>CM071934.1:38942815-39089793 GCA_016081115.2 Rehmannia glutinosa | reverse complement strand
TAATTTCTTTAAAGTAACAGGAATTTTGCACAAAACATAAATAATATCGAATAGAAAATAGAGAGCAATATAACAAGTAACACATACTATAGCCTTAAGGAAAATCATCAAAGTATAACCACGATATGTAAAAATTCAATTATGCTTATAGGAAATATAAAGATCTCTTTTGAAATTTGAAAATCAAAGAGCATATGAATTTGAGACCTCTCATTTACGAAGCATATAAACAGAGCTATGATAAAGCGTTGAGAATAATGACATTATGTAATGCAATCGTCATGCTTAAAAGAGAATGATAGAAAATACATATTTTATCAAAACCTGATATAATCCTTTACAAATCTCGGATAACACAATCTATGACAAATGACCTTTCAAAAAAGTAAAAATTCTCTTAATGGCATTTGTATAAAATCTTATGAAAAACACGCTTTATAAGCATATGGCAAGACATATATCGAGTCTATGAGATGAATGAAAATAATGAAGGCGTGCCTGCGATAATTTAAGCATCTCTTGAAGAAGGTAAACATATATATCCTACACATATCTTAAAATAAATTTTGCGACACTGTGTAATGGAAGTGTGAGAATTTAAAAAGCAAATAATCTATATCATAGTATGCTTATACCATAAAAATCCATAAGAGATGATAAACCACATGAGTCTAATTAAATGCATAAGAGTTAAAAGCATCATATAAAGATGCTTCTTTTTCAAAATATTTTAAAAACACAAATATATACAGAATGTAATTTAAAATAAATATTTGAAAACTCGTTTTGACAAGACACAAATAAAAACATGCGTAATAGCAAAATAAAATGCGTATTTAAATAGGGAGAATCAGGTTTACCAATTATGCCATTTCCATAGGTTGTGTCTTTCCCATTGTTGATGATATCTTCCCTTTGAAAATCGTCTTGTTGATGATGAAGCCTCGATTATTCCATTTCCAGAGATTATGTCTTTTTCCCATTTTTGATAATGTATGCTTTCTCTTGGAAATTCATTTTGTGGTGATGTCTTACTCCTTTGATTAAATAGAGGCAGTCGTTTTGATGTCTTCTTGGCGGTATGAATTTTCCTTGAGATTCAGTAGTGGCGGGTCCTAATACGACATTTTTGGCCAAGTGCCACTCAAGTATTTGGGTCCTTTAGGATTAACTTTTTGAGACTTTTAGGTCTCGACAATAATTAGGCTATTTCTAGCCCGACAAATATGCTTAGCATGTGTTGCTTTTACTGATAAAAACAAGTAATAGTGAGCATAATGACCAACATGCATAGGAACGTTTCTTTTCACGCGATTAACAACATGACTTATGATGCAGTCCTTGTTTCAATTTATACAACTATGAACATCTTGTGTGCAAATTACTTTATTGGTACTTTCGAGTTGAATTTTGATAAATCCTTTTTCATCACGATTAATATCCTCAACAAGAGTACTATTTTCCTTTTCAGGAAATTCTACATAACATTATCCCAGTGTAGTGGTGTAGTCACATGAAAGTGATTATAGAGGAAAATAAATTATCTTTATCAATTTTTAAAATATTGAATTCTATTTTTCAAATTTTTGTATTTAACAAGTAAACTTTGGAATTCATTTTGACTCATCAAAATCATTTGTAAATCTTTATAATCATTTGTAATTCATTATCATAAGTGGAGAAGTTTGTTTCCTAGAATTTTCTTGAAGCCATGATATCGTTCGTTTTCATCAAGCGTCGGAAGTTGTAGGAAGCTCATCTCATGTTGGGTTTGTATCCGTTTGAGAAGTAGATCTTTTGAGGTAGCTCGCTCATTAAACTTATCGCCTTCTAATTTTCTCCATACTTCATGGCCCGGAATTTAGTACCGCAATATGATCATATTCGAAATGGTAAGTGAACAATAAATAACATTAAGAGCTTTACCATTTAAAGAGATGATTTTCTTATCTTCATCATTGAAACTCATGAGAGCTTTGGAGGTGTAAGTGTATGCTTTTTCATGAATGGATTCTCCATTGATGACGGTGTTCAAATGCTCGAACCCGCAACTTTGTAAATAGCATTCCGTGAGATTCTTTCCAAAATGTATAATTTTGGAATCAAATAGTGGTGGCTTGGTGGTGGAGCGCCGTAACGTGAAGCTTCATTGGCTGCGATGATGCGTTCCTCTTTACTCGCGATGTGGAGCAGGCTTGCCAAGTTTGGCGATACCGCCCCACAAGTCAGCGCTCACGATAATGCAGAGAGGGGGTGAATAGATTATCTCCATCTTTTCGATTATGCCCTCTCTTTTGAAAACAATTATGGGCAATAATGAGGTCGAATGAAACACGTGGGTTATGAAGTAGTTCAACCCACTGGGGCACACAATCTACTACCGCGATTATGCTCCAAGTGGTTCAAAAGAAAAGAATTTTATTAGTGCCACAATTAATACAAATTCAACTTACAACACATGAAGAGCACCACACTCTTCTTCAACCACCGCAGCGGAGATTACACGATCGCTTGCAGAAGATACCACAATCTTCAATAGCACCTTGTGAAGATCACCACAATCTTCAATCTTGAAGAGCACCAAATTCTTCAAACACCTCGAGCACCCAGCTCTTCATGAGAAAATTTTGTCTTAGCACTCCTATTACTAGATCATCAAGTATGTTCTTACCACAGAACACTGCAGAATCTTGTGTTGAATGATGACCAACAAAAATTCAAGATTACAACTCAATAAATGGAAGTATACAAGAGCTTTAAGTGCAAGTGTAATCAAGGTGAAAAGCACAGACCTCAGAGATGTGAAAGTGAAATGCTTGGGCTATCAATCTGACAAGAATGTTGAATGTAAAGCTTGGAAATTTGCGATTCTTGTTTGTGTATTGCTTGTGTTGTTAATACATTTTGTGTCTTCAAATCATCCTCTATTTATAGGAGAGTCTTCACAAACATAGGCTCCTCGTAACTACTTTTAATACTGCAAAAGAAGATCACGAGATGTAGAAATATTGGCACAAAATCAAGCGAATCTTACGGAAAGATGTCAGCCAGTGCAGATTTTTCATCAATGGTCCTGATCGACCGGTAGCTCTGTAAAATTCGAGCGTTGAATGAACTTGATGCGATCCGGTACCATATGGAGGGAATTCGGCCGGTCATAGAAGTGCGGCCAAGTGCAGCCTAGGGTCGCGGCCGTGCCCCATGTTCCCCTAGACCCGGTCCATAACTTCCAATTTACTGCTAAGTGCGGTCTGTTTCTTGTTTTTCATTCTCCAGTGCGGTCTGACCACACTCGACGATGCGACCTCAAATTGATATTATCCGATTTTTATCAAAATAAACTTGAAAATACTCAAAAAAATAGTAAAAACATTTTAAATCAATTGGGAGTATTTGGATACATTTAGAAACATAGTAAGCTTCATTTAAACAAAACCATCAAAATGTTGTCCATTTTTATTGAGTAACAAACTCACAAGAAATACTCGAAATTAGTAAAAACATTTTTAAATCATTTAGGAGTATTTGACAACATTATTTTGGTGTAAAAACCAATTAACAAAATCATCAAAAGTGTTGTCATTTTATCTGAGTAATAAACTGAAAATACTCAAGAATTAGTAAAAACATTTCAAATCATTAGGAGTATTTGGAAAACATTTAAAATCATTGTTTGTTATAGAAACTCATTAAACAAAATCATCAAATGCTGATAAAAGCATTTATCTATGCGAGATTGGCATACAGCTCCATTCAGGCTGCGGTTATCGATTTTCGGTTGTCTTGATCAGAAGTAGAACAATCGAGATCTCAACCCATCTCTTTTCGTTTGTGGCAGGGTAATTCTTGAAATCCTTCACAATGTGGCAATTTTTGATTATTACATTACTTGAAGTCGTTCAAAATCATCCTTGAAACAGTAGTAGTATGATTGAATCTCTGAACGGTGATCACATATGGTGTCAGCCATGTTGTACTCGATTTGCCGACAACAAATTTCTTTGTCATGTGCTCTTAGTCTTGTGTCTCCAAGAATCCCACAATTCTTGGATGTCTTGAGCGTCTTTATAGACATTGTAGGGTAATAAATGCAGCCCATTCAAACACCAGTTCAAACCAGTCGTTGTTTATGCAGCGTAAACGATTCAAGGTTGTTATCGCTACTTTGTCCTCAATGACGGTAGAGTCGTCTTTGACAGAACATTTGGTGGTAAATAGAGCAGTATGTACATTGCCAACGTTTGAAGTAAAGCGCATTATTAGGAGAACTTGCAGTGACTTTTCGCGCCATGGTAAGGGAGGCGACAGCCATTAGTGTGAAGCAGAGATTGATGTTGATGCAGTAAATCTTCCCAACGAAGTGGATATTTCTTCTTGCCGCGATTGTTGGTAAATATATGTAGTTTACTTTTTTAAATGGCTGAAGAATAAATGTAGAGGCTTTAGTCGAAGTGAATTGGATTCGATCTCACTTAAGGCAATCATCCCCATCTGTCCAAGTCTTTACGGTTTGGCGTTCGTCTCTAAGATACAAGAACTTTCTGATTCACGGTTCCAACACTTACAAGCAGAATCACCCGGCGAACAACGGGGAATGTTTATGACTTTGGTGAGAAGAAATGAGTGAAATCTTGAATACGATGACCAATTTTAGTATCTAATAAATTCTGTGTTCATTGACCGGTAGGGAAGTGCCAGATAATATGACCTCCAGTGCCCGTATAGAAGATCACGTCTTTTGGTTCAAAAACACATAGCGAGCAGATGCGCGATCATGACGCAATCAGCGCCGCGGGCCCGGTATACTGCGCCATGCGTGGATGCGGCGTCGTCTGACGTAAGCGCCGCGACGACGCGCAGGCGATCACGCCAGCCAATCCAGGTCTGGCAAAACAGGCCAGCGCTGCGACCGGCCCTTGCGGGCAGTGTTCGCCCGTCTTCGGGTAAATGCATTCCAGGTTGAAAAATCATTTAATTAATTCTGAAAATTAATTAAATCGCGTTCAGTAATTACAAAAATTAATCGAAACATTTATTTTAAAGTTTAGTCCAAAAGAATAAAATTCAGCTGACCCAAGCCCACGACCGGGCGGGCCGTACCGAAAGCGGCCGTGAGCTAGCACGGTAGCGATAATAACTTTGAACCAGGCCCATAATGCAGGTCTCTTCCTTTTTAGAAACTTGGGTGCCCCTGATACAAACCCGTATGTAAACCGGGATATATTAAGTGTGCAACACCTTTCTTTCCTATGTGGATGAACATTTCTCCTTACGTTTCATTTAATCTGAATTTTTGCATATTAATTGGGTAACTGGCATTAATTTCTCATTCATCAGGAATTGGTTTGAAAATTCTAAGTATATTTTCATCTACTCACTTAGTAGAATTTTACAAATAATTTAATTCCATTTTCACTAATGAAAACCAGCAATTATTTGGTCAAAAATCGGTCGACACCACGTTTACCAAACCAACAATTCTGACATAATCAATAGGCCCAAAAGAATGCAGGTATGACCCGAGAAAGTTCTTTCTCTACGTGTGATGGCCGTAGACCAAATTCTCTGCAGCACGGTCCATCTCCCAGGAAGTATAAAGTCCATATATTATACGTAAGTATTGCTCTGATCATTAATACTACCTCGCATTCGATGTTCGTTCTTGTCTTGGTACTATATGGGTCATCGTCTTTGACAGAGTCGATGGGCCTCACAGGGTGTGACCCTCTCAACGTTGGCATGTGTGCATGCAAGTTCTCGATCGAATGAGTTCACTAGTTCAGAACATAAGGCGAAGGCTCCCCATAGGAGAGAGGACTAAGTTGAAGACTTCCTCTTGAGAAGAGGAATTTAGTGAAGCTTTGTTGACTTGATGATCTTTCAAAGCGAGTATGGAGTTTCCATATTAACTTGTAGGACGCTTTAGAACTTCAAGGAAATCGACTATATAAAGGGCGATCAATCATTCATTCAAAAGCGACAGGGCAATTTTTGAGAGAACATACCACGAAGGTCGATCGAAAAAGCGACAAGACATCGAGCTTAAAGAGATTGATGAAGGAAGTGTTATTGAGAAATTAATACGCGGCGACCAGGAGCAACACTGTTCAGCGGAGTCTTGTTGTTTTCTTTTCGTCCATACAAATTTTTCTTGGAATGTTAGTGAGTTTTTAAGAAAGTATTTTGTACCATGATTTTACTTTAGCGATCACTCGATAGAAGTTTGTTCCCGAACATTGATGTCGATGTTGAGTTATGCAGTATCGTTCAGCCGATTGATTCGTCATAATTGACACTTCTACACGTTATTTATATTGTGATCTGGTAATTTATATTTTGGATTATTTTAAGTGAATGTTTCATAAAGTGTTACAACATACGGTTTTGCTGCTTTTCTTATCTAACTAGCAAACGTTGGGACCTTGAAAACTTTCAATTGTCCCAAGCGAGCAACAGTTGCACTAAGTGTTGATCTGTTCGGCAACGATGGATAATCAAGCGTCGGCCTGATTTTTCATCCTCTATGCTTGATGGAGACAAGCTCGCTATTTGGAAGATACGAGATCGTGCTTTTCGTTAAATCAATGGGACACCGGCTCTCGTGGCATTTGTGACAAACAACATTATAAATTATTTAAATCGGATTTTTGTTAACTTTTTTGTTTCTTTTTTTATTTTTACTTTCATAGTTCCCTTTTATTGAATGACATTACTAATTGTATTGATAAAAGAAAGGTCAACGAAAATACTGGCGAACAAAAATCTCGTCATTTATTATTGTTTTCTCTGAAATATAGTTTAAATCTTTTTCTTATTTGATATTTGCAAAACTTATTAAGAGTGGATTGACTTACAGCTAAAGTAAGTTCTTTGCTGTGTATCAATGCAATATTTAATATAAACATGGATCATTCTTATTAGCACTTATTTTTAGCTTCACGCAAGTGTACGGTGTAGTTTATAGAATAGAATTAAGCAAAATTAATCACAGGAGACTAATAAATTAGTGCGCCAGAAGTATTGAACCAAAATAGTTTTATCTTTATTTGAAGCGATCGTAAGTTGGATGATTTTGTGGAAGTAAAGACAAGAATAACCACAAAAACACAAATTAGAAAATAATAATGCAAATTATCGAGGAATGAAATTGATTCACAGGTTATGAATTTCAGTGTATATTCCTCTTGTTGTCAGGTTAATCAAGCGCAGAAGTTATTATCGATATGCCTATAAGACGATCACACTGTGTTTATCCCCTCTCGGGATGTATAAAGCGTGAGATTGAAATATCTGTACCAGCATCTCTACTCGACAATAGATATCTGACTACGAATGCACCCAAAAAGATCCAAATATCCTCACAAATATCTATAAACCTCCTAGGATTCATGCAAATCTATTCATGTCAAGTACTCAAGATCTAATATTAGAAGCTCATCTGTGAATTATGAATCAATATATCAACATACTAAATCATTGGCCGTAGTAAAACAAGAATAGGCCTGAAAGTACTCGAATAGGCTTCAGAAACCCAGTAACTGGCCCCTAAGTTCAAAACATTGACAAGAGTTCAATCAATCTCACTTCCCAAAACCCGGAAATACAGATGTTTAGCTACTCATTACAAATAAACAACTCATAGACAAATTGTTCATATTCATGACTAAAATGAAAGATTAAAGCCACCAAAGAATAGAAAGCAGGAAATGGATGAAATCTCTCGATTAATCTTCCAATCCTCAAACTCTAGGTCGACCCGATGCTTTTATGGAACATATTACCTTGATGAAGTTGAGTTATTTCTTGTGTTCTTGGGTCTTTTCCGGACCTTTCCTCCCCTGGTGTGCGCCCCAAAAGTGGCTATTCTACCTTTTTAAACTGGAGTCAATTTGTTATCATTTTGGAGGTTTTACCCCCGACGCTACGGGTCGTGCGTACGCCTGGGCTACGCCGTGCTCAAATACGTAGGCATTTTCTTTTGACGATCCACGCACGGAGTCGTGCTCCCCACCCCTTGCAGGCTACGTTAAGTTGCCTACGGGTGGCTGCGTCCACGCGGAGTTGCCGTGCGCCACCCCCAACGTCAGAATTTGCTTGTGGGGGCTTCATACGAGTTGCCAGCCTCTCTTGCTTTCGCCATGAATCGCTAAATATCAATTTTTGTAGAGAGTTATGACCAAACTCCACCAGCTAGTCTTTGGAAATTCAAGCTTGTCACTGAATGATTTTCTTGAATCCTGTTGTTTTGATCTGCTCTTGTCTTTTGGCACACGACTAAATCATATGACTACGAACTCCCTTTGTTGACTTCCCAATTCAGGTGTAATCTCTCCGATTCTTGATGAATCCAAGTGTAATGCTCGTATTTGTCACAAAATCCTCCGAATATGTTATGAATTCCTACAAAACGAGGCAAGCGTAATACCTTTTCCTGAAAAATGAGTCCTATCTTATTTCATATGAGTTATTGCATGTTTTATAAATAGTTCCTGCTGTATAAATGTGCCTAATCTGTCGCAAAACTCACACCCTATCAGTGCGTCCTGCAGAATTGCTGCGTTGGGTTCCCGTCCAGGAACTCGTGTGAATATCCCATAGTTTTGGTTCGTTTAGCTGGGCAGTCTCTTTTATTATTATAATAATAATAATTATTATTATTATTAATTAATTTTTTTAGAAAAAAATGATCTATCAATTTCGATTAAAAAAAAAAAAAAGAAAAAGATAAAGAACTTGAACTTAATATTGCCAATATTCAGATTTGTCATATATCTTATAGGCGTGGCGGACCTGGGGACAAGGGAGCTGTACTTACATAAGTGCAAAATTCATCCCATAAATTTCATTTTTTTTAGTTAAAATAAAATGACTTTGCCCCAAGAATTTTGATAAAAGCTTGAATAGTTATCTTTTACAATATAAAAACCACAGTGTTATACGTTGTATATGAGTATTTTTTTTTTTCATTATTTAAGTTATAAACTGGAATCCATTTTTCGCCTCAAAGAGATTAAATCATATTGGTAGCTGCTCATCTTGCTCATAGGATTGAGAATTTTTCTCACGTGGTTAAGCTTACTTTTTTTAGCTTACCTTTTTTGCCATAAATTTATCTTCTAGGAGTGGTTTGATCAATCACTCTTGTCCGCTCTAACCATTCACGGTAGCTGATTCATCTCATGAAGTATTTTTCTTGCTTGGAACTAGTTGTTAGACAGCAGGATTCAGGTCTGAGCTATTGAACTATTCAATTCCCAGTTTAAACACTAGGCACCACTATAACCCGGAGTAGCCAACGCATGGTTCCGAGTTTGATTTTAGCGTAGGAGTTCGATCAGCCCAGCTTCAAATCATTGACAAGGTTAGGATCCGATTTAGAACCTGGACTCAGATCTCATTTGGCCACCCACAATTACATCTTACTATATAATAGGATTCAGCCGATATACAAATTTTTAGTTTACCAAAATTTAGGTCCTAAAATGTTGATTCGTTACATAAATTGAGAGGAGAAACGAACAAACGATTCCCTCACCTCTCAGGTTTCAAAGAATGGCTGCAAATCACAAAGCATGTGATTGAATGCGTTAGGCCCAAATGCACATACGGAGAGTAAGCATGTGGTTCAAAGATACGAAAATAAAGAAGAAAAATAAAGAAAAAAGGTTTCGCATAATAGACACTTTAAATATAAACTAAAAGTTAAATTTTTTCTATTATTTTATTTAATTATGTATTGATATTTATTTATTTCTAGAAAAAGGTCCATGTCATTTTCTAATCAGACACTAGTTTGGTAAACATTCTAATTTGTGTGTTTGTTTCTAATCAATGCACTTAACAAATCAATTAATAAAATATTAAACTGTGTCAAAATATTCGTTAGGTTTTTAATTAATATATAAGTGAAGACATAAATCAAATTCATTACACTAACTTCTCCGAAAAATATTCAAATCATATGGTTCATCACAGTTCCATATTCCATCCCAAAACAACTGCTTGCTAATTTGAGCAAACACCAACAATTTTTGTTTGCAGTTTCATACATGAATTAAATACCTTAAATACCCTAACTTGAAGATTAAGATAGGCAAAATAGTTTTTAATCCTCTAAGTGAGTAGCGCGAACTTTAGTCCTCACTAATTTGTATGATATTAGTCCTCTAACTAAATATTTTCGGATATTTATTCACATTTTACTATACAAAAGATGACCCTATACTTTTCGAAATCTTGATGTGGCATTTTTTCTAATAGAAATGTTTTTAATGACTTAATGATGACATGTACACATAGTTGGATGATTTTGAAAGTGGGAAACTGAGTTTTGGTACCAAAATGGAGAGGAAAATTGATATTTAGTTATAAAATATAAAAAAAACTATATTTTGAAAAAAAAATTAAATAATTATATTTTCAAAAATAATATAAGTTATTTTTTCCGAAAAAATAATTTAGTTATAGTTTAAAAAAATAATACCAAATTATTCAAAAATAATAAATTATTTTTAAAATAATTTTAAATTATATTTAGTTATAAATATAGTTTTTAGCAATATTTTTTCCAATTTTTATAAATAATTTAGTTGCAAAGAAATTATCAAGTTATTAAAAGTCAGTACAACTGAATATAGTTTAGAAAAACTATATTTTATAACTTGATAATGTCAAAAAATTGAATTATTTTTAAAGTTGAAAAAAATAATGTTAAAAACTATATTTATAATAAATATAATTTAAAATAATAAATTATTTATACAATAATAATTTGGTATTATTTTTCAAAACATAACTTAAATTATTTTTTGAAACAAATAACTTATATGTATTTTTTCGAAAAATAATTATTTAATTTTTTTCAAAAAAATACAGTTTTTTTATATTTTTACTTATATTTTTATATTATTTTTAATTTATTTAATTTTTTTGAATGTTTAAATTTTAAATATAATATTAAAATGATGTTATTGAATTTGAATAATTTGGTTATGGTTTAAAAAAATATTTTTATTTTTATATTATTTTTAATATTATATTGATGTTATTAAATTTGAAAAATTGTTTTAAAAGTTGATAATGTCAAAAAACTGAATTATTTTGAAAAGTTGGAAAAATAATGTTAAAAACTATATTTATTATTTTTAGAATAATTTGGTATTATTTTTAAACCATAGCAAATTATTTTTGAAAAAAAAATAACTTATATTATTTTTCGAAAATATAATTATTTAATTTTTTTCCAAATATATAGTGTTTTATATTTTATAACTAAATATCAATTTTCCCTCCAGTTTTGATGCAAAGCCTAGTTTCCCACCAAAATCATCGGTATGTGTACATGTAAAATTAAGTCATTAAAAAATGTTTTATTAGAAAAAAGCAGCGGCATCAGCATTTCCAGGTTAGTTCAGGGCCATCCTGGGCGTCGGGGCGATTGCCCGCCCACGGAGCCCCCCTCGTGAGGCACACATGATTTTTTTAATGTGTTTTAATGGTTTAAAATTACGTATATATAAAATAAGGTATACCGTGTATATGATTAACGATTAGCCGTCTTGTTTCAGCGGTCTGACGCACTCCTTTCACTCGTACAGGTCGCGATTTCGATCCTCCTGCCCATCAAATTAGGCTTTTCAGTTTTAACCCTTTTCCTCTTTTTTACCGCAACCAGGGCCACGAGATTCAGCCTTCTTCCAGAATGAGCCTTTTAACACAAAACCAAGTTAATCAAAAACGAAATTAAAGCCTGTGTATTCAAAAAATAAAAAAATTTGAGTTTGTCAAATAAATAAAAAATAGAGGCTTCCGTCTCACGAAAAAAACCATCAACGATGTTATTTATTTTGGTAAGAATTATTCATTTTTAGTTGTTATATTTCACCATAGTGGTTGTCTCAATATATTCTATTTTGCTAAGGGCTCTTTCTCAATTTTATTTTAGATTTTAGTATAATTACAAAAAAATCCATATATTTTGAAAATTACAAAAAAAGATCTCGGGGTTTGGATTCGATCTTACATTTTTCCTTCGTAAGCAACAAATATTGCAAAAACCACTTGATCTTTATAAAATAGTACAATTACACCCTTAACAAAATCAAACTCAAAGGGTTTTTTATAATTTTAAAGAATCTCTTGGTTTTTTGTAATTAGTTAAGACCTCAGGGTCTTTTTGTAATTATTCCTAAATTCTAGATATATTAAGATTTAGTTGTTTGATTTTCACAGCTAACAAATTTTTATTTATATATTTTTTTATTATTTTAGGTTTTATTTTTATATGAATAAAAAGAGGCTGTTTATTTCATGTGGTAGCTTCAGCGTTAGGAAACGAGCGGTTAGGTTGACGGTATATGGCGATGTGAGGACTAAATATCTGAAAATGTTTAGTTAGAAGGACTAATATAATATAAATTAGTAAGTGAGGCTAAAAGGCAAAGTCGGAAATTAAAGCAGAAGGTAAAAAACTATTTGCCATTAAGATAATATAATTACGAAATGAGACAAACAACATTTGATCCCCACAACTATTTAAAGCAAAATAGCTAGACTAGTCCATATGAAATCAAGTGTTTTAAATTCAATGCATCCATTGTTTGTTACATTAATTACATATATTGCGAATAAAGAAAAACTCAATCTTGTGTGGTGCTGACCTCCAAAACCATAGCCCCAAAAACCCATCGTTTTCATCCTCATCCTCGTGGGGAGAATATACTGCATATTTCTATGTTTTTTTTTTTTTTTGATTGATCTTTGTTTTATGTTTTCTTCTTCTTATGGGAGTAGTGTTTTTTTTTTGTAGAAGTAAGGCCTCTTTTCCTCTCTGTCAATGAAAGTTTTCTTCTCCTTCTCTTGTGAGTGTTTTTATATGATCGTATAAGATTATTTGCGTGGTTTGGGCGAGTTAGGATTTTCTTCGTTAGATCTACAGATCACGGAGAGAATTTTTAGTTTTGGTAAATCCGCTTCTCCATTGAGTAAATTGCACATTGGCGGAGAGACAGGGGAGAGCAGTAATGGCCCAGCCCAGGTCTGCCTTTGTCTCGACAGTTATTAGAGAATAATTTCTCTGTTATTCTGTTAAGAAGTTTGTTACATTTAGTTAGTTGGTTAACTCACTGTTAGACGGTTAGTTAGTTTTTTAATTGATAGAGATTAAGCAACCTTCAGCTATATATAATACCTTCCTGATGTAATTCTGGTTTTATCAAATAATGAGAAATATAACAGAGCAATCGTTGTTGCCGGAATGCGCAGAGGAAAAGGAAGATTGAAATTCAACTGATACCATATTAGAATTGAAACAACTCTGTTATATTTCTCATTATTTGATAAACCAGAATTACATCAGGAAGGTATTATATAGCTGAAGGTTAAGCTAATCTCTATCGATTGAAAAACTAACTAACAAATCTAACAGTGAGTTAACCAATAACTAAAATGTAACAAACTTCTTAACAGAATAACAGAAATTGTTATTCTCTAATAACAGTGGTAAAATTTTTTTTTAAAAAAATAGTTATAGTTTATATGATTTTTTTCTTTAGTTTTACATTCAAAATTAAACTTCGTATGTGCCATTTCTTGGCTGCCACGTTGGTAGATGATAGTCGACAATGGAGAAATTCGTTGACATATAAGCAGGATCTCAGACTTTCAATATACTTAGATATTTTTCTGTGTCCTCATCTTCTATTTTTTTGTATCACTCTATTTCTTAATGTTTTGGAGATGTTTTGTGTTGAAGAAAATAAGTAATTATATAGTGATGTTTACAGTTTTTCTGCATTTTTATTTATACAACTTATTCTCTGTAAAAAGAGAAAAGAAAAAACGCAACCTTGAATTCACCAATTTATCCGAGTTGTGACATGTGATAGATCTTAAATAGTTAAATATATTTTTCCTTTAAATATGGTCATTATACATTAAATCTGAATCTCCAGATTCAATTCATAAGTACAACGTACTAATTAATTACATCATATATCAAATATAATAAAAAAAAACATAATATATAAAGTGAACTAACACCAACAAAACTTAATACCTTGTAATCTAAGTCAAGTAAGTATTATGAGATATTTCACGTGTTTCTTTTTCATCTTGCTATGCCATAATTAAGGAAGCATCTTGACCATGTAATAGGTAGGGGTGTGCGCTTTAAGGATGGGGCGGGGCAGTTCGGAAATTTGGAAATCTCGGGAGAGCCGTCAGAAGTTCAGTCTAAAAAATGTAGAGGCAGGCCGTGGCATCTTTTAATAGAATGCAAATGCGAGGGTCCGGGACGGTTCGATACGAGGATTAAGTTCTAATGGAATGTCACCAGTATGATTCGATTCGGGACGAGATTGAGAGATTGGAGATTAGTCATAAATAAAACATACAAATTTGAAAAAAAAAAAAAAAATCAATATAAAAAATCACACCGGATATAATCGTTTCTTTTAATGTAGTTTTAAAATAAAAACTAAAATCATAATAGGCAAGACAATTCTAAATTCTAAACTTAATAACATCTATAATACAATAATATTCTATTATTTGGGCAATTGTCGATCCTTCTATTGACTTAAAACAATTATAATTGACTAATAATTTTGATAAATTAGTACTGAAGCAAAAAACTTATATAGATTTATAATCTCAATATCTCCTACTTAAATAACTTAACATAATCAATAAAAATTATATTTATAATTTATGTGAGGTGGTAAAAAATTAAAATATGATTTTTTATTGTCATAATATGGTACTATTACTTATTTAGTGTATGTTTCTCTTTTATGCAATTTACTAATCATTTAACTAATTTTAATTTCAAATAATTTTAAATATTAAAGTTTTTTAAAATTCACAATAGTTGCATTATTATGTTGTTTTTAGAAATATATTTTATATTCAATTTAATTTCAAATAAATTGTAGTTAATTCAATATCAAAATAGAAATAAAATAGAAATAATATATATGTATTTATATAAAATCTTTAAAATCGGTTCTAGCTTTGGGTCCTCGGTTACGGGTAGTTACAGATTTTGAGTTCCAGACGAGGTATTTAGAAAAATCTCGAGAACCGCATCAAACTATTTTAGACGGTATGGTTCGGGGAAAGTCAAAAAGTCAATGGATATTTTCAAATAGGGGAATTTTTTCAATCGAGGAGTATCGGTTCGTTTTCAGGATCTCTGTCAGTCTGCTGACCACTGTAGTAATAGGTGGAGAGATTGCTAATAAATTTTGTTTGTAAAAGTGATAACCTATGGCAATGTCACATATATAAGATAATGTTAATTATTAGGGTTAATTTCAATTTTGTTCCTGCAAGTATGCCTAGTACTTATTGTTTTTTGGCACTCCACGCACAAACCTCATCAAAATTGCGTTAACTTTTTAAATAATTTTTTTATGCATTTAATTCGTTAAGTTTGACCTATTACATCACATTAAAAGTAGGTAAAAATGAGGGAAATACATTTTTTTCTTCATTTTTCTATATATTCTTTATTTCATTTCTTAGCTTTAGATTTTTCTAAAGAAGTAAATATACGGTAAGATTTTTATACTTGTAATTTTAATCAAATTTTCAAATCAGCATTACTGGTCCTGGATAGTGAACAACTAGACCTTCTTTTACATCCATTATTTTTAACAAAATAATTAATCTTGAAAAGTGAAAATTCAACTTTAATTTATCTTACAGAATTATTAAGAATAATATAAATTAATATATTAAACTTTTAACAGTTAATGAATAAACTATAATATAATTAAGTGATAAATTAAATTTTAATCAATCGATGATTATCTTACAAAATATCAATTAAGGAGCAAAATTCAAAACTAATTATTTCCGAGGAGAAGATTACACTAACTTTGTACTATTGGCCGTTTTACATTTTACATATAAACTATTTTTTTACACTTTACCATATTTAACTATTTAATTTTTTTTTGCACTTTGCCTTATATGGACAATTTTACCCTAAATTTTTATTTTCTTAAAATAATAAAAATAGTTCATTACTTATCATATCCAACCCATCATGCTTACGATAAAAATTAATAATCTCTTAAATCCATACATTGTTTGTGCGAATATAGTTAATATTCATGTTTAGTGACGATATTTTCATCGTTAATTAACTAAGTTATATATATATATATATTTAATTGGTTAGCGACAGAATACTTAAGATTGGTCGTGCGCTAATGTCTAAGTTAGCGATTTTTTTTTTTCGCTGCGATTGTTTGCTTTTTTTTTTATGCTGTACTCGAACCATTGCGATGCTCGTTAAGTTGGATGAGGATAATTATAAAATGTTGTGTGACGGAAGTGTTAAATCAAGTTAAAAATACCCAACTACCTTTTTGTTGAAACAATGTATGAATTTAAGAAAATATTAATTTTATATATATGATAACATGATAGGCCCGAGACCACAATAAACTCTTTGTCATTATTCTAAAATAATATTTTAGGGGCAAAATTGTCCGTATAGTGAAATCATAAAAAATTTATATAGTTCATATGGCAAAAGTGTAAAAAAAGAAGTTTATATGAAAAAAAAGTGTAAAACGTGAATAGTACAGTAAGTTAGTATAATATCCTCTTATTTCAAAGAATAAATTAAAAAATAAAAGAATTAAAAAACAAATAGCAACAAGGGAAGAAAGCCCTTTGCAGCAACATCAGTCAATGGTAAAAAAATTTCAAACATCAAATGGCCAAATTTGATTTTTCTCAATTTCCAGAACCAGTGGTCATCATTCTGTATCGTACCCCATATTCCAATGAAGCTTTGGCCTTTGAGACGAGATATTCTTCGTCGGCATATTTTTTTATCGGAATATTCCAAATTAACTTATAACACAATTGTTAATTAGATTGTTTGTCACATAGCCTTAATTAAGGGTTTAGGACTGTAATTTGAGTGTAGATCTGGTGAGGAGGTATAATTAGAGATGTTAAACGGCCCTGGCCGTATAGGATAAAACCCTAGCGGACTTTCAGGTTAAACGGTCTTCGGGCTAAGCGGGTGATGTTAAATCCGCCGGGCAATTATGGTTGCAATGAATCAAGTCGCTCGTGAGCTTATTCTAGCCGATTCGACAAAGTGCCTCGTTCGAGGATTCGTTTAATGAGGCTCAGCACATAAACGAACCAAACTCAAACTTAGAGATATTAGGTTAGCTTAGCTTCAAATGAACAAGTCATAATGGCTATTGAATAGCTTTCGATAATGCTTCGTATAAATTGGAACTAATAATTTGATTTTAATTTTAATTTTCATATTTTTACTTAAGATAATATAAAAATATTTCAATAAAATTAATTTTTAATAAAATTATAAGTTTTAATAAATATATTATGAATTTTAAATATAAATAATTTTATTTTTGTAATAAATCAAGAATATTTTAATTTTAATAATATTTACTAAGCTCGCTTTAGGCCTCGATAAGGCTCGATAAAGTTCGGAGCCATCAACATGTTCGATAAATTCGAGGCTCGGTTAGACTCGATAATAAACGAGCCAAACTCAACACTCAAAAGCTCGCTCGGTTCGATTTATCATGCCCTCATCGTGATATTGAAACCTAACCTTAACCCTAGCGGGCTTCGGGCTAAACGGGCCACCGCTTCTGCTATAGTAAAAAATTAAAATTATATATTTAAATTTAAAACTTTAAACTCGAATACATATAACATTTAAAGTTAAACATTTTAAGTTAAACTATTCGTCATAATTAAAAAATCATGCAAAGTTTCTAATTACATTGCATTAACAAATTTATAAAACTTAAATATTTTATGATCTAAATTTTGAAAATAAATAATAATAACTAATGCTATTAAAATTTTAATTAACACTTTTTCTCCATCATTATATGACTATAATTTAAAATTTTCAAAATAAGATATTTAAATATAAAATTTCAAACTTGAGCATATATAACATTTAAAGTTTAACATTTTTAAAAGTTAATCTTAAAAAAGTCATGCATGTTTATAAATACGTTACATTAACAAAATTATAAAATTAGATTTTTAGCACCATTTAGAAATATAATTTGCTATCCTAAATAATCTAATAAGACTATGGGACATTTTCTTATTCAGAATAAAATGGAAAACTAAATTAAGTAATAAATAAAACAAATAAAAAAGAAGCTTTTCAAGAATTTATAGTTTGTTTAATAAAGTTAAACATTAAAAGATGAGGAGATGAATTTGAAAAAATAAAATTTTACTAGTAGTAGGTAATAAAAGTAGATATAAAATATTAGAATTATATAATTTTTAAAAATAAAAATAATGCGGGCTAGCAGTCTTGCTAACCTTGGCCCCCTAACGGCTTTGGTTTAACGGTCCGGACAAAAGGCCCGGATTAAGCGAGCCAATAATTCGGCTCTAGCCTCTTTTTCGGTTTAAACGGTCCGGGCAACTAGTCACGCTTCTTTTAACATCTCTGCATAAATCCTACCAATAAATTTGATTAGGGTGGTTTAGTGTTTATGTATGTGACTTAAATTAATCGGGACCATATCACTTTAATAAAGGCTTTTCCTCGGCAGAAACTCCCACTACCGAACTGCAGAGTCTTTTGGCGACGAGGATGTAAATCGAGGATATGCGACGCAGAGCTACCGCGAGGAGGACCAACGGGGATACGAACCGAGTGAACAACCCTTGCAATATTTCAAGAAAGAACCGATCACACTGTGATTCAATCGCTGACGCCGGGAAGAGCGCACTCTTGTCGCCACCTTTCATTATCAATCGCTGGCGCGTTCTGAGGCACCATATTGCTTCATCCTCATTAGGAAAGGCGTGATCCTAGCATCATCATGCCAACTTTGAATCAAACCATTCAATGTATCTTTGAACCTCTTCGCATTTAACAAATGTAACCGTAGAAACTTACACACACATCCCAAAACAAAAAACACATTTATAATCTAGGAACAAAATTACTTTGAGGTTAAAATTATCCGGATGGAAACTGTGGCTCGTTGCTTAGCAGAACCTTGTATTGTGTACCAGCCAATTATGGTAAGGTTAAATTAGGGATTGAATTGATTAAGAACGCAAAGACAAAGAAAGATTTGCGGAAGAAATTAGGGGAAATTAGGAGAAAATTGCGCGTCAATTAGAGGGTGTCTCCGGGTACCTGCCAATTTGGACTCGCCATCTCTCAACCTCAGGGGAAAATGCAAAAGTAGTCCACGTATCTATAAAATTTACGTGATATTAGTCGTATAGCTTTTCAAAATCGATTTTAGTCCTGTATGTTTTGCCTTTTACAATTTTGGTCTGTAAGTTTTATATTTGTACGATTCCGATCCCCTGCTTTTAAGTTGATGCAAATTTGGTCCTAAGGCTATTTCAATTTTCAACATTCCCAAAATACCTTGTTAGCCAAAATAATCAATATACTATCCACGATCAAGTTTAAAATTGTATCACAACCTTTTATTTTATTTAATTGAAGTAGAATTTATTAATTATTTTATACTATCGATTGTCTAATGATGGAACTATTTAAATTTATGAATCAGCATCAAAATTAAGTAATGAAAGTTCAACATGTATTATTTTCTTAATTATCAAAATGCAAAAACACATACAAATATGCCAAAATTGGTTATTTTTAATAATATGACCGAACTTACCATAATAAAAAAAAAACAATAAAATTGTCAAATCCTAAAATTACATAATTAAAATCATGTTATTTTTGCTAGAGCTAAAATTGTCAATAGACTAAAATTGCAACTTTAAAAATTCTGACTAATTTTGCAACACTCATATGAGAAAATTATGTCAATTAGAGAAATATCCTCTGGCACTGCTAATTTGGGACTCGCCCATCCTCAACCTACTATTGCGGGTTGACCGTTAGGTTTTGACTTTTGACTACCAACTAGCCGAATGTGCACTGCAAAAAAATGATTAAAAATGTTAACATTGATTACCAATTTTAATTTGATGAAAGTCATTACATGGGCATCAAAATCAAAAGTATATATACTGGGATACCAAAATTGAAATTATCCATCATTATTAAAAAGGATGTTGCATTCAATACTCGAAACAGGATGAATATGTTGAAATTTTGGTTTTGATAGCGCGTGTTTCAACCGACTTTTGACTAAATTTTTGCGGCTATTAATTAAAGGAAGGTAAATTACGTATTGTTAATCGTTAAGAGTAGATGTTCATAGTATTTTTGTTCTCAAACTTGAATTTTGATGAGTGAGAAAAATACACCTAAGTTAGCCACACGAATGAGCGTTATGTAAAGGGAGATGAAAGGCTGTACAATCCCACATAGAAATAAGGCGTTGTTTATCTGGTTTATACTAGAAGGTGTTATTAATTGGATATATTAAAATACAAGTGGGCCACATCTACGTGCGCCTGCCAGGCCTTAGGCTGGTCGACCCGACGACACTTTGGGCCCGGTCCAGTCCACTATAGTTTTGCCACTGAAACGGGTTTGGCCCAGATTCAGAGTGGTTGTTGGATCGCTTAAAGCTCAGCAATGCGGACATTGTAGGTGTGGGATTCGTGTGACTGCTGGAGATGTAAGTCCAAATTGCCGGGATGTAACATCATCAAGTTACATCCAGTTTAATGCTCACTAACTTCATCAAGTTACTCCACAGCAGTGTTCCCATGTATTTGTCCATTATGAAACTTAGCTGAGACACTGCGGAGAATTTACATAACATCGCATTCTTACCTCTAAAATTAAACACTTTTTCATTTCGCATTTGAGTCCAAATAAAGATTTCTAACACCTTCGTTTCGGGGCGCGCTTTTTGTGTTAGTGGTGCTACTACGAAGAAGAGCGTAAATCGTTTCATCTTTGGAAGCAATATCGTCAAACCGCGACAGCTTTAGACGAATCGCTAAGGAAAAGAGATTCATCTCGAAACTCGACTTTTTGATTATTATGTTTAGGAGTGTTGTAACAGCTAGTTCCTCTTTCTATAATTTTTGTGTTTATGTTGTAACTTTGTCATTTTGAAGGCATTCTCACTCTGTAAACTTGCAGGCAACAACCGCGAAACACATCGAACTTCACGATGGCAAGCACAAGCAAAACCACTGGACATCCTCCCGCCGTTCGAGAAACCCAAAACAATTATAGTTTTAACCCGAGAGGTGGCGGTAAAAAATATTGTTTTACCTCGGGACTACCATGAGCTTGGCGAAATACTTCGACATGACGTTTCCGTGGTGGTGGAAAAGCAAATCGTGAAAATGTATTTTGATCGTAGGGCCGGGGGTGATTTCATGTGTTGTGGCCCCATGTCCTAACGGACTTAGTGATGCACTGATACATACTATACGTGTGAAATCCTCCAAAGAATCGTGGGAATTTTTGGAGAAGAAGACAAAATCGAGATGCCGGCACAAAAAAAATTTATTGTCGGTAAGTTCTTTGATTTTGTGATAGTTGATTCTAAAACCAAGTGGAATAAGTTCAAGTTCCGTTGATCTACATGAAATCTCTCGAGGGAATGGCCTGCAGGCATTCAAGTGGCCTTGATTGAGAAATTGCCCCCAATTAGATGGATTCCAAAAATTACTTCAAACATAAGCGAAAGGAGATGGAAGTAGAGGATCGGTTGTCAACCAATTGAGGAATCTGATAGGAGAATTGACTCTAAGTCAGAACATCCTTACTTCCAAAGCCAACTTGATAGAGCACGATTCATCAAGTAATTCAAAGAAAAGTAGCTGTAATCAGGGAAACCGTAGGAAGTTCAAGGAACTTGCTAAATGTGGAAACCAAAACCATATGGCAAAGGACTTGTCGCTACCAAAAGAAAAATAAATCAAACTGAGGTTCATTGGATATGGTTGAACAAGGAATTGACCGACGTTGACATATGCCGATGGGTGGTGTTTGAAGCGATATGGTGGATAACCCGAAAGAATATTTTGTGGATACGGTACCCTACTATGTTTATTCGACCGGATGTGTTATCTCTTACAACCCATCGTGGGATGGAAGCCGATACAGTAATCATGTCTCTTACGATGTTCTTTAGCGTTGGAATCCAGCAGTGAAAAGCATTACTTGAACAAATTGTTGAAAATCGAATGATATCTCGCATGCCCTAAACATTCGCAAAAATGGTTTCGGAGTTCACTTTCTTTGTGAACCGTGGGTTTAGGTAGTTTTTTAGTTTGAAAAGTTTGTACTAGCAAATTTATGGATAGTTCCTTAGTAGAGGTTATCTATTCGTATTGTGCTGTTAAAAATGAATATAATGATTGACGCCATTTTGGTGAGAGTATTAATAAAGAATGAATCTCTTCATTTATATTGTTGGAGTGCTAATCATTATGACATATTAGATTAGGACATATAAATCTTAATCTATAAAATGATTAGATAAATTTAAAATTAATTAATTTAATTAAATAAACTCACAAAGAAAATGTGAAGTTTGTGTTGAAGAAAATGGCTAAATAATCGTTTCATCGATTAAAAATGAAAGCACTTCATCTTTGAGTTAATACACAAGAATGTGTGTGATTTAAAATTTGTGCAAACCACTGGTGGTAAATAATATTTTCATCAATTTATTGATTATTACACAAGTTTTGCTACTTATACTTGTTAAGAAACAATGATGAAGCATTGAAGCTCTTTAAAATTATAAAAATGAAGGCTGAAAATCAATCCTCTGACAATCAGGATTAAAATAATTCGGAGTGATAGATGAAGTTTAATATGTTGCACCATTTGAAGAGTTATGTATCCAAATCGGGCATACTATCAAACAATACTCGTATTCACCACAAGCTAATGGTGTTGCGAAACAAAAACTCGGAATCTAAGAGATGATGAATGTCATGTTGATAAGTTAGGACTACCCTGAAATAGCATGGAGGGAAAGGCTTTTAACAACTAACCACATATTGAATAAAAATACCACTTAAAGAAAGATAAAACTCTACGTAGTTGTGGAAAACTGCGCAAGTCTTCTTATAAATACCTTAAAGTGTGAGGGTAAGGCTAAAGTAGCAATACCTCGAACCAAAATAAGTTAAAATTGGACCAAAAGACAGGTTGATTGTGTCTTTTGTGGATATGCATACCAAACAGAGTGCATATCGGTTGTCATGATCATAAGTCGAAAATCGAGAATGACTAAAAGTATCATGATCGAATCAAGAATGTTGTATTTTTTAGGATGTCTACCCTTGTAGAAAAGGTAGAGGGAGTACTAATAAACTCAAAAAATGCAAGTGGTTCAACACCAAGTAGTGAAGAACCGAGATCTAGATTTACCCCTCATCCACTACCAAAAACTTGTTCGAGAAATTCTACTCAAGCGTACGACTGTCAAGTTTTAGCATAGATTGAAAAGTAGGGTTATCATCTCCACAGGGATTGGTATCAAATTTTAAACTAAATCTTATAATTATAATACCTTAATTCTATCTAGATAATCAAAAAGAAATGGATTTTTGATTAAACTAAAAAATAAAACTAAAATTAAAACTAAAAAGTTCGTTCAAACAAATTATCAAACACTTAATAGATATGAATTCCCAGAGGGTTGATTCACCTAGTTATCCCCTATGTTATCAATTAGGTTTATTAATCACACGTTATTAATCTATAAGCTCAATATTTACGCTTTATCAACTTCCCTCTCGAAAGTGCCAAGTGATTCTGGTTTTTCAACTCGATATCAATATCTCTATAAAAAATCATAAATTAAAACCCTAATGATACGCCAAATTAATATTCTATCACGAGGCTTGAAAAGATTCATAAACTTCTCGATTAAGAAACCCAGGTTATGCTATTCTATGGTCAGAGTTGTTCAATTAACTCTCTACGGGAGTGAACAATCGAACATGCCAAACAATCTAAACTATTGATCGGATAATCCGGATCACGGTCAATCGAATAGATAAATAGATTTAATAACATGAATCGAATAAACCAAAATCAAAACATAGGTTCAAATATAAGTTACATTAATCCCTAGAAAAATAAAGTTTAGCTCATGCGATGCATGCACAAAAATCCATGAAAAAGTAATTATACATCTGAGGTTCGACTAAGATAATGGAAAATTAATCGGAAAGAATCGAGGAAAGAATCCTGCTTTTTGAGAAGATAGATCCTTTAAATCTAAATCCAACTATTTCTCCCTTTTTCAAAGTCATCTGCGTGTGCTCAATAGAATGTCAACTCTTGTCTCCGTTATTAGTTGTCTTTATAGCTCCAAAACCGCGGAAAGCCCAAAAATAAAAATATGAAAAATCGCTTCATGATGTCGCATCGTGAAGCGCCTGCCAGGGCACCTCGGCAAATGCTCTCTATGCCGGTTTGACCTCCTTGTGCCGCAAAGACAGTAAGCGTTGCGGCAAGACCAAGGCATTGTGTGTTCTTTCTCCGTTTTCTTTTTAAATGCATTTATTCCTTCCAAAAACGTTTTCATCATTTTCGATCATTTTTGCTCACCATACCTTGTCCACTCCCTAACGACACCTAATCTTAAATAAAGTGACTCAAACGACCCTAAAACACCCAAAAAACAACACAAAATCTATAGTCTGGAATAATCAATTCATTGGTATAAAACCAACTTAACATCTACCCTTGTAGAGAAAAAGGTAGAGAGTGAGTCAATAAAAAGAACTCGAAAATGCAAGTGGAGTTCAACACCAAGTAATGAAGAATGGAGATACAGATAAGAGGAGTCTAAGATGGCTAAGTTTTTTGGACTTGATTTCGCAACATTTATGTTAGATAGTGAGTCAAACTCGATTAAAGAGGCTCTAAGTAGTCCAGATGGTCCGCCTGCATTGGGGTTATCAATAATGAAATTGAGTCCATTCTCGAGGAGAACCATACTGAGTTGGTTGATATCCCCGCTGTCATAAACTTTTACGGATATAAATGGATCCTAAAGAAGAGTATAAAGTTGATGGAACTATTGATAAGTATAAAGTTTCAGGCTTATAGCCAAAGGCTTTAAATAAAAAGAAGGGCATAATTTCTTTTGATACCTATTCTATTGTAACGAGGACGCTTCTATTGAGCCGCGACGCTTAACTTGCACAATCTAGAAATCATAGGATGGATGTCAAGGCGACATTTTTCAATGGAAGACAGATGTTGAAATCTACATGGAACAACCTCAAGGGTTTATCGTGACCCGATCAAGAAAAAGAAGGTGTGCAGAGTTAATAAAGATTATTTTACTTGACCGAAATAAGCTTCAAATAACGGGTATCTTTAAATTTGACAATTCAATGTTGTCAAGTGAATTTAAAATCAACGAAGGTGATAAACGCGTATATCAAAAGAAACATCATAAGCGTTGTCATAGTTTGTCTATACGTAGATGATTTGTTAATCATGGGCGTTAATCAAATGATTCTATCATGGACACTAAAAGCACGTTAAAGAAACTTTGATTATTAAGGATATAGAATCTAACAGATGTGTGATCCTGTGGATCAAAATCAGAACTCGATGGAATTATCATCACAATCCCACCATGTGGAAAAAGTGCTTAAGAAATTCAATGTTTTTGATAGTTCACCTATGATGCCCGTTGATTTAAGTGTAAATTTGGTTGCGAATAAGCGAGAACGTTATAGCTCGGATGGAATACTCATATAATAGGCGGTCGATGTACATCACAAAGAGTGTACACGTCCGCATTTAGCCTTATCATGTAAAATGTTGTAGTAGGTTCAAGCAATCCAGGCCATGAGCATTGAAAAGCATTAACGGTGTTAGGATACTTGAAGTATACCTCGATTATGGGCTTATACTACAAGAGATATCTGAAGCAATGGAAGTGGTATAGTGATGTTTTTATTTGATTAAAGATTCTTATTCCACTATCGATACATATTCACCATCGGAGGTGGTGCAAGATCGTAAGTCCATGAAGCAAACTTGCTATAGTTCGGTCCCACCGGAATTGAAGAGTTTAAGCTTTGGATAAAGTCAGGTGAAGAAGTTATGAAATGATTCAAAACTTTTTTGGAAGACATTCTATGTTGAAAACATGCGCTTTCCAGGGTGATTCATTATGATAACAAGCTGGCGATTATAGGAAGAGGAACGTACAATATGTATAAGAGTAAGTCACAAATTCGTCAAGACACTTAACCTTGTAAGACAATTGGTCTCTGAGCGATTTAATCATCGATTACTTCGTGAAGTTAAAAGACAATTTGGCGAGATCTTTTAGACAAAAAGCAGAATCGAGATCAATTGAATAAATTGCTAGAGGAATGGGATTAAAGTCACAAATAAAAATAGCCATAATAGTGGTAACCCAACCATGATGACCGGAGATCCAAAAAAATGGTTCAATGGGAAAAAGTAAGTTATGAAGAGGTTATATTGCAACACTTGGAAACAATATTTCAACCCATCCCTGAAAGCAAAGCGAGTGTTGAAACACCCCAGGATTGTGGTGAGCTAAAGTCATTTTGACTTTTTAATGATTCATACACCTCACAGGCCGGTATGGCAGATACTCGGATAGGAGATCACCTATGTAAGTAGAAATTGGGTCCTTCAAAGTAATACTTAAGAATCCAAAGAGGTATCCATAAAGCGAGAAACGGATACAAAACGTACAAGAACCGGCAATGAGACATTATCAGTATTAATATAGTCGATTTCGTACACACTACGCAGAATAAAGGCACGCGTCCGTTAAAGCGCCATGTACCCAATGGTATTGACTACGTAGAAGGTTCAAAGCCACAAGCTACCTTTTCGAATGCAATATTGTCTCTTGAGGACTGGTTTGCGTGTATACATTCATACATGCATTAATTTCCCATGCGAAGATTGCCGAAATTTTTGTTTATATAAAGTGGGTGTCGACCGATTTTTGACCGAATTTTTTATGGCTAATATTTAATGGAGGAATTAAATTATATATTGTTAATCTACGTTCAAGTAGATATTCGTAGTATTTTTTATTTCTTAAAACCGAATTTGTTGAGTGAGAAATTAATACATGAAGTTAGCCACCCACGAATGGGCATCATGTAAACTTTAAATGAAAAGTTTTAGCCTTATCCCATAGAGAATAAATCATTGTTTATTCTAGTTTATATACTAAAGTGTTATTAGTTGGATATCTATAACACAAGTGGTTAATCACAGTGCACCACGCAGCGCGCACCCGCCGCACAACCCTGCGGTCAGGTGGGTCTGCCAGGCACGGGCCTTTCACCCCAAGTGATCGTGGGCCCCGGGTTCGATCACTATAGTTTTTCCACTTGAAAATGGGCTCGCGGTTCGATATTTGTTGATTTATTTGGAAAGCTCCGAAAAAATGCGGACATTGTAGGTTCAGACTAAATGGCTTGTTTAGTTCGTAACTCGGCAAAGAAATTCATTGAAGTAGGATGTAACATCCGATTGTTACATCGATTTAATGCTCGCTAACTTGGGTTATTACTCCCCGCAGTGTTGGATGTGTTGTCTATTTATAGGTTAGCTAACATTGCAGAGAATTTTTACGAACATTGACATTCTCTTAAAATTAAATAATTTTTCTCGCATTTATGCATTTGAAGTCAGTGCTTGATTCTAACACCTTCTTTGTTAAAAGAAGAGCTTTTGTGTTAGTGGTGCTACTTACATAAAAAAAACAAAGTTGTTTCATCTTTGGAAGAATACGTCAGATCGTGAGCACTAGCGGGGCGTAATTACTTTGGAAAAGGGTCATCTCGATTAAACTTCTCGATTATTCTGCTTGAGAAGTTGTAATAGCTAGTTCTCTTTCAGAATTTTTCCTGTTTCACGATGTAACTTTGCCATTTTGAAGGCATTCCTAATTACTGTACTCTAGTAAACAACAATATATACGAGATATTGCAACAAAGTTTGTACATACGAGGATGCATGTCATGTTGCAACAATTTTATACCATGTTACACTCATCCACATCATCCCTGCAGTTTAAGGACAAAGATGCAACCCCTTTTTCACTTTTTGCCCATAGATTGAGGAAGGTGGTTGCTGATTCTTGACCTTTTCCTAGTTGTTTGTACTATCCATTTTTATCAACTCCGTGGTTTTATGCTATAACTTAGCAAGTAATTGCCACCTTTTCATCTTCTAATATTGGAAAATTTATAAAACAAAAAAAAAAATAGGCATTTTGATAATCACAATTCTAGCTTTATTAATTCCCTTTAAACACAAAAGCAAAAAAAATACCTGGCCGAGGAAGAGTTTCGGGGTGTGAGGTAAAGGAGAAAGAAAATAACTCCTTTGTTGGAATTTTGTTTAGCCATTTATAACTATAAGAGTACAAAGGTCTAGCTATGACTATAGTGTATTTATCAAACAAATACTTTGCGGCTAATAATCCAAACATTATATTCACATAGAAACCAAGAGAATAAATTTAGATGTATGGATGTGTTTCAAGTCAATTTCAGTTTCTAGTATTGGAAATTGAATTTTCAAACTTTATTTGTTTCGTGTGAAAATTGAGAATATGTTGTTTGTTTATGCACTTTCATTTTGAAATGAAAATATGTTTAGTTCAAATATGCTTTATAGGAAGTTACAAGGTCTCTTTTGAAATTCGAAAACCGGGCATATAGTTGAGACCTCATTTACAAGAAGCATATGAAAGAGCTTTGACAAGAAATCAAGAATAATGACATTTATGCCTGTGCGATAAAATGCATAACTTAAGAGAAGGATAGAAATCAAATGTTTTATCAAAACCTGATATAATCCTTTATAAATCTCGGATAAAACAAGCTATGTCAAATAGTGCCTTTCAAAATCAAGAAATCCTATTAATGGCACTTTGTATGAAATACTATGAAATATCTTGAAAAAAAAAAGCAGCACATAGGCATATGGAAAAACATATATCGAGTCTATAAGAGTAAGAATAAACACAAGTAAACGTACCTCGATAGTTTATGCCTCTCTTGACAAATAATGAGTAGATAACCATTGATGAGGAGATATATGTCCTACACAATTCTTAAAATAAATCTTTGTACAACACAAAGTAATGGAAGCAGTAAGGCTAAAACAATAATCTATGTCACAAGTATGCTTATGCCATAAAAATCCATAAGAGATGATAAACACTTTAGTTTAAGCAAATGCACAAGAGTTAAATGGCATCATATAAGGTCTTCCTTTTCAAAAAAATTTTAAAAACACAAATATATATTGAAGACCTTAATTTTAAAATAAATATATGAAAAACTCATTTTGCAATAAAAGGCACAATTAAAAACATGCATAATAACAAAATAAAATGCATATTTAAATGGGGATATACGGTTTTACCACTTCGCCATTTTCATGGTTGGTCGTTCCCATTGATGATATCTTCCCCTTTGAAAATCATCTTGTTGATGATTGTTTCTCACTGCTCCATTTCGAGGATTGTATCCTTCCCATTGCTGATAGTGTCTTTCTCTCGAAATGCATCTGTTGATGATGTCTTTCACCATTCCAAGGATTGTGTCCTTCCCGTTTGATTATATCCTCTTCTCTTGAAATTGACTTTTATTGAAAATATTTTCTCCTTCTTTAATCAAATGAAACGATCATTTGATATCTTCGCGGTATGAATTTTCTCATTATTATTTGGGAGTACCCTAATACGACATTATTTTGTGGTACCCTCAAGTGTTTTGGGTCCCCTTTAGGATTAGCTTTGAGACTTTTAGGTCTCCAATAATGATTAGAGCTATTTCTAGCCCGAAGGTATAAGCCGTGTGACCCTTTACATAATAAAAGCTAAAGAATAAATTTAGGAGCGTAATGACCAACATCTTAGAGACTTGATTCTTTTTCATATGATTGACAACATTTAGGCTTTATGGATCAAATTCTAGTTTCAAATTATCACAACAATCAACAATTTGAGAATTCTGTTGGTACTCGAGTTGGATTTAAGTAAATCATTTTTTGTGGAATATCCTCACAAGAGTACTATTTTCTTTTCTCAAGGTTTCTAACCTCAAGTGTGGTGGTGTGAGCACATGATAGTGATTCATAGGAAAAGTAAATAAAACTATCCTTATCATTTTTCAAAACATTGAATTCACTTTTTCAAATTTTTGTATTTAACAAATGGCTTTCGAATTCATTTTGTAGCTCATCAAAATCATTTTTGTAAATCACTATAATCATTATCATAAAGAGGTAGAAGGTTTAGAACTTACTCGTTTTCTTCTTCAGTAGCCCAAGACATTTTTCACTTCATCGGAAGTTGTAAGAGGCTCATCCCCCTATTGTTGGATTTTATCCATTTGAGTAATGCATGCTTTTGAGTTGTTCCTTTCATTTGCATATCTTGTAGATGAAACTTCTAATTTTTATACTTCATGTGCCGATCAATTCCTACAATATGATCAAATTCCAAAGTGGTAAGTGAACAATACAAAATATTAAGAGCTTTACCATTTAAGGAGATGATTTTCTTCTCTTCATCATTGAGCTCCTTGAGGACTTTGGAGGTGTGGTCGTCTTTCATCGGAAATTGATTCTCAATTGGATGACGGTATTCAAAATACTCGAACCCGCAATTTTGTAAATAGCATTCCATTAACTTTCTTTCCAAAAGCATAATTTTTGGAGTCGAATAGTGGTGGCTTGGTAAAGTGGAGGCGCCGGTGGTGTAGACTTCATTCGTAGCCGATGATCGTTTTTCTTACTGCACGATGTGACGAGTCCAGAAGTTTGGCTCGATACCTTGTAAGTCGGCTCACGATAATCTGAGAGGAGTGAATGGGGACATCTCCGTCTTTTCATTATGCCTCTTTTTCGAACCAAATGCGCAAGACAATAATAAAGGTGCGAGAAAGTAAACAACACGCGCGATTTATAAAGCTTACACCCCACCTGGGGACTCGTGCTCTACCACCCCAATATATCAAGGATGGGTTTGAAAAGGAAAAAAGAATTTTATTAATTACCACAATTAATACAAATTCAACTTACAACAAATGCCTTGAAGAGCACCACACTTCTTCAACACCACCTTTGAGATTACAATCTCTCTTGAAGATTACCACAATCTCCAATGGCACCATGAAGATTACATATCTTTCAACCTTAAAGCACCACACTCTTCCACACCTCAACAAGAAGATTACCACAATCTTCTTACACCTAACACCTAGATCACCAAGTGTGTTCTTCCCAGAACACTCACAAGGATATCTTGTGTTGAATGGCGACCACAAATTCAAGATTACAACTCGATAATGAATAATACAATTTAGTCACGAAGTGTAATCAGAATAGCCTTAACCTCGAAGATGTAAAAGTAATAAGCTAGGCAAATTACAAACAAGAAATAATGACAATATAAAGAACAAGTGTTTTCTTGAGTGTATCTTGTTGTGTTGTAGTTTTCTCTCTTGTTGTTGTGCTTCAAATCCTCCTCTATTTATAGGAGATGATTGAACATTATGAACTCCCAGGGACTTGAAATCTATAAAAATTGCAAGGCAATTGAAGAATATAGATGTTAGAAATCAATCCCATTTTAGGAAAAAGTTGTTCTGTTGCTAGCGTTTAGAATTTCTTTGTCAAACCATAGGAAATGCGCCGGTCATGCGATAATACTGAAAAATTGAAGAACACAAAGAAAATAACACAGGGTGGCCGGTCCCAGGGGGTCGGGACCGTCGAAAGGAGCCCGACCGTCGCCCCCCGGTGGGCCGTCCCCATTGCTCATTTGGGAGATCTGAGTATAGTGTCTAAGACGATCGCTCCCGGGGCACCGAGTCGGCGCATGGGTCGGCCGGTTGACCCTCACTCAAAATATTTTAAAGTCTCGTTTTTCTGTTTTAAAACTCAACTCCAGTGGGTTGCCTATAGGCGATCAAGTAGTTGACTCAAAAACAAAGTGTTGTCCAACTTTTTATAGAAAATAAACTTCAAGAAATACTCTAAAAATAGTAAAATATTTTAATCGACGGAAGTATTTGACAACTTTTAGAAACATAGTTTAGATGTAAAAACATATTAACACAAAATCATTAAAAGTGTTGTCCAATTTTGTCGAAATTAAACTTGAAGAAATACTCAGAAAATATTAAAACCATTTTAAATTATTTAGGAGTATTTGGACAACCTTTAAAACATTATTTCGTATAAAAACAAAATCATCAAAACCAACGATAAAATCATTTATCAAACACTACTAAGTCAAAAATGCATTGACATAAAGTTCGGGTTGTGAAGGAGAAAAGTGCAGGTGGTCGGATAACTATGGGAAAGCATATCGGGGCGGACTGATGATTACTGGATCCGCTTATAAAGGATTAACACCCGAGTGCTCACTTGAGCACACTACTGTGGGTATAATACGATTCGAGGATACTTTGGTTTAGTGAGTCTGTAATTTTATTGTTCTGTGCATTATTTTGGACACATTTTGTGTATTTGGATATTTAAGTTTCTGGATATAAAGTATTGATTTATTACACTTTGTCATTTTTTGGTTATGATTGATCTCACTAAGGAATAAGGTGGACCAGTTGAAATAAACATGTTAGATCACATTACATGTAATTTCCATACTCTGGCATACATGATTGATCTATGTCATTTGATTGTGCTTTGGTATATGGATTATTGATGGTTTATTCACGCATAAAGTGATGAAAGCCTCTTAGTCACTGTATTAGTACAATCGATGGGCATTGTTAAGAGATACTTTCTTATATGTGACAACAATGAGTTTGAGCTCATAAAGTATTGCACATTTGTTTGGTAACATATGTCTAAGTGGAGATTGTTGGAAATATTTAATTTGGACTTACATATGTTAATTAAATGTGTATAGGCGTCTTCGGTTTAATCGATTAAAGTGATCTAATAAGGTTTTAATTTTGGATTAAAAGGGTATCAAATTTGTCATGGGATTAAATGTGTAGATACTATTAGGTGATTTTCTATTTGTTGAGGACCAAATAGAAAATAAAGATCTTATCCAAACGGTTATGGTCCTCGGCGGTTCTTAAAAGCGGCGCATGTTCTCCGGTGAGAGAGCGTTAATACGAGAAAAAGAAGAACTCGCGGCGTGCGGGAAGGCCAAAACCAGATCTCAAAACCGGATCCAGTTTCTCCACGAACCACTAATGAAGATTCAGATGCTGCCTCCGTGTTTTAAGTTTAATCTCTTCTCTTTCTCGGATTATCATGGTAGATCGGGTTAAAGCATGCCTTTGTGATTTCTATTTCTAACAAGTGGTATCGGAGCCACTCTACTCATGATTCTCTCGGGAGAATTCAAGATTTTCGGGATTATTATACGGTTCTTCGTGAGAATAAAATTAGGGTTTTGTGGAATTTCTGACTTCTTTTACGTATGCAGTTTTTTCCGGATGAAAACGATTATGTTCTATGGTTTTAATCTGTATTCCTCCATGATAATCCGATAAATCTGTATATTTTGGAATCTGTTATCCCGTTTCTGTTTTTCAGTTTTGAGGATTACAGATTAAAAGTGATGGATGTATACAGATTTAGAATTAATTTTATGGTTTTCTATTATGCGGTTTCACAAAATTTTGGATCTTTGTCAGTTCATATCTGATATTGGTGCTGTTGGAGTTTATTGATTTTTCTTTAAGGAACTTTTGAATATTATATATGATGGAAATCTTGAAACTGGAAACAACCAACTCTTTAGCATATATGGCATAAATTTACATGCAGATTTTGTCATAAGGAATTCAATGTTGTTGCTTTTGGATTAAACAATTGAAATTCATGTGTTCTATTATGATTGGCTTTGAAATTGGCAATTTGGGGTTCAACTGAAGTTTGATTTTTTTAAAAAATTTGACCCAATCAGTAAGGATATATATATGTATCATGTGCTAATACATGTTCAATCATTTATTTTGAATTTGTTTGGTGCATCTCATGTCCCAATTTGTTTTGTCTAATATACAAAGTGGATTTATTGAAACAAGAGTCGCAAAGTGACCTCTCTTGTGTAAGATTTATTCATTGAGGATATTGGATGTTTGTGTTTGTAATATATTAAATGCGGGTATTAAGCGGCCTAAAAGAAAGTTAATACTTGGCGAATGCAAAACACATGTAAAAATGTCAAATACGTGGCAATTATAAGGTTATCCATGTAAGTGATATATCGTGAAAGGAAAACAAATATTGTTGACAAAGATTTATTATCGATGTTTGATCACTCAGCAAGAGGTAGCCAACTTTGCTAATTAATATTATTGTCGAAACTTGATATTAATGTTGTGTTAGGTGCCTCGAGATGTTTCCAACTTATTTAAATTAATGATTGATTATTCGGTTTAATGTGAGCATGACGGTTAATTTTGGTTTTGTTCTGCTGTTCAGGCTGATGATACACTCCGCACTTTACTCGCAATACCAAATAACATTCCCATGCTCAATGGGTCGAACTTTAAGGATTGGAAAGAAAATATTCGATCATTTTGGTGCATGTATACCGGGTATGCGCTAAGGGTTGAGCAACCCCTTCCTACTTTACGGATGCAAGTTAGGAGGAAAACGGAACTTTGAGAAGTGGGAGCGCTCCGTCGCGTTAGTCGATGATCATTAAGCGCTGACATTCGAAGCCTTCCAGGGCCGCGACTGAGGAAGTTACTACGGCGGTGTGTGCCTTCGGAAATTGAAAAGCGTTTTGTTAAAAGCGATAAAGGGCGAGACAAATCGTTTTTTGGCTAACTTGATCTCACTTAAGTATAAGAGGCAAGGAAACATAAAGTACATCATGGAGATGTCTCACACGTTGCTTCAAAGTTAAGGGCACTAAAGCTCGAGAAATGTACAGGAGACTTGTTTCGTCACGTTTAATGCTCATCAGTTTCCTCGCATTCGGTCGAGTTTAAAAGTCAGGATAACAGGCATTTTCGAAAGGAGAAGTGGACTCTTAATGCAGCTCATTTCATCTGTGTGCAAGAGGAAGAAAGGTTAGCGAAAAAAAGCGAGATTGCTCAAATAGCCGGTCTTTCCAAGGATAAGGGCAAAAGGAAAATGATGTTAGGAAAATTTGCTAATGATAAAGGTCCAGACAAAAAAACGAGAAAGGTGAAACTCGGGATGGCTGTTTTTTTTTGCGCAAACCTGGACACAAAAGAAGGATTAGATTAAGTATCGCAGGCGTGTGAAGAAAGGTACATTTCTTTGCTTTGGTCCATTAAGTTAATTTGGCTTGGTGCACGGAAACAACTTGGTGGTTAGATTAGTCATTCTTTGCTCACATAAGTGTTTTCAATGCGGGGTTGCACTACTCAGAAACCAATGATAGTGGAAGATACATCTTTGTGGGTGATGGCAAATCGGGAGGTGGAAGTGGAGGCAATGGCATTTTAGATTGTTATTAGGAACCGGTTTTCTTGATTTGAAAGACACTTTCATTGTACCATCGTTTAGATCGAATTTGGTTTCTATTTTGCCTTATTGGACAAATTTGGTTTTACTTGTTCATTTGAAATTGCGATTTAGTCTTTCATTTAATTCAATATTGTTGGTAGGTTAGTTAAGTGCTTATGGCAATCTATATATGCTTGATATTGTTGTTACGTATAATGAATCCACTGCATGTTGAATCAAGAGCTAAGCGAAAATTAAATAAAGAAAATTAGAAGTAAAGAATTATGGCACAAGCATTTAGGTCATATCTCAAAAACCCGCACTGAGAGACATGTCGGCCAAGTATTTTGGATACAACTCTGACTTTTAGGATCTTGATGTTTGTGTTAGTGTATTAAAGGAAAATAGACCAAATAAAGAGATTAGGTGCCAACGAACTTGAGGACGTCTTAGAATTGATACATACGGACATTTGTGGGCCATTTCGGGTGAACTGTTGGAATGGTCAGCAATATTTCATATCATTCATGACGATTACTCACGATATGGGTACCTATATCTAATTCATGAAAAATCGGAAGGCCTTGGACATGTTCAAGGTTTTAAAGGCAGAAGTTGAGAATCAACTCAACAAAAGAATTAAAGTTGCTCGAGATACGACCATGGAGAGTGAAATCTACTACGGATATGATGGTTCGGAGAACAACGTCCAGGCATTTTGCTATCTTCCTGGGAATGTGGAATTGTCCCACGGTACACCATGCCTGGGACGCCTGCTAGCATGAATGGTGTTCTTTGAAACATTTCGGCGAAACAAAGGATATGGTGAGGAGTATGATTAGTCATTCCTTCCTTACTGAATCACTCTGGGAGATGCTAACTGGGAAGTGCGGCTTATATTCTCAACAAGTGCCAACTAAAGCGATTTGCTAAAAACACTATTTGGAGTTTTGATGGGAAAGCACAATCTAAACCCACTTTCACATATGGGGATGTCAGGTGCTGGGCGCCTGCTATAAATGAAACGAAAGAAAATTGGACTCCAAAACAAGATTCAATATTTTATTGGTTACTCGGAAAAATCAAGGGTTTAAGTTTTACGATCCCAATTGAAGGTCTATTTTTGAGACGAAATGCGGTATTCTTTGAGGATGTTGAGTTTGGGGAGGAGAAATAAGGAGTTAGAGACATTACCTTTGAGGAGCTCGATCTCGACACCTACTACTGCTGATGATGTTCAGGTTTCTATTCTTGTCATTAGCCGGAAGTAGATCAAACCAAAAAGGGATAATGTTGAAGAACTCCCACTCGAGTTGAAACTATTCAAGAAGAACAAACTCAACAACCTCAAGAACTAATTACCGTTGGGAGGTCCATTAGAAAAGAAAATCTATTCCTGGGATGATTATGTGGTATTTCTCCGAGAAAATGAGGATAATAATGGATTGATGGAAAATGATCATATCAATTTCCTCAAGCCATCTTGCAGATCCAAACTCTCAAAAGTGGATTGTTACCATGAATGGCAAAAGTATAATTCAATGCAAGACAATCAAGTTTGGGATCTCTTGTCCCGTTACAAAAAAAGCGAAACCCATTGGTTGCAAAATGGATTTTTAAGACCAGAGGGATTCGAAGGGTAATGTGGAAAGATATAAGGCTCGTTTTGTAGCTAAAGGCTTTACTCGGAAAGAAGGCATTTAATTTTAAAGGGACTTTCTCTCGGTTTTCACGAAAGACTCTTCCAGGATAATTATGGCATTAGTTGCAATTTTGACCTTGAGTTACATCAGATGGATGTAAAGGCGGTGTTCTCAATGGAGGCGTTGGCGAGGCGATATATATGGTGCAACCAGAGGAAAATTTTGTGTCACGGAGACCCAAGTCATGGTTTGCAAATTAAAGAAATCCATCACGGAGCTGCAAAGGCAAGCTTCTCGTCGGTGGTATCACCGAAGTTTCATCAAGTAGTAGTCTGCGTTCGGGTTTTGAGACTAATCTTTTATTTCATGATTATTATCAAGTTAAAGTGGGAGTAAGTGTATTTTTAAGTCTGGTATATGTGGATGACATTTTGCTTGCCACCCTAATAACTGGGATTCTTTACGATGCGAAGAAATTTCTATCAAAGAAATTTGAGATGAAGATCTTGAGGAAGCTTCATTTTGCAGGGAATCCGGATACACCGATCGTTCTTCTGGGGTATTCTTGATTATCACAAAAGAGCTACATAGAGAAAAGTGTTGCAAGAGTTGGCATGCGGTGTAAACCGGGGAGACACCCTATAGCTAAAGGAGACAAGTTTAGTCTCGAACAATGCCTGAGAAATCTGAAATTAAGGAAATGCTCACAAGATTCCCACTATGCTTGGTTGTTGGGAGTCTAATGTATGCTTAGTCTGCACAAGACCTGATATAAGCGTTGTTGTTGGTATGTTGGCGGATATTTAAGAACCCTGGTATGGATCAATGGAAAGTTGTACCAAGCGGGTGATGAGGTATTCTACGGATAACAAGAATTACATGCTCACATACGAAAAATCGGTCGGTTGGAGATCTTAGGGTATTCTTCGATTACGATTTTGGCGGGATGCCAAGAGCGATGGGAGATCCACTTAGGGGCTATATTTTCTTATTGTACGGGGGCCCGTTTCATGGAGAAGTGATAAGCGGTGACAACATGTAGCATCTTCACCATGAGCGGTAATTTGTAGCATCTTTATGAGGCGTCGATCATGGAATATGGCTGCGAATTTTGTCAGCTTTAGGGTTTGCACATTATTGGGAATATAGAAAGACCATTAAAGTTGTATTGTGACAATAACTCGGCAGCGCTATATTCCTAATAACAACGAGGAGCTCTGCTTGTAAGTCAAGCGCTCGATAATCAGAGGGTGGAATAGATTATCTCCATCTTTTCGATTATGCCTCTTTTTCGAACCAATGCGCAAAACAATAATAAAGGTGCGGAGAAAGTAAACAACACGCGATTTATGAGGCTTCGCCCACCTAGGACTCACGCTCACCACCCCAAGATATCCTCAGGAATGGGTTTCGAAAAGGAAAAAGAATTTTATTAATTACCCATTAATACAAATTGACTTATAACAACACGCTTGAAGAAGCACCACACTCTTTTTCAACACCACCTTGAGATTACCCACGATCTCTCGTGAAGATTACCACAATCTCCAGCTGCACCTTATAAGATTACCACAATCTTCAACCTTGAAGAGCACCACACTCTTCAACACCTCAACAGAAGATTACCACAATCTTCTTACACCTAACACCTAGATCACCCCAGTGTGTTCTTACCACGAGAACACTCACGGATATCTTGTGTTGAATGGCGACCACAAATTCAAGATTACAACTCGATAATGAATAATACAATTGAGTGCAAGTGTAATCAAGAATAACCTAGACCTCAAGATGTGAAAGTGATAAGCTAGGCAAATTACAACAAGAAATAATGACAATATAAGAACAAGTGTTTTCTTGAGTTATCTTGTTGTGTTGTAGTTTTCTCTCTTGTTGTTGTGCTTCAAATCCTCACTATTTATAGGAGATGATTGAACATTGATAGGCTCCTCTTGGGGACTTGAAATCTCGTAAAAATTGCAAGACAATTGAAGAATATAGTTGTTAGAAATCAATCCCACATTTTAGGGAAAAGTTATCTGCTTGCTAGCAACTAGAATTTTGATGTCAAACCATAAGAGCGACATCGCGCACTAATCGAGAAAATTGAAGAACACAGCAAAATAACACAGGGTGACCGGTCCGGAGTGGACCGGTGGGCGGTCCCGACGGTCGCCCCAGGGTAGACCGGTCCCTTGCTCATTTTGAGAGATCTGAGTATCTTATCAAGGCATATCGCTCCGGGCAGGATCGCGCGCATAAATCGGCCGGTCGACCCTCACCTCAAAATATTTCCGTCTCGTTTTTCTGTTTCAAAACTCAACTCCAGTCGGGTTGCCTATAGGGCGTGGGTTGACCTCAAAACAAAAGTGTTGTCCAACTTTTTTATCGAAAATAAACTTGAGAAATACTCCTAGGAAAATAGTAAAAATATTTTAGACCGATCGGAAGTATTTGGACAACTTTAGAAACATAGTTTAGATGTAAAAACATATTAACACAAAATCATTAAAAGTGTTGTCGATTTTGTGAAATTAAACTTGAAGAAATACTCCGGAAAATATTAAAACTATTTTAAATCATTTAGGAGTATTTGGACAACCTTTAAAAATATTGTTTTGAGTATAAAAACAAAATCATCAAAATCATGATAAAATCATTTATCAAATAATCTCCCCCTTTTTGATGATTACAAACCTAAACAATTTAACGAGATCGGTTTGAAAACAAAACAATTTAACCTAAGGTTAAAAGAGCTATCGTTGTGAGCGACAACATTCCACGCAATATAATCACAAGGATGGGAGTAGAGATATTAAACATATATTTGCAAAAAGCTCCCCCTATCAACATGCACAACAAGAGTAATATAGAAGCAATCAATCCACAAGCTAAAAGCTCGGCTTTTTCATATTGAGCTTAAGTGTCGAGAGCTTATAAGCTCCCTGTCAATAAACCATCATAAAAGACATAGCCCCAAGTCAGCAACACATTCGATGGACTAAGAGTACATCACAACTCATGGCATTATGAAGCCATAGCTTATAGCTTCTTTTTTTCGAGGCTTATATTGGCTTTTTGCTAACGAGCCAATTTCTGTTTCTCCCCTTTGGGAATCATCAAAAGAATGTTAGCACGATAAACGCATCATATATCCATATCAAAGTGCGCAATTTAGTCGTTTTATCCAAAGATTTTGAACATTGAAGCTTATAAACCAAATAGGAGGAAAAGTCGATCATATGACTTGAGAAGCTTATGAAAACTCATTTGATAAACAAACATGATCTCTATAAATATATAAGACATTTGAAATCGAGAGAATCATGTAGGTGATGAATTTTTCATTGAAACGTTTTATCGAACACTTGGCGGGCGTCAAAAATAGAAAAGATATATATAACCCTTGTAAATGTAATCAAGCCAAGTTTTCATCACCAAATACAATTTTACAAATATCATCCAACAACAATTAATGAGCTCATCATAAATATATCACAAATTGCATCAAGAAATATGCATATAAGCGGGTTCTCAAGGGTTCAACCCATTGAGATAGGAGAGTAAATTCTTACCATTTAATCGGTGAGGATGAGTAACAATAATGATAAACGAGCAAGATAATCCCCCAAAATATATAATTCATGCAACAAAACTCATTTGAAGTGAATTGTATGTGAAAATTAAAAGGGGCCGAAATATAGAAAAAAACGAAAATGGCTAAGTGCAAACAGACGATTTAAAACCAAAATCGCGTTGGGCGGTCGAGGTGCAGGTCCGACCGTTGCCCTCACCCTGACCAGCCCACATCTCGATTTGTTTTTTGCAAAAGACCAAAATTAGATCCAAAATCCGATTTTTTGCAGTTTTAAAACGTGCAAAATACAAACGTACCTCATTAAATATACATTATGTCATAATCAAGCTCGAAATGAGGTAAAGAATTCATCGGTTAATGATTAAAAACAATTGTCCGCGAGTTATCTTTGAGACGGAATTAAACACATCTCAAATTTAAACACATCTCAAATTTTTGTTTTTAGAAACGCGAATCCCATAGAAAAGATATCGAATCTCAATATGTTTAGTTCGATTATGACGAATGTTTTCATATTTTGATAAATTGTAAACACCGGACTTGTTATCCAGAAAAAAAATAAGAACGTTTTAAAACTTTGGATACAACAAGTCGCTAGAAGAATGCCTTTCAAATATTTGAAAATTTCTTTTAACGGCTAGCGACTTAATGAGATTCGTTGGGATAGTTTTTGAAGTCGAGCATATAGACATGGCGTAAAAATGTCGGAGTCTAAAGGAATAAGAAAAGTTAGTGAACATACCTCGAATATGTTTGTCAATCAATATCCTTCCTCGGCTTTCACAAACTTTACATTGGTAGCCATAGAGGTTGAGATGATTCTTCCTTCTTTAATGCCTAATTTCTTCAAAGGTACTTTTGTATACTTTGATTGTGAATTATAGCCACCTTCTTGGCATTGTTTAACTTGAAGTCAATGAAGAAATTTGAGCTCCCGTCATGCTCATCTCAAATACACCTTAAAAACTTAGAAAACATCTTGTACAAAAATTCATTAGTAGCACCATAAATGATATCATAAATTTGTACAAGTAAACAATCTTGCTTGCTTTTCAAAAACAAAGAGAGTAGTATAAACTTTACCTCTTGTAAAACCATTTAGCAAAAAAATAGCTAAAGTCTGTCATACCATACACGTACGAGTCTTGTTTTAAACCATACGCGGCCTTTTATAAAAAATCATTTGGCCTAGAAAAATTTTAAACCCGGAGGTTGTTTTATATGACTTCTTGAATAAAACCATTTAGAAATGTGGATTTAATCATCCATTTGGTAAAGCTTGAAATTTTCTTAAAACAAGAATGGGCAAGTAAAATCTGAAAAGCTTCTAAACGTCTTTATGAGTGCAAATGTTGCATCAAAATCAATACCTTCTTCTTGAGAATATCTTTTGAGTTACTAACCTCTTGGTCATTAAGGCTTGTTCCAAAAATACAAAAATTTCTGCAAAATCTTAACAACACATCTTGCACAAGAAAGCGTAAGTAATATCGAATAATAGAGACACTATATCAAGTACCATAACTATGCTTTCAAACAAATCATCAAGAGTTTCATAAAAATATGTAAGTTCAAATATGCTTATAGGAAGCTATACAAAGTCTCTTTTGAAATTCGAAAATCCGAGGAGCATATAGTTGAGACCTCATTTACAAGAAGCATATGAACAAGAGGCTTTGACAAGGCAACCAAGAATAATGACATTTATATGTGCAATAAAATGCATAACTTAAGAGAAGGATAGAAATCAAATGTTTTATCAAAACCATGATATAATCCTTTATAAATCTCGGATAAAACAAGCTATGTCGAATAGTGCCTTTCAAAAAAATCAAGAAATCCTATTAATGGCACTTGTATGAAATACTATGAAATATCTTGAAAAAAAAAAAAAACAAGCACATAGGCATATGGAAAAAAACATATATCGAAGGTCTAAGAGTAAGAATAACACAAGTAAACGTGCCTCGATAGTTTATGCCTCTCTTGACAAATAATGAGTAGATAACCATTGATGAGGAGATATATGTCCTACACAATTCTTAAAATAAATCTTGCCCAACACAAAGTAATGGAAGTGTAGGCTAAAACAATAATCTATGTCACAAGTATGCTTATGCCATAAAAATCCATAAGAGATGATAAAACACTTAGTTTAAGCGAATGCACAAGAAGTTAAATATAAGCATCATATAAGGTCTTCCTTTTCAAAAAATTTTAAAAACACAAATATATATTAGAAGACCTTAATTTTAAAATAAATATATGAAAACTCATTTTGCAATAAAGGCACAATTAAAAACATGCATAATAACAAAATAAAAATGCATATTTAAATGGGGATATACGGTTTACCAATTACGCCATTTTCATGGGTTGTGTCGTTCCCATTGATGATATCTTCCCCTTTGAAAATCATCTTGTTGATGATTGTTTCTCAATTGCTCCATTTCCAAGGATTGTGTCCTTCCATTGTTGATAGTGTCTTTCTCGAAATTCATCTTGTTGATGATGTCTTTGCCATTTTCAAGTTGTGTCCTTCCGTTTTGATTATATCCTCTTCTTGGAAATTGACTTTGTTGAAAATATTTTTCCTTCTTTGATCAAATGAAGCGATCATTTGATGTCTTCTTAGCGGTATGAATTTTCTCCGATTATTATTTGTAGGGTACTAATCGACATTATTTTGTGGTACCCTCAAGTGTTTGGTCCAGATTAGGATTAGCTTTGAGACTTTTAGGTCTCCAATAATGATTAAGAGCTATTTCTAGCCCGACAAGTATTAGCCGTGTGACCCTTTTTACCTTGATAAAAGCAAGTAATAATTCTAGGAGCATAATGACCAACATCTTGGAGACTTGATTCTTTTCATATGATTGACAACATTAGGCTTATGATCAAGTTCTAGTTTCAAATTATCACAACAATCAACAATTTCGGTAATTCTGTTGGTACTCAGAAGTTGGATTTAAGTAAATCATTTTTATGCAAGTAATATCCTCAACAAGAGTACTATTTTCTTTCTCAAGGTTTCTAACCTTATCAAGTGTGGTGGTGTGAGCACATGATAGTGATTCATGTGGAAGAAATAAACTATCCTTATCATTTTTCAAAACATTGAATTCCTTTTTCAAATTTTTGTATTTAACAAGTAAGCTTTGGAATTCATTTTGTAGCTCATCAAAATCATTTTGTAAATCACTATAATCATTATCATAAGAGGTAGAAGGTTTAGAACTTACCTCGTTTTCTTCTTCTCAAGCCCATAAGACATTTTTCGACTTCATCATCGGAAGTTGTAAGAGGCTAATCCCATATTGTTGGATTTGTATCCATTTGAGAAGTAGATGCTTTTGAGTTGTTCCTTTCATTTGCATATACTTCATAGATGGCTTCTAATTTTGCCATACTTCATGTGCCGATCAATTCCTACAATATGATCAAATTCAAAGTGGTAAGTGAACAATACAAAATATTAAGAGCTTTACCATTTAAGGAGATGATTTTCTTCTCTTCATCATTGAGCTCCTTGAGGACTTTGGAGGTGTGAGGTGCGTCTTTCATCTAATGGATTCTCCATTGATGGCGGTGTTCCAAATGCTCGAACCCGCAATTTTGTAAATAGCATTCCATTCTTTCTTTCCAAAAAGCATAATTTTGGAGTCGAATAGTGGTGGGCAGTGGTGGAGCGCCGGTGGTGTAGACTTCATTCGTAGCCGATGATCGTTCTTCTTTACTCGCGATGTGGAACAGCTTGCCAAAGAGTTTGGCTCGATACCACTTCTGTAAGTCAAGCGGCTACGATAATCTGAGGGGGTGAATAGATTATCTCCATCTTTTCGATTATGCCCTCTTTTTGAACCAAATGCGCGAAGACAATAATAAAGGTGCGGAAAGTAAACAACACGCGCGATTTATAGAGCTTCACCCCACCTAGGGACTACGTGCTCTACCACCCCGAAGATATCCGGGATGGGTTTGAAAAGGAAAAGAATTTTATTAATTACCACAATTAATACAAATTCAACTTACAACAACACCTCAAAAAGCACCACACTCTTTCTTTCAACACCACCTTTGAGATTACTGCAATCTCTCTTGAAGATTACCACAATCTCCAATGGCACCTTGTGAAGATTACCATAATCTTCAACCTCAAAGAGCACCACACTCTTCAACACCTCAACAAGAAGATTACCACAATCTTCTTACACCTAACACCTAGATCACCCAGTGTGTTCTTACCACAAGAACACTCACAAGGATATCTTGTGTTGAATGACGACCACAAATTCAAGATTACAACTCGATAATGAATAATACAATTGAGTGCAAGTGTAATCAAGAATAGCCTAGACCTCAAGATGTGAAAGTGATAAGCTAGGCAAATTACAACAAGAAATAATGACAATATAAGAACAAGTGTTTTCTTGAGTGTATCTTGTTGTGTTGTAGTTTTCTCTCTTGTTGTTGTGCTTCAAATCCTCCTCTATTTATAGGAGATGATTGAACATTGATAGACTCCTCCTGGGGACTTGAAATCTATAAAAAATTGCAAGACAATTGAAGAATATAGATGTTAGAAATCAATCCCACATTTTAGGAAAAAGTTGTCTGCTGCACAACGTTTAGAATTTTGCTGTCAAACCATAGGGCGACCGGTCGCGCACTAATACAGAAAATTGAAGAACACAGCAAAATAACACGGGGTGACCGGTCCGGGGTTCGGACCGGTCGGCGAGGTCCGACCGTCGCCCCCCGGGGTAGACCGGTCCCCTTTGCTCATTTTGAGAGATCTGATATAGTGTCTAAGATAATCGCTCCCGGTACCGGCCGACGATAGGTCGGCCGGTTGACCTCCCCTCAAAATATTTCCGTCTCGTTTTTCTGTTTTAAAACTCAACTCAGTGGGTTGCCCTATGGGCGGTCATTGACCTCAAAACAAAAGTGTTGTCCAACTTTTATCGAAAATAAACTTCAAGAAATACTCAGAAAAATAGTAAAAATATTTTAGACCGATCGGAAGTATTTGGACAACTTTTAGAAACATAGTTTAGATGTAAAAACATATTAACACAAAATCATTAAAAGTGTTGTCCAATTTTGTCGAAATTAAACTTGAAGAAATACTCCTAAAATATTAAAACCATTTTAAATTATTTAGGAGTATTTGGACAACCTTTAAAAACATTATTTTGGTATAAAAACAAAATCATCAAAATCATGATAAAATCATTTATCAAAACACTACTAAGTCAAAAAGTACATTGACATAAAGTTCCTGGTTGTGAAGGAAAGTCACAGAGTGGTCGATAACTATAGAGCATACCGGAATGGACTCGATGATTGTGGATCCGCTTACTAAAGGATTAACACCCGAGGGTCTTTCACGAGCACACTACTCGTATGGGTATAATACGCTTTCGGGATACTTTGGTTTAGTGGGTCCGTAATTTTATTGCTCTATGCATTATTTTGGACACATTTTGTGTATTTGGATATTTGTCGGATATAAAGTATTCGATTTATTACACTTTGTCATTTTGGTTATGATTGATCTCACTCGCAGGAATAAGGTGGACCAGTTGGAAATAAACATGTTAGATCACATTACATGTAATTTCCATGCTACGCACCATGATTGATCTATGTCATTTGATTGTCTTTGGTATATGTGATTATTGATGGGTTTATTCACGATAAAGTGATGAAAGCCTCTTTAGTCCTCAGATTAGTACAATCGATGGACGAGATTGTTAAGGATACTCTTATATGTGACAAAAGTTTGAGCTCATAAAGTATTGCACATTTGTTTGGTAACATATGTAGTCTAAGTGGGAGATTGTTGGAAATATTTAATTTGGACTTACATATGTTAATTAAATGTGTATAGCTGTCTTACGGTTTAATCCAATTAAAGTGATCTAATAAGGTTTTAATTTTGGATTAAAAGGGTATCAAATTTGTCATGGGATTAAATGTGTAGATACTATTAGGTGATTTTCTATTTGTTGAGGACCAAATAGAAAATAAAGGGGATACTTATCCAAAATGGTTATGGTCCCGGCGGATTCTTAAAAAGCGAAACGCATGTTCTCCTTCGACAGAACGTTAATACAGAAAAGAAGAACCGCTCGTCTGGAAGGCCAAAACCAGATCCAGATTTCTCACGAACCCTAATGGATTCAGGTACGCTTCCGTGTTTAAGTTTAATCTCTTCTCTTTCTCGGATTATCATGGTAGATCGGTTAAAGCATGCCTTTGTGATTTCTATTTCTAACATTTATTTCTATTGAGAATTTCTTAAACAAACATAAATTCATTTTTACGGAATAGTTGGAAATTGGAAAATTGGATTTGAAAACAATTCCATACATAACCAAATTATGTTTTCCACATTTTAAACTTCCTAAAATGAATCCAAAATCTAAAACCAAATCTGCTGTCATTTTCTCCTCCGTTTCTAATTGAAAAGGCCAAATAATAATTAAAAAAAAAAAAGGAAAGAAACAAAGAAATAATAGAGGATCGCCTAATTAGGGTCAAAATGTGGGGATGATCAAGTGCTGTTCACATTTCAGAGACACGGGGTTCACGACAAGCCAAGCCAAGCAACCAATTATTTTTTTTTTCGATCTGAGGGTTAATTTTTTGCACGTAGTAGTCAGGGAAAACAATCGCCACGCTCCTCGGAATCAACTCATGTAAATCGCGAGAATGCGCATTTCATATTGCGTAATATTCTCAATAACGCCATTACACGAAAAGAATCGTCCCTGTGATTCACTTTCATCTCTTTATAATATTTCAATCACTGTTTGTGAACCAATAATATCTCCTAATACAACGAATGTTTTTCTTTCAAACTCGGCCGAGGTGATTGGACCACCGCACGCGAAAATTGAATCTATCGATTGACTCGCTTTGAAGATCTGATCAAATTTATCGATTGGACCGCACGTGAAAATGTAGCTTAAATTAAAAATAATAAATAAAAAAGAATCATCAAGTTAGGTAATTCTGCTATTAGAAAAAGAAACAAAAACTTTAATTGATTTCAAATGCTCTAATTTGGGCGCTGTCGAATTCTCCCCATGACCTAATTTCTAATTTCCTCTGCATAATTACAACTGATGAGAGTTCTGTTTCAAAAGGACTCTCATCGCTTATTAACTTCACAGATTGATGGTTGTGCGCATATAAAAATTATCATATTGAAAACCTACAAATTAGGCTTGACTTGTGTTTCAAAATTAATATGGCAATTTTATTCTGGCGTGGCTATCATATGTAATGAAAGCATAGAATATGAGATGAAACACTATTTTGGAAAAAAAAAAAAAAATCTCATTTTGCCAATTTTTAACCGAATCAATACAGTTCCTTAAAAAAACACGTTTCCATACTAAAAACGGACCACCAACCTTATGGCCAGTCCGTGGTTTGACTAGCCAGACCAGCCCAGTCGAAAACGATGAATACAGGCATACAGCCAGAATTTGTCATTGACCATGAGGTCAAAGTTGTGGACTGCCAGATAAACAAAAGTCGCTATAACAAAGTGAAAACTATAAGTAAAAAATGTTTAACTTTGTGTTCAGTAGAATCCACCAAAGACAGCTATTTCTTTCACGAGAAAGACTGTTCATTCCTCATATTTTTCATCCGAGAAAAACAGTCGAATGAAAAGTATAAATTTTGACATTGGTGGGGGGCGGGATAACACGCAGTGAACCAGAATTGACCCTTGTATAGTTCTATATTCATTAACATTCATGCATATAGAAATGAGGGCAGCTCAGACAAGGTTGATACGTTAACTACAATACAACTACAAAATGTTGGTGGTACAACAGAACTCGCGCGAATATCAGAGAAATGTCTATGAGTTGACAGGTTTGCCATTTAATTTAGGGAAAGGGTCTTGTTTGCTTAAAACCACCACTTTACTTTTGTGAGCAAAATAACCTTTCATAAGGTTCTTGTATATCAGAATGGACATTATGCATTCAACCTGCACAAACAGTAAAACATGGAAAAAGCAGAGTAAATACCCAATAATATCCTCAATATAACATTACGCTAAAGAATATATTTTAAGGATGCACGAGGAAAATAAAAATCTCCAATAATGTCCTCTAGTGCCATAAGGATATCGATGCAAATGTTTTCCACCCCATCGTCCACCTCTATTAATGTGCAGAGTGCGCAGCACTGAAGCCGCTGAGGGTTTAAGAATCAAACTCTATAGAAATCACTAAAGATCTCATTCAATCCACAATCTATTTGGCTGCGCAATAACCAATACCACCAGCAAAAGATGGATGAATGTAGTAGTGCAATAAAGGGATATACTAACAGGGGTATATCTGGTCGTCCTGCGTCTCACGACATCCCTCCATTTATGTCAAGTATAACAGATATTATAGGTCCATCTATATCGACACACCCCACATCTCACAATATAGATTGCACTGCTGACTCATGTGCCTCGGGCAACACGACCGGAGGACCAAGCACCATTCACTTCGTATTTATACATGTTTTCATACACGCAATCATTTTTTGTACTACTTGATACAAATATTGGCCTTGGGATTCACACCAGTTGAATAGCATTCAATAGTGAGTACATGCAACTGATTGTTTAGAGTCTGATGTCTAGCTTGTTACATTTCTACACATAAGCAGCAGGTACAGTTGTGGTGGGAAGTCAAGGTCCACAACTTCAACAGGTTTGTGAATTTAATATGAACTATCAATCACACTGATACTTCTGTTGCTAAGGGTGGATAAGAGATCCATAATAACACCATTGACAACTTTGTGACGAAGAAGTCGACGACAACAGCATTGACATTCTTGTGGCACCAGAGGATATTATTAGAAATTCTTTATTCCTCATGCATGTTTCAAAAATTTCATAATTATATATTCATTAGTTCAATATTGTAGTTATTTTCCTAATAAAAGTGAAAGTTTAGTTGTAAAGAAAGAGTTGGTAATGTTTTGAGAATAAAGTTGCAAAAGTTTTTGTATATAAAGTTTAAATCATCCTTTTGAAGTTCTGAAATAGTTATTTATTTTGTGAAATTTATACAAGATAAATTAAATTAAATTAGTTATACACTTAATATACAAAAGATAATAACTATAATTCACATATAATAGTAAGTATATCTCAATAAAATATTAATTTAATAATAAATTATGTAAAATCTATAATATTTATCAATATATTTCTGTATGTAAACCAATATGCATATAATAGCAAGTATATCTCAATAAAAGATTTAGAAAAATATATTTGTGTATGTATATATTAAATACATAGATTTATATACATATAAATATCCAAACTTGCTAGCCGCAAAGTTAACGAGGATATGACCCCTCACTAATGGAAGTCAAGGAGTTGATTCACGTGTGTATTATATGTACATTGAAAAACAAGTTTTCAAATTTTAAACATGATTAATAATCTTTTGGTCAACTCAAGAGAAAAGCATCATGAAAGAGGCTCATCTTTCACTTAAATAATCTGGTTACCTTTTGTGCTTACATTTGTTTAACTATTCATAAATCATCTGTTAGGAATTTATTTTAAAAACCATAAATATCGAGTTTAAAATTTAATTGATGCCTATTGGGTTAGATTATTTTTTTTTAAAAAGTGACACAAATAGAGTAGGGTACATGAATGCCCCACCGAAGCCATATTACCCAAAAGGGAAAATGAGGAAAACTTACCTCATCAACATCCATGTCCATCTCAAGCCATTTCAGTGCTTTAACAATAACATCAACTTGATTTGGTGAGCTTTATTTGGATCCTTCTGCTTTTGCATGACATAGCTGTGACAGGTACACATTAGACAATTAATCTGGATACTAGGCTCAGCTAACATAAATAGAGCCCACTTAACATGGCCACTTACATTTTCTTAACTAATCGTTGGTAAACTTGGAGTTCTAACTTCTCCAGAACAAGGTATACACCTGACCTTAAGAACCTGACAATGATGTAGCAGGATCAATGTTTTTTCTTTTGGAGATTATCATATAAAACTGTGTACCAGATAAAAGCATTGGTAGTTGGTACCTGTCTTCATGTTCCTGAAGGGCGTGTCTTAGAAGTCTAAGATCACCTCTTTTAAGAGCAAGCACAACCTCGGAATACTGGAGATAAAAGGGCATCATCTTACTTCTTTGTTCAAAGATGAAGTGCAAGTTTCTTTTCATTGCATGAGCACACAAGAATACATGCTCTCACACGCACGAGTGTACGCGCTAAGAAAAGCTTCTTCAGACAAAAGATATCAAACTTAGGCAGTATTTCCAAGTATGTTATATTTAAAGGAAATGCTGCTCCATTCATTCCTCGATTCATTAATGGATTCTTGTATTTCATTAATCATTATACATTGGAGAAAATAAAAGTTTGTTTTCTGAAGTTGAAAGGTAAGGTAGCAATTGAACACCAAAAAAATCTCATTTTCGTTCCGCTAGAGAAAAGATTTACCTCAAAATGTGATTGCTTACGAAAATTTTCAGAAAATAGGCTATTCGCCCACTTTCACTTTTCTCTCCCACCAATCACTTTTACTCATTTTTCAAAAAAACCATCAAATCACTAATCACTATTACACAATTTTCCACAAATTCTACTATTCAGCCACTCACATATTTCTAACTACAAATCATATTCAATAATTATTTTACTATTTTTATATCAAATCAACTTTCATCGTTATATTTTCATCTCATATCAAATCACACTGTCAAAATTCATTCTTCTTCTTTCAAATAATTTTTCATCACTATTCTCTAGCAGAAAAAAAGGTTCCAAAATGAAAGGATATCCAATTGCACCTTAATATTTTCCATTATAGAGAACATTCAAACTTTATATCATCGGATACATCTGTTGCTTCCAACGATTAAATAAAAACTAATCCCAATCATGGGTTTTTATAAAGAGAAGGTAATCTTACTGAATCTTTAAGTTTTGTTTGGTTTTTGTCCGGTTTTAGTTCCAGCAGTTATAGTGTTTTCGCAAATAAATACAAACATTCAAATACAGAATCCTCCAAACTACATTTCTTCCTCCCTAAAATATGATAAAAATATTGTAATCATCATTCTACAAACATATAAGTATATATTTATTCATATACCTGTGGATGATATATATCTAGATCATCTTATCTTATCATTAAAAATATATATATTTACATCATCCAATATTTATATTTCCAAATCAATATATAATAATATAAAATAATGATGTGAAATATTAAACCAAACATACCTCACAATTTCTCATATATTTTTCACTCAGTAAATCTTCCCAATTATTTTTCACAGAAACACTGGAATTAAAACCAAATTAACTCCACACAAAGCACAAATATCTTAACAGTGGAAAGTTGTCACAAATATAATTTGCAAGGTTTTTCAAAAAAGAGACCAAAATTGTTTCAACATCCTTTTTGGAAAGTGGTCAGTTTTTTATTTGTTCATTTAGGAATCCAGCTGCCATGACCATTTGTACAAACTCAACTGACAGTAAATTCTCAGCTTTTTTCTCCCATAAGGGCCATAACCCATATAAACAACTTTCTTTACTGACAGTAAATTCTCAGCTTTTTCTAAACACTTTTCTCGTCTTCCGTAACCCATACACACACACACAAACACATGCCTACATCATACATTATGTATGTGCGTGTGTGTAGTCTCACACATGCACATAACAGTACATACACAAGAAGACTAATTTGGAAACAAGCTTAAACCCGAAATGGTTGATAATGCTTGAGAATTGAAACTAAACTGTTTGCTCACAATTATACTTGTACCACTTCTATGAGAGACAACAATAAGGAAAACTTGAAAGAGAAAACCAAATAGAAAGGAGGAATGACTCATGCCATAGAAATTTTTGATGATGATTCTAGTATTGAAGATGTCCTCCAAAGACCAAATGTATGATAAAATTCGATAGGTAGGGCAACATATAAAAATGGTCTGCATATTTACCATACCTCATTTAAGTTAAACTTCTCAAGCAGCAATGTTCTAGGTAAGATGCCTATTGAGAGCTTCACAGGTATCAGATATTTTAATATCATCCTATTAGAACAAGAATAGAGGATTAGTGAGACAGTACACTAAGACCCATCATCAGTCTCTACCCCAAAAGTCAAAACTGTAGAATGAAACAACAATTGTAGCAGCCAGAATTTTGCAGATAAAATACTAAGGCAGACATGATATTATGCATCAACACCAATTCTCAAATTTCAAAAACTATAAAGGCTGATATGAAACTAACGAAAAGGAAAAGCTCTTCAAGTGAGAGTAGTTAACTGATGAAATACGGTAGAGAAGGAACGCTATAATTATGAACTACAGATTGTACCTCACCACATATAGGTAGTGCATCTTGCTTCAAAAGAAATCAAATCAGCCAATGGTTTAGGATATCCTAAATTTGATCCAGATTCAGGTTTGTGAATAAAATCAACTAAGAAAAAAAGTGTGTTGTGTCCATACCTTATGTTTGCATCTTTCTTTGCATCGCAATGTGTCAACGCATATGATAATTTGTGGTCTGCAGCAGGAAAGTTTTCATTGTACACCTCCAAACGACCAGTGTAATACATGTATGTGACCTTATCCCTGACTGGAAACTCCTCGAAGTCAAAAATCCTAGCAGTTTCAATACTCCTTATCACACTGCGACATAGGTGGACTGTCCCCAGCTTGAAGTAAGTTTTAAAAAGTTGGCATGTCACATATAAAGCTCCCACACGTTTTGGCCCTTTCCCAGCGAGAACCCCAAACACTTTCATGAGGAATGAACCAGCACCTTTCAGCTTCTCTGGGGTTTTCCCTATTGAAGCCAACTCTATATCAGCCTTCAAATGCAACAATATACATCAGTTGACTTTTTGCCAGTCTTCTTTTCAATGTATGCACATTAGTTGTCCAAAAGGACAAGGAAAAATTAATTTACATCTTACCCTTTCAGCAAGAATCCTAATTTCATATGCAATCACATACAATGCTTCCAAAGCCCATGCTGATTCCCAATTTCGAAATTCCTGAATAAAAGCACTAAACTTCTCCATCTTTAGGATTACAATTCTCCATAATTAGGATTACAATTACCAATGAACAACTTCATTTAAAAAACAACATACTTGGATGCTTTTTCAAAGGCCATGTAGGACTCCACCAAATTTCTTAGCCGATAACTCTGTAAGGCACGAAATATAGGAACTATAATGTCCGCATACTGAGAATATTTCTCAGATTGCCTAATAACTCTGTTGGCATCCTGTAGATATAAACAGCAAAGTCAAAGGCCTATACAAATTGAGAACCCATAGTTTCATCGAGGAAACCTCCAAAAATATATTAGCATCAAAAGATACGTGAAGAAAGACGCAAAACGTAAATACAATGTATATTTCAACAAAGAGTGAACCAAAATTGAATACAAAAGCTTCATATCATGAAAGAAGTTTATATATTGAAGATACATTTGATATGCACTTTTCCAATTCACGATGGGACAGCACAATCATGAATAGAACTCATATGATGGCTTCATTACAATGTAAAACAAGTTAGACCGCCAAATGACAATTGAAAACATAAAATCAACCTTGCTCACGTTTAATCAGTGAAAAAGTACACAGTATAGCATGACTGAGCATTTTTATGCTCTTGTGAAAACAATTTTATTCAGATTAATATCAAAACAATGGCATTTCTTTATCTCATTTTCGTATTATCAAATTTAGATGAAGTCCTTAGACCATACATAGGTACATGACATGGTCACGTATATAATGGTGCTAGTTGGCATTGACTTCTATGATTATGGTCTTAAACTAATCCAAGTTAGGAACATTGTATCGATACATTAATTAATTTAGTAATAGTGTAAGACCACAGCATAGGGTGCAGGCTCGTAAATAGGATACCTACTTCTATGGGTATTAGTGCTGTGACACTACTGCATGTATTTGGGTGCTTGTTAGGGATCAATTATACTGAACAATTCTGCTAAAAAATTCCTACTTGGCAAAGAAAATGTTGGCGAATGAAGATTTTCCTCATTAAGACAGTGCTTAAACTAGTTTTTAGACTTGAGGTACCATGGCGACCTTATGTGACATATTGCACTTTAATTTAGTTTCCATTACATGACAATCAGAAGCAGAATATTTTGAGTGTAATATCTTTATGTATGGAGATTAATAAGTAGCTGACAAAAAATCTGCCGCCTATCTAAATGAATAGATGAATTGGCTATGTTTTAAGTGGTACTTAACTCTAGAAACCCTTGGCCAAGGTTAAATTAAAACTTGAAAATGAGTTTTCTAATTTCATTTTCAAGCCAATTACCTAAAAAATAATATATATTCATTGAGCTAATAGGGTTGCAATTAGTTATGTATAAACTAGACTCAATTGGGAGATTACTTGAGGAATGAACATATTTACACAGTATTCATAATTGAATAATCAATAAAGCTAGGAAAAAGAGAAACGTTTCTCCTATCTTAAAGAAACCTTCCTCTAACCGCAAGTGGACCTCGAGGGGTAAATACTAAGGCAAACCATTTCTAGTAAAGAGAGGTTTGATTTTGTACTGGTGATACAACAGCCGTAGTCGTTTCCGATGTGATGTAATTATATTTCAACCGTTGAAAATTAAATTTTCAAAACCGATCCAATCATGAGGGTCATACATATTTATATGTCATGCAAGAATATTTCAACTTCGAAAATTAAATTTTTCATGGTACTATGTTTTTAGTAGAGCCGTCAAAATGGGCCAGGCCCGTCGGGCTGGCCCGTGCCGCCCCGCATAAGGTAGGGGGCGGGCTAGGTTTTTAGAGGCCCGCAAAAACGCGGGCCTAAACGGGCTAGCCCGCCGCGGGCCGCGGGCTTTGCGGGTTGGGCCGGCGGGCCGGCGGGCTAGCCCGCCAGAAATAAAAAAAGAGAAAATGAAAAAAAAATATAAGAAAAAATAGTATAATTGATATTTTTATATTTTTATCTCTTATAAAAGTGTATGTAATATTTTTTAAAATACGTATTTGTCATCCATTATTTTATTTAACTCATCAAAAATAAATAATACGCAAAAAAATATATTTTTTTAATTTTTTTAATTTTTTTATTTTTTGTGCGGGCCAGCCCGTCTAGCCCGCGGCCCGCAGTGGGTTGGGCTGGGCTAGTATATTTCCAGCCCGCCATAATGACGGGCCAGCCCGCCCCGCCCCGCAAACATGCGGACTTTTCCGGCCCACGGGCTGGCCCGCCCCGTCAGCCCGTTTTGACAGCTCTAGTTTTTAGAGTGCGAACCCATCAAAAAATTCTCTGATGTGCTTCAAAATTGAAGGCAACCCAATTCCAACCAAACAATTTCCCAATTTCAGCATATTTTACAGTCTAAAACCGCTTCCTATTTTTCCCGTCCACACTTCGAAAATATTTGCAGCTATGCAAAGCACTAAGACATCCATCTTCTGTACCAAATCACTCAAACTAATGACAATCCACAAGTGTCACCTTATCACACACACAACCACATTCAAACCCGTGAAATAGCTCCAACGTTTATGAGTTCAAACAAGGACATCTTAAGTATGTAAATAGAGAAATACAATAGAGAAAAAATTAAACCTGGAAAATGTTGAGAGCGTCGGCAAGGGAGAGGAGGACGGCGGAGTTGGAGGAGACGGAGAGCAAGCGACTGAGAGATTTCCCGTCTTGATACGATACGGCGTCGGAGAACCGTGTTAGGTACTCGGTGATTCGCCGGTGAGCTTCTCCCATGCTTATATATGCCACCATTTTATCCGCCACTGAAGAAGCTTAGCAACAATTTCACTCGCCAGTGCTCGTAACAAGGGGGAAATAGTGCGGGACGACGTCGTATCAAAGAAAGCACAGTTCTTGTTAGGTTTTGGTGATTTTTTATGGAGCGGGCGCGATTTGTTTTTGTCTAGCAATCATTTATTAATAAGTTGGGCCCACGTTTGGGACATGTTATTGTGCAGGCAGCAGGATAAACATTTTTATATATCCGTGAGATTAATCCATACTCAAGTCCATTGCGGAAATAACTCAAAAAAAAAAAAAAGTCCATTGCGGCAATTTTGAAAATTTAAGCTGTGGCAATTTTGCAAAATTTTCCAACATCTGCGGTTAGGGATGGCAATGGAGCGGGCGGGACGGTGAAGGCCCAAACCCATCTCGTGCCTAGAACGGGGCAGTGCGGGACGACCCATCGCGGGTCGCGGGGCGGCGTGAACCATTCTGCCCCGTTTTAAATTAAATTAAATACAAAAAAATGAAAAAAAAATGAAAAAAAGATATATTTATAAAATATTATTTACAAAAGTTATTATTATCAATTTATAAATGTTATATATAATATAAGAATACATAAAAAAATTATATTATAATATATATTATATATGCAAAATATATTTTAAAAATAAAAATTCTAGGCGGGATGGGGTAGGGGTGTAAAAGAAGCGAATCTTTTTGATTCGATTCGGTATTCGAATTCGTTTATTGGCATTCGAATTCGAAAAATTAGAATACGAATCCAAATAAGAATATTTATTCCGATTCGTATATTATGCGAATACGAATATGAATATCATTATATTCGATTCGAGTATTCAAAAGAATATTCGAATAATATTATATATATATATATTATATTTACGTAAAATAGATTAATATATAACAAACCATATATTTACTTATAAAAACTAGTAATCCCATATACAAATTACAATTAGCAAGCCCAGATATAATTTAAGTCCATATACAGTTACAAGTAAAAGAAAGGAATAGAAAAATAGGTGAATCGTCTTAAGAAATCATAGGTCAAAAAATATTTAGATTTAAATTATTGTTGCAATCTTATTAGATATTGTTGGAAAAGAAAAAAAACATAGGTTAGGATTTCGAATACGAATATTCGAATTGATTCGTATATATTCGTATATATTATCAAATAAGAATAAGAATCGATTTTTGTATTCGAGTATTAAAAGAATACGAATAAGAATATTCTTTAAATTAGCCAAATAAGAATAGAATATCTTGATATTCGACTCGATTCGATTCGTTTACACCCCTAGGATGGGGCAGGGCGAGAGTGATACCTAGCCCCGCCCCGTCGCGGGTCATGGGGTGGGGCAGGGCGGGATGGGTCAAAATTGCCATCCCTATCTGCGATTGCATGCGTAGTCGACTGATAGCTAGATATAGGGGTGAGCAAACGACTGGTTCGGTGCAAAACCGAACCGAACCGAAAAAACCGAAAACCGAATTTACATTTTTCTTAAACTGAAACCGAACCGCATTGAAGGAAAAATCGAACCGAACCAAACCGAATTATTTCGATTTGGTTCGGTTTGGGCTTTATTTTGGGCCTTTTTTTTTTGCTAAAAATATATATATTTTATATTTATTTAATAATTTAACAATTAAATAAATTTAAAAAATGAAATAATAATATAAAGAATATATATAAAAAATAGAATTTAATATATTCGGTTCGGTTCGGTCTAAACCGATATTTTCTAGACTAAAACCGAACTGAACCGAAAATTAATTCGGTTTATTATAATGCAAACCGAACCAAACCGTTTGACAAAAAAAAAACCAAACCAAACCGCACCGAATTCTTCGGTTCGGTTCGATTTTTCGGTTCCGGTTCGGTTTTGCTCACCCCTAGCTAGAAAGAAGGGTTCCTAAGCACGGATACTTCTGTGAGGATGATGTCCTGTGTTGGATACCTATCAGATATGATATTTTATCTGATACTCAATGAAAACTCAGTATCTCTCCATAATCTAAAAAATTCAAGAAACTAAGGTTGTGATTGGATATGGAAGATGAAAGAATTGAAGGGTCCAATTCTAATGAATATGCAGTGTGCAGTCAAAAGTGATGCCAACACTTTGCAAAACACAGCGAAAGACTTTAAACAAAACACAATTTCATAATATATGAAATAAAGACAGATTTAAAGACAAGACACAAGAGATTAAAAATTTTGTACAAGTATAAAATACTTGTAGGGTGTTCAATGGAACAAAAACTCTTCAAATGATGATGTTGTTTACAAGATACAAAAATACAAAACAAACAAGGAAACTAGAAGAACAACTCCCCTTTGTCTCCAAAAGCAACAACACTCTTTTACAAAGTATGAGAATACATTTAGTGCACTCAAATCACTCGTTCTACACTGAATCTATCTCACACAAACTCGCAACACTCGAGTTCTGAAAATGATGTCAACAATGTTGCCAACATTTCTGGTTTCACTGAGCTTCTGCAGAATTTTTCTGGTATGAAAAAAGCTGGAAGATGAACTCTTTAAAATCTGAATCTGTAAATCTGTCCCCGACTTCTGATGATTTATGATCCTTAAATAGATAGCTCTTGGAAAACTTCCTGCAAGAAAATAGGAGAAAACTTCCTGCAAAGATTAAGGAGAAAACCACCCACTACAAGTAACTTCTATGGAGTTAAAAAAACTGAACAATAGCTTCTAAAAATAACTCCCTAAAAACTGAAATATTAACTGTGAGAAAATTAACCAGAAATCTAGAAAGAATTCGAAAATTAAAATGTTTGAAAAATTCAAACATTAACAAACTCCCCCTTTCTTACAGATTTCTGGACAAAACCTTTTGCACAAAAACAGAGTTAAATCTCCTCCTGAATATAAGAAGTCAAATCTCCCCCTGAATATAAGCCAGAAACAAGAAGTACCAAAAAACTCTTCAAACAAACAAATGATACCTCAGGTGTTGGCATCATTCTCGGAATCACCATTTCCAATGCATTTGCTTTTAACTGTGTTTTTGTGCCACCTTGATACCAATTGAAAGAATTGAAGGGTCCAATTCTAATGAATATGCAGTGTGCAGTCAAAAGTGATGCCAACACTTTGCAAAACACAGCGAAAGACTTTAAACAAAACACAATTTCATAATATATGAAATAAAGACAGATTTAAAGACAAGACACAAGAGATTAAAAATTTTGTACAAGTATAAAATACTTGTACGGTGTTCAATAGAACGAAAACTCTTCAAATGATGATGTTGTTTACAAGATACAAAAATACAAAATAAACAAGGAAACTAGAAGAACAACTCTCATTTGTCTCCAAAAGCAACAACACTCCTTTACAAAGTATGAGAATACATTTAGTGCACTCCAATCACTCGTTCTACACTGAATCTATCTCACACAAACTCTCAACACTCGAGTTAAAAAATGATGCCAATAATGTTGCCAACATTCCCGGTATCACGAGCTTCTAATTTTTTCTGGTATGAAAAAGACGGAAGATGAACTCTTTAAAATCTGAATCTGTAAATCTGTCCCCGACTTCTGATGATTTATGATCCTTAAATAGATAGCTCTTGGAAAACTTCCTGCAAGAAAATAGGAGAAAACTTCCTGCAAAGATTAAGAAGAAAACCACCCACTACAAGTAACTTCTATGGAGTTAAAAAAACTGAACAATAACTTCTAAAAATAACTCCTTAAAAACTGAAATATTAACTGTGAGAAAATTAACCAGAAATCTGGAAAGAATTCGAAAATTAGAATGTTTGAAAAATTCAAACATTAACAATCTCCCCCTTTCTTACAGATTTCTGGACAAAACCTTTTGCACAAAAACACAGTTAAATCTCCTCCTGAATATAAGCCAGGAACAAGAAGTACCAAAAAACATCAAAATACTCTTCAAACAAACAAAAGATGCCTCAGGTGTTGGCATCATTCTCGGAATCACCATTTCCAATGCCTTTGCTTTTAACTAAGTTTTTGTGCCACCTTCTCCCTCTTTTTGGACTGAAATCAGCCTTCGTAATTTAAAGAGAGAAAATAACCACATACAAGCTCACTGAGAGTATTTTGATACCCCATTATCTCCACTTAAAAAGAAGTTAGGATCAGTTATCCAACATAGGAGAAAGAAGATAAAAAGTAACAACTCATTACTACTAAATATCAGGTTTTGCAGATATTTTCACCTTTTTTTTTTGTTAATGCATGACCTAAGTTATGCCTATAAACATGTATTTATAAGAAGAAAAAAATAAACACACACACACACGTATACAATTATGTATCACAGAATATCATGTACAATGTTGCCATCATTTTTAAGTACATTCTGTATCAGCAAACTCACTTTGTATGTGAGAAGCAGATTCCATTACTCACTCTCACTTGCATAGATTAATTACATGCATAAGAACAATACAAACAAAAAAACTTTTAGCAAGTCACAAAGATAAAGCTCTATGAAGAGCTAAAAATGTACAAATATGCCCAAAATAGCAAGTTAATAATGAGAAAAACAATTTGTTTGTTGACTTTATGAAAAGTTTGATTTTAACAGAATCAGTTTTATATAAAAATGGCACATCAACACATGAAAAATCCCATGATACATAATGCAAAAAGAAAAAAATATGCCTAGAAACCTAAAAAAAAGAAAAATATAGAATGTGTTACAATATAAGATGTAACACATTATGCAACACATGCAATCAAAACACACACAAATTAAGAGATTTCCTCGAGCAGAAAATATCTCAAAATCCAATGATTTAGAGAAAATATCGCTAACGGATGTTTAATAGCAATGTGTTGAGTACAACAACGATCATTATCACCAAATTTCCAACCAATTTAGGATCGGTTTTTGAACAATTCTCAAGAAAATTGAAAGTGTCCTCAACGATGTCATGTATCATTTCGGCATCATTTTACCCAAAACCTTATCTTTCTTCAGTTTGAAGCAAAAAGGTTTAATATGCCCAGGTTTAAAACAGTAATGACACACAAATTTTCGTTTCAAAACACTTCCAGGCTTCTTGAAATTATTTTTGAAAAATGATTTGCCACTTTTTCTAGCATTCCCTTGTTTCATAGAAAGACATGTCTTCTTACAAGAATCTGTTTTGTTTGCTTTAACATATCCTAATCCAGTTCTATCAAATCTAGCTTTCAAAAATATATCATCAATAACAGAAGAACTAGAATCAAACTTACGTACTGTCTTTTTAAGACTAGTAAGTTCAGATTTTACTAGATCAAGATCTTTGTCTTTCTTTGTTAAAAGAACTTCCAATCTCCTAACAGATTCTCTTAAAATGTCATTCTCTTTGACAAGATCTTCACATTTAAGTTGCAAATCATCCTGACATTTATCTTCTAGATCAACATACTTTGACCTTGAATTTAGACATAAAAATGATGCAAAATGATTAACAAAATCATATTCAGAATCAACAAACTTGTCTTGTGATGCCTCAGTGTTGGCATCATTTATTGCATCATTTCTGAATCCATCAGATTTGTGCTTCTCTTCCTCAAGAATCGTTACAAGTCCCTTGCAATTTTCTTCACCATCCTCAGATTCTTCATCACTAAAAGATACAGTAAAATCCATACCTCTTTCCCTAAGAGTGTTTGCACATTGTTTTGCATAATGACCAAATCTTTTGCAAGCACGACATTGAATCAAATCAAGGTTTTTTTGGTTTTAAAGAATTGTTCTCTTGATTTAATTCAAACTTTTTAGGGAAATTTGAAGAATTATAAGAAAAATGTTTCGTAGACTTGAAATTTTTGTCATTCACATAAGAAGTTTTGAGTAAACCATTAAACCGTAAGGTTAATAATGCAATAGTTTCTTCATTTAAATCACATTCATGAATGTTTTTCATAAAATGTTCCATTGCATTACTTTTAACATCACAAGAATCAAAATCAGTTTGCGTTTTAAAAGTAATACTTTTGTCTTCAACATGATGTCCTTTTTGTTGTCCTAAGTTTAACTCAAAAGTTTGTAAAATACCAATAAGTTCATCAAGTCTAAGAGTATCAGTATCTTTGGTTTCTTCAATGGTATAAATCTTAATATTGTATCTTTCAGGAAGAGATCTCATTACCTTGCTTACCAATCTTGCATTGCTAATAGGTTCTCCAAGTGATTGTGCCTCATTAGCAATATCGCAGATTTTTGCATTATATGAAGCAATGGTTTTTTCTTCTTCCATTCTCAGATTCTCGAATCTGCTTGCTAGGAGTCTTAGCTTTGTTCTTCTAACACTTTGTGTTCCCTCACAATGCAATTGCAATGCATCCCAAGCATCTTTTGCTGAAATACAATTAGAAATTATTTTGAACAAAAACATATCAACAACAGTAAATATGGCATTTAAAGCTCTAGAATTAAAGATTGCAATCTGGATTTCATCATTTTGCCACTCAATCTCTGGTTTGTCTGTTATAACTCCCTCGGTGTCAACAATTCTTGGGGGCATCCATCCCGTAAGAACAGATCTCCATGCTCTTTCATCAATGGACTTGATATAAGCCCTCATTTTCACCTTTCAATAGGAATAGTTCGTTCCATCCAAAACAGGAGGTCGAATCATGGAACTACTCTGAATTTCCATCATAAAAACACTGCAAAACACAGAATCACACTAAGTATCATCCAGTGAAGGCTCTTGATGCCAATTGAAAGAAATGAAGGGTCCAATTCTAATGAATATGCAGTGTGCAGTCAAAAGTGATGCCAACACTTTGCAAAACACAGCGAAAGACTTTAAACAAAACACAATTTCATAATATATGAAATAAAGACAGATATAAAGACAAGACACAAGAGATTAAATTTTTTGTACAAGTATAAAATACTTGTATGGTGTTCAATAGAACAAAAACTCTTCAAATGATGATGTTGTTTACAAGATACAAAAATACAAAATAAACAAGGAAACTAGAAGAACAACTCCCATTTGTCTCCAAAAGCAACAACACTCCTTTACAAAGTATGAGAATACATTTAGTGCACTCAAATCACTCGTTCTACACTGAATCTATCTCACACAAACTCTCAACACTCGAGTTCTGAAAATGATGCCAACAATGTTGCCAACATTCCTGGTATCACTGAGCTTCTGCAGAATTTTTCTGGTATGAAAAAAGACGGAAGATGAACTCTTTAAAATCTGAATCTGTAAATCTGTCCCCGACTTCTGATGATTTATGATCCTTAAATAGATAGCTCTTGGAAAACTTCCTGCAAGAAAATAGGAGAAAACTTCCTGCAAAGATTAAGGAGAAAACCACCCACTACAAGTAACTTCTATGGAGTTAAAAAAACTGAACAATAACTTCTAAAAATAACTCCTTAAAAACTGAAATATTAACTGTGAGAAAATTAACCAGAAATCTGGAAAGAATTCGAAAATTAAAATGTTTGAAAAATTCAAACATTAACAATCTCCCTCTTTCTTACAGATTTCTGGACAAAACCTTTTGCACAAAAACACAGTTAAATCTCCTCCTGAATATAATCCAGAAACAAGAAGTACCAAAAAACATCAAAATACTCTTCAAACAAACAAAAGATGCCTCAAGTGTTGGCATCATTCTCGGAATCACCATTTCCAATGCCTTTGCTTTTAACTGTGTTTTTGTGCCACCTTCTCCCCCTTTTTGGACTGAAATCAGCCTTCGTAATTTAAAGAGAGAAAATAACCACATACAAGCTCACTGAGAGCATTTTGATACCCCATTATCTCCACTTAAAAAGAAGTTAGGATCAGTTATCCAACATAGGAGAAAGAAGATAAAAAGTAACAACTCATTACTACTAAACATCAGGTTTTGCAGATATTTTCACCTTTTTTTTGTTAATGCATGACCCTAGTTATGCCTATAAACATGTATTTATAAGAAGAAAAAAATAAACACACACACACTTATACAATTATGTATCACAGAATGTCATGTACAATGTTGCCATCATTTTTAAGTACATTCTGTATCAGCAAACTCACTTTGTATGTCAGAAACAGATTTCATTACTCACTCTCACTTGCATAGATTAATTACAGGCATAAGAACAGTACAAACAAAAAAACTTTTAGCAAGTCACAAAGATAAAGCTCTATGAAGAGCTAAAAATGTACAAATATGCCCAAAATAGCAAGTTAATAATGAGAAAAACAATTTGTTTGTTGACTTTATGAAAAGTTTGATTTTAACAGAATCAGTTTTATATAAAAATGGGACATCAACACATGAAAAATCCCATGATACATAATGCAAAAAGAAACAAATATGCCTAGAAACCTAAAAAAACAGAAAATATAGAATGTGTTACAATATAAGATGTAACACATTATGCAACACATGCAATCAAAACACACACAAATTAAGAGATTTCCTCGAACAGGAAAACATCTCAAAATCCAATGATTTAGAGAAAATATCTGCTAACGGATGTTTAATAGCAATGTGTTGAGTACAACAACGATCATTATCACCAGCCCCAACCAATTTAGGATCAGTTTTTGAACAATTCTCAAAAAAATTGAAAGTGTCCTCAATGTGTCATGTATCATTTCCGCATCATTTTACCCAAAACCTTATCTTTCTTCAGTTTGAAGCAAAAAGGTTTAATATGCACAGGTTTAAAACAGTAATGACACACAAATTTTCGTTTCAAAACACTTCCAGGCTTCTTGAAATTGTTTTTGAAAAATGATTTGCCACTTTTTCCATCATTCCCTTGTTTCATAGAAAGACATGTCTTCTTACAAGAATTTGTTTTGTTTGCTTTAACATATCCTAATCTGGTTCTATCAAATCTAGCTTTCAAAAATATATCATCAATAACAGTAGAGCTAGAATCAAACTTACGTACTGTCTTTTTAAGACTAGTAAGTTCAGATTTTACTAGATCAAGATTTTTGTCTTTCTTTGTTAAAAGAACTTCCAATCTCCTAACAGATTCTCTTAAAATGTCATTCTCTTTGACAATATCTTCACATTTAAGTTGCAAATCATCCTGACATTTATCTTCTAGATCAACAGACTTTGACCTTGAATTTAGACATAAAAATGATGCAAAATGATTAACAAAATCATATTCAGAATCAACAAACTTGTCTTGTGATGCCTCAGTGTTGGCATCATTTATTGCATCATTTCTGAATCCATCAGATTTGTGCTTCTCTTCCTCAAGAATTGTTACAAGTCCCTTGCAATTTTCTTCACCATCTTCGGATTCTTCATCACTAAAAGATACAGTAAAATCCATACCTCTTTCCCTAAGAGTGTTTGCACATTGTTTTGCATAATGACCAAATCCTTTGCAAGCACAACATTGAATCAAATCAAGATTTTTTGGTTTTAAAGAATTGTTCTCTTGATTTAATTCAAACTTTTTAGGGAAATTTGAAGAATTATAAGAAAAATGATTCTTAGACTTGAAATTTTTGTCATTCACATAAGAAGTTTTGAGTAAACTATTAAACCGTAAGGTTAATAATGCAATAGTTTCTTCATTTAAATCACATTCATGAATGTTTTTCATAAAATGTTCCATTGCATTACTTTGAACATCACAAGAATCAAAATCAGTTTGCGTTTTAAAAGTAATACTTTTGTCTTTGTCTTCAACATGATGTCCTTTTTGTTGTCCTAAGTTTAACTCAAAAGTTTGTAAAATACCAATAAGTTCATCAAGTCTAAGAGTATCAGTATCTTTGGTTTCTTCAATGGTATAAATCTTAATATTGTATCTTTCAGGAAGAGATCTCATTACCTTGCTTACCAATCTTGCATTGCTAATAGGTTCTCCAAGTGATAGTGCCTCATTAGCAATATCGCAGATTTTTGCATAATATGAAGCAGTGGTCTTTTCTTCTTCCATTCTCAGATTCTCGAATCTGCTTGCTAGGAGTCTTAGCTTTGTTCTTCTAACACTTTGTGTTCCCTCACAATGCAATTGCAATGCATCCCAACCATCTTTTGCTGAAATACAATTAGAAATTATTTTGAACAAAAACATATCAACAACAGTAAATATGGCATTTAAAGCTTTAGAATTAAAGATTGCAATCTGGATTTCATCATTTTGCCACTCAATCTCTGGTTTGTCTGTTATAACTCCATCGGTGTCAACAATTCTTGGGGGCATCCATCCCGTAAGAACAGATCTCCATGCTCTTTCATCAATGGACTTGATATAAGCCCTCATTTTCACCTTTCAATAGGAATAGTTCGTTCCATCCAAAACAAGAGGTCGAATCATGGAACTACTCTGAATTTCCATCATAAAAACACTGCAAAACACAGAATCACACTAAGTATCGTCCAGTGAAGGCTCTTGATGGCAATTGAAAGAATTGAAGGGTCCAATTCTAATGAATATGCAGTGTGTAGTCAAAAGTGATGCCAACACTTTGCAAAACACAGCGAAAGACTTTAAACAAAACACAATTTCATAATATATGAAATAAAGACAGATTTAAAGACAAGACACAAGAGATTAAAATTTTTGTACAAGTATAAAATACTTGTACGGTGTTCAATAGAACAAAAACTCGTCAAATGATGATGTTGTTTACAAGATACAAAAATACAAAATAAACAAGGAAACTAGAAGAACAACTCCCATTTGTCTCCAAAAGCAACAACACTCCTTTATAAAGTATGAGAATACATTTAGTGCACTCAAATCACTCGTTCTACACTGAATCTATCTCACACAAACTCTCAACACTCGAGTTCAGAAAATGATGCCAACAATGTTGTCAACATTCCTGGTAACACGAGCCTTCGAGAATTTTTCCGGTATGAAAAAAGTCGAAGATGAACTCTTTAAAATCAATCAGTAAATCATGTCCCGACTTCGATGATTTATGATCCTTAAATAGATAGCTCTTGGAAAACTTCCCGCAAGAAAATAGGAGAAAACTTCCCCGCAAAGATTAAGGAGAAAACCACCACTACAAGTAACTTCTATGGAGTTAAAAAAACAACAATAACTTTTAAAAATAACTCCTAAAAACCGAAATATTAACTGTGAGAAAATTAACCAGAAATCTGGAAAGAATTCGAAAATTAAAATGTTTGAAAAATTCAAACATTAACAGAAGATATTCTATTTTTTGGTCCGCTGGAGAATTTTTTTTAACCAAACATTCAATTGTTTATGAAAAATTTCAGAAAATACACTATTCTCTCACTTTCATTTTTTCTCTTACCAATCACATCTACACATTTTTCACAAAAAAACTAATCATTATTACATATTCTCCCACAAATTTTACTATTCACTCACTCATATATTTCAAACTACAAATCATATATTTTTAAATCAAATTAACTTTCATTATTATTTTTTCATCTCACATTCAATCACACTCTCAAAATTCATTTTTCTTCTTCCCAAAATTCTTTTACCACTGTTCGCTAGCAAAATGAAAATTTTCAAAATGAAATCATATCCAATCGCACCCTAAACATAATTCCAAGCATAAATCTAATTGAAATATAAATCAATTTCTAAATTAGTAGTAAAGGAAAAAAGAGAAATACAAAAGAACGAAACTTTTCTGATATCATTCACGCATTAAAGGAACATTATTTCCCAACTTTATGCAACAAAATGGAAAACAAAATCTCTAGAATTTAATTTATTTATGTATATATAGTATTGTTTGATTGTGATAAGACATTAAAATTAAAACACAACTTGGTTTTCTCAATTTTGAACACTACAAAATCTTACAAAATGTCTTAATAAGTTGGAAATACTAGTTGGATAGGAGGGGATAAATTTCAAAGAAACTTAAAGATACCGGGTTCGAACCCCGGTCAATACCCTTACAAAGGGTGAGCAATACCACTTGAGCTACAAGCTCATGGTCACAAAATCTTACAAAATGTCCAAAGCCCTTTATGATTGTCCCAGTGACAGCACGAGAGAGACAAAGAGAGGATAGAGACATAGAGTGAGTTGTCCGACGCAATTGTGAATTGAGTGCGGGCTACTGGACCTTGGGCTGCGGGTTGAGAGTTTGAAATTTTTTTATGTGCTTGATCTTGGGCTGAAGTGCGGTCCGTCGACCACACTCGGCCGAAGGTGACTACACCACTGACCATGGTGCCTCAATTCAAAGGACTAATTCATGCACTATTGTAACCCCTTATTTTTTCCGGATAATTTTATGCTCTTGTATTTCGTTTGGACTTTTTTATGCTCGTGAGTTTTTCTGCGGACTTTTTGACATTATTGTTTCAAAGTTGTTTCGAACATGTTTCAAACATATTTCAGCTAATAACATTTCATTGAAATACAATTTTTGTCACCATTAATAATCAGATTTCTACTCGAAATCCTATAAACAGCCAAAAAACATACACATAAACAACACATATTAAAGCAAAACAATATAGAAACAACACATGAATAAAAACAACATAATTTAATTTTTCATCCAATGCATTGAAAACATCAAAAGCTACATGAAAACAACCAAGAAATAACATAAAACATTGATAATTATATAGAAACAACCCAGTGACTGTTAGTCCAAGTGGCTACGATAATCTAGAGGGGGGGTGAATAGATTATGCCGATTTTTCGCAAATCTCCCTCTTTTTCGAATGAACAAGTAAATGACAAGAATGTAAATGCAGAAATTAAACAACACTCGATGATTTATAGTAGTTCAACCCACCTAGGGCCTAATCTACTACCACCCCGGTATATCCGAAGTGGATTTCAAAAAGAAAAAAACTTTTATTAACAATTACCACAATTGTTACAACACCACCTTAGAAGATCACCACAATCTTCTTACAACACCTTCAAGGAGATTACCACAATCTTCCTTCAACACCTATGAAGAGTACCACACTCTTCAACACCTAAGATCACCCAAGTGTGTTCTTACCACAAGAACACTAACAAGGATATCTTGTTTTGGATGATAGAAAAATTCAAGATTACAACTCAATAAATGAAGTATACAAACTTTAAGTGCAAGTGTAATCAAGAATAAAAAGCCTAGACCTCAAGATTGTACAAGTGCAAGAATATAGGCTTATTACAACAAGAATATGAACTATGAAGACTTGGAGAATTTTGCAGTTTTCTTGTTGTTTTGTATACTTGTGTGTTGTATCTTGTGTCTTCAAATCATCCTCTATTTATAGGAGAGTCTTCACAAACATAGGCTCCTCCTTCTTCACTTTTGTCTACAAAAAGAGGATCACAAGATGTAGAAATAATGTACAAAAATCAAAAGTAAATCTTGCTGATAAGGATTGCAACGGTTGAAATTTTTGCTGTCAAAAATTACACAGGACGACCGGTTGCCCTATAGAAAATTTTGAACGTTGGAGAAAAATTAGTGCGATCCAGATACAAATCAGAGGGGGGGTCGACCGGTCGCAGGGGGGTCCGACCGGTCGCCCTACCTTGGACCGGTCGCCCCCTCCAAATTTACAATACAGGGCGTTCTGAAGTTTGCCAACCTTGCAGACACCGGTCGACCACACCGGTCGACCTCCAGGTCGACCGGTCGACCTCCTCTTTTTTTTCTTCCGTCCCGTTTTCTGTTTCAAGAACCATCTTGGTCGGGTTGCCCTATAGGGCGGCCCTGGTTGACCTCAAAAAGCGAAGTGTTGTCCGATTTTGTCAAAAATAAACTTCAAGAAATACTCCAAAAAATTAGTAAAAATATTTTAAAACAATTGGGAGTATTTGGACAACATTTAGGGACATTGTTTTGGTGTAAAAACTCAGTTAAATAAAATCATCAAAATCATGATAAAAACATTTATCTAACAAACTCCCCCTTTTTGATGATTACAAACCAAAACAATTTTAGGAAGTCGATTTTAAAACAAAACAAATTTTCCGGTCTAAAACATCAAACTATTACAAGCAAGATTTATCATAAGTACGAACACACAAGGATAAGAGCAAAGATTTTTCAAAATCATTTTTGCACAAGCTCCCTCTATCAACATGCATAACAAAAAAAATAGAAGCAAACAACTACAAGCTAAAAGCTTGAATTTCATGAGCTTAAAAGCTCCCCCTGTCACAAAAGCATCATTAGTCAAGCATAAAAGTCCATAATACATCATGCTTCTAAGTATTATCCATAGCATCATGCTTTTAAGAGCTCTAGCTTATAGCTTTTCTTGCGAGCTTATTTACGCTTCTTTGAGCTTATGAGCGTTTTTCTTGTTTCTCCCCCTTTGGAATCATCAAAAATAATGTTAGCACGATAAAAACATCATACAATTATATCAAAGTGCGCAATTTAATCGATTTATCGAGCATATTGAACATTTAAGCTTAAATTCCGAATAAAAGGGAAAAAAAAATGCTCATTTGATTTGTAAAAGCTCATATGATTGATAAAACATGATCTCTATAAACTTATAAGACTTTTCAAATCAAGAGAATCATGTAGGTGATGAATTTTTCATTGAAACATTTTGCCGAACACTTGGCGTGAGTCGAATAAAACAAGAGATATATAACGCCTTTGTATTTCATTTAAGCCAAAAAATTTCATCACCAATTTCAGTATAACAATATTCATCCATCAACAATCATCATATACATTATACTAATTCAAGAATTTCATCAAAATAGCAAGATACAAGTACATTCTCAAGGGTTCAACCCAATTGAGATAAAAAGGAGAAATTCTTACCAATTGATCGGAGAAGTCGGATGATATGGATGAAATAGAAGTTACATAAACTCAAAAATATATATTTTATAAGAAGAAAATCATTTTGAGTGAATTTTGAGTGAAAAATGCGAAGGGGTTCGATTTTGGAAGAAAAGAACTAAAATAACGTATGAATGGACAGAAACATTTTTAAGGCTGAAATTGGCAGGGGCGACCGGTCGACATGTAGGGCGACCGGTCCCTGCACAAGGTCGACCGGTCAATCTCTCCGTCGACTGCACGAACACACCGGATTACGTTACGTCCGAATTTTGCACCAAAAATCCGATTTTTCACCCCTAAGTTTTAAAAACGTGCAAATTGCAATCATAGACTTTATTCAATATGCATTATGCCTAACCGAGCTCGTATTGACGCAAAAGTCTCGGAAGTTAGCGGTTTTGTAAAGATGTCCGCTAATTGATCTTGAGATGGTACAAAAGATATCTCAATTTTTCGTTTTGAAACACAATCCCTTAGAAAATGATGTCGAATCTCAATATGTTTAGTACGGTTATGATGAACCGGGTTTTGAGCAATATTTATAGCGGATATGTTATCACAAAAGATAGGGACATTTTCAAAAGAACATTTATAATCCGCTAAAGTTTGTTTCATCCAAAGAAGTTGTGTACAACAAAATGCCGTTGAAATATATTCGGCTTCGGCCATTGAAAGTGTTAGTCCAAGTGGCTACAATAATCTAGAGGGGGGGTGAATAGATTATCTCGGTTTTTCAGATTTTGCCCTCTTTTTCGAATGATCAAGCAAAGATGAAAACTAAAGTGCGGAAAATAAACAACACACGTTGATTTATAGTAGTTCAACCCACCTAGGGCCTAATCTACTACCACCCCGGTATATCCGAAGTGGATTTCGAAAAGAAAAAGAAGTTTTATTAATTACCAAAATTAATACAACACCTTGAGGATTACCACAACCCTCTTACAACACCTTCAAGGAGATTACCACAATCTTCCTTCACCACCTTTGAAGAGTACCACACTCTCCAATCACCTATCACCTAGATCACCCAAGTGTATTCTTACCACAAGAATACTCACAAGGATGTCTTGTGTTGAATGATGACCAAAATCAAGATTACAACTCAATAAAGATTGATACAATATGAGTACAAGTGTAATCAAGAATTGAAAGCCTAGACCTCAAATGTGTGCAAGTGAAAGTCTAAGGCTAATACAACAAGATATATGAAAGTGTTTGCTTGAATGCTCTTTGCTTGTGTAATATGTTGTATCTTGTTGCTTGAATGAAGCCTCTATTTATAGGAGAGGTCTTGGCTTTGATTTCCAGACATTGGCTCCTCCTTGGGGAGTGATTTTCTGCAAAAGAAACCATTTAAAATCAAGATTATAGCTGTTAGAAATCAATCCCACAAAATAGGGAAAAGTCATGCGAAAATGCAATCGGATAGTTTCTTTGTCAAAAGGGGTTCGACCGTCACGCAGATAAGTTTAAAATGAAACTCGCAAGTTTTTACACAGGGGGACCGGTCGCAGGGGGGTGCGACCGGTCGCCCTTGACCTAGACCGGTTGGGGTAGTTTGAAAGCAATACAGAGAAGACAGGCTGCAAGGGAGTGGCTTCAGGCACCGGTCGCCCAGGGGGTCGACCGGTCGCCCCTACCGGTCGACCTCAGGGTCGACCGGTCGCCCTCCCTGTTTTTCAATCCGTCCCGTTTTCTGTTTCAAAACTCAACTCAGGTACGGGTTGCCCTATAGGGCGACCGGTCGAGCCTGAAACAAATGTGTTGTCCAATTTTTTATCGAAAATAAACTCCAAAAAATACTCCGAAAAATAGTAAAAACATTTTAAATCGATCGGAAGTATTTAGACAACATTTAGGGACATTGTTTTGGTATAAAAACTCATTTGAATAAAATCATCAAAATTATGATAAAAACATTTATCTAACAAACTCCCCCTTTTTGATGATTACAAACCAAAACAATTTACAAGAGGACGATTTTGAAAACAAAACAATTTTCCGGTTTATAGAGTAAACTATCCGTTTAGAAACATTTTTCAATAGCATATAAAAGCTCCCCCTATCAACAAGCACATCAATAAGAAATGTAGCATAAGCTAGAAGCATAAGCTATTACAATCTAAACATAAGTAACAAAAGCTTTGAAGCTCCCCCTGTCAAAAATACTCATTATATGTCCATAAAACATTCAATGGACTGAGATTTACAAAGCCAAGCTTATAGCTTCTTTTCGCGAGCTTTTATATTAGCTTCTTTGAGCTAACGAGCCAATTTCCTATTTCTCCCCCTTTGGAATCATCAAAAAGAATGTTAGGATGATAAAAACATCATATATGTGTATCAAAGTGCGCCAAAGTGTCGATTTATCAACCATTTGAAGAATAGGCGTAGAATCCAAATAGAATTGGGAGAATTTAATCAATTGATATCCATAAGCTCGTTTTGATTGTCAAATCATGATCTCAATAAACATATAGAACATTTGAAAGCATAGGAGTCATGAAAATATTAAAGTTTTCTTTGCGACAATACATCGAACACCTTGTGGGCGTGAAAAATAAAAGAGATTGTATATAACCCTTGTAAATGAATCATGCCAAAATTTTTAACACCAATTCAAGGCAAACATCATATAATACAGCATAACAACTAAGCTCATCATGATCATAATATAATTCTATCAAGAAATATACAATAAAGCCATAAACTCAAGGGTTCAACCCAATTGAGTAGAGAAATTAGAATTCTTACCATTTGATTCGGTAATAATGAGTAATGATGATGATAATCGAGCTATATAAAGTCCAAGATATGCAATGTATGCAAGAAAACAAATTTTGAGTGAAATTTGTGTGAATTTGGCAAAGGGGACGAAAAATGGCAAAAATGGGTTAAAATGACTAAGGCAAGAGACAGAACCGTTTTAATCCAAAAACTTGCTTAGGGCGACCGGTCGTGGTTGAGGGCGGCCGGGTCGGCGTTGAGGGCGACCGGTTGCCCTCAACCCTTCAAATTCATTTGTCTTTTTGTTTTCCAAAATTCGAATTTTCAACCAAAAATCCGATTTTTCCCCTAAGTTTTAAAAAAACGTGCAAAATGCAAACGTAAACATCATTCAATATGCATTATGCCTAACCGAGCTCGTATCGACGCAAAAGTCTCGGAAGATAGCGGTTTTGTAAAAATGTCCGCTAATTGATCTTGAGATGGAACAAAAGATATCTCAATTTTTCGTTTTGAGACACAATCCCTTAGAAAATGATGTCGAATCTCAATATGTTTAGTACGGTTATGATGAACCGTTTTGAGCAATATTTATAGCGGATATGTTATCACAAAAGATAGGAACATTTTCAAAAGAACATTTGTAATCCGCTAAGGTTTGTTTCATCCAAAGAAGTTGTGTGCAACAAAAGGTCATGCGGAAATATATTCAAACCGGCGGTCGAAAGAGAAACACGTTTTGTTTCTTTGAAAACCAAGAAACTAGGCAATCGCCAAAAATTGACATGATCCGAAGTACTTTTCCGATCATCAATATTACCCGCATAGTCCGAATCACTATAACCTTTAAGAGAAAAATTTTCATTCTTTGGATAAAATAAACCATATTGAATTGTGCCTTTTAAATATCGAAAAATTCTTTTAACGGCACTCATATGAGATTCTTTGGGATTGCTTTGAAAACGAGCGCATAGGCATACGGCATGAAGAATGTCCGGTCTACTAGCGGTTAAATAAAGCAAACTACCAATCATACCTCGATACTTAGATTCATCCACGGACTTGCCTTTCTCATCTTTGTCAAGTTTGACATTGGTTGCCATTGGAGTCGAAAGGGTTCTTCCTTCATCAATGCCGAATTTCTTCAAGAGCTCTTTTGTATATTTTGATTGCGAAATATAAATACCTTCTTGGCATTGCTTGATTTGAAGTCCAAGAAAGAAATTGAGCTCCCCCATCATACTCATCTCAAATTCACCTTGCATTAACTTAGAAAATTTCTTGCACAAGGAATCATTAGTAGCACCAAAAATAATATCATCAACATAAATTTGCACAAGTAAGGAATCTTGCCCTTTTTCAAAAACAAAGAGAGTTGTATCAACTTTACCTCTCATAAAACCATTTTGTAAAAGAAAATAGCTAAGTCTATCATACCATGCACGGGGTGCTTGTTTTAAACCATACAAGGCCTTTTTAAGTTTATAAACATCATTAGGCCTAGAAAAATTTTCAAACCCCGGAGGTTGTTTTACATAGACTTCTTCTTGAATAAAGCCATTTAAGAAAGCGGATTTAACATCCATTTGGAAAAGCTTGAAATTTTTAAAACAAGAATAGGCAAGTAAAATACGAATAGCTTCTAAACGTGCTACGGGTGCAAATGTTTCATCATAATCAATACCTTCTTCTTGACAATACCCTTGAGCCACTAACCTTGCCTTGTTTCGATCAATGTTGCCTTGATCGTCAAGTTTGTTCCGGAATACCCATTTAGTACCAATAATGGTTTGAGACGGAGGACAAGGTACTAATTCCCATACATCATTTCTTTCAAATTGATTCAACTCTTCTTGCATTTCTAAGAACCAATCCTCATCTTCAATAGCCTCCTTGGCATTTTTAGGCTCTTTTTGAGATATAAGAGCTTTCTCGGCAAATTTTCTTGGTCATCACTTTATCAAGGGGATCACCAATAATAAGATCTTTTGGGTGATCTCCTTAAATTTCAATGCCACGGAAGATCCGAAGTATCACCTTTGTCTTCTTGAGGAACATTTGAAGTGGATGGTTGATCACTTGAGGTAGAAGGTTGATCATTTTGAGTATCATTTTGAACAATGGGTTCAACAATATCCTCTTCATCACTTTCATCATTGGGTATTATTTCAACACCGAGGCTTCATTGAATTTGACATGAATGGATTCTTCAACAACCATACTAGTCTTATTATATACCCGATATGCTTTGCTCTTGATTGAATACCCCATAAAAATTCCTTCATCGGCCTTAGGATCAAGTTTGTCCAATTGATCCTTAGTATTCAAAATAAAACATTTGCATCCAAATATTTTGAAATAACTAATATTTGGAGTTCTTCCTTTCCAAAGCTCATATGGAGTTTTATTCATTTTAGGACGAATATAAACTCGATTAATGACATAGCAAGCGGTACTTACGCCGCCCAAAAGTACTTTGGAAGTGCAAATTCGTTGAGCATGGATCGACTCATTTCTTGAAGTGTCCGATTCTTCCTTTCGGCTACTCCATTTTGTTGAGGTGTCCTTGGAGCCGAGAAATTATGTGCATATCCTTTGGTTTCACAAAAGACTCTAAATTCACCATCAAATTCTCCACCTCTATCACTTCGAATAGATTTAATGGTATCTTCCTTTTCATTCTCAATAAGTCTACACAACTTAACAAACTCATTAACGGCATCGTTTTTATTAGCAAGAAAAAGTGCCCAAGTATATCTAGAAAAATCATCGACTATAACGAATGTGTAATGTTTTCCACTTAGACTTGCAGTACCAATATCCCCATACAAATCAAGGTGAAGCAATTGTAGGGGTTTGGTTGTGGAAATTTCATTTTTGGGCTTAAAACTACTCTTAACTAATTTGTTCTTTTGACAAGTGTCACATAAGCCAAGATTTTCAAAATTCAATTTGGGTAGTCCTTTTACATGTTGGTTTTTGTAAATATTTTTCAAATTCTTGTATCCAACATGTCCAAGTCGCCTATGCCATAAACTAGTTAAATCATTATTGGCGACAAGACAAGAAACATTTTGACTAACCAAATCACTTGTAGAAATTTTGTAAAGATTGCCTTTTCTAATAGCTTCACAAATAATTTTATCATTTTTGAGAATAAGGCATTTTTCTTTATTGAAAGAAACATCATAATTTGAATCACAAAGTTGGCTAACACTTATCAAATTGAACTTAAGCCCTTCTACTAAAAGAACATTACAAAGAGAAAAGAAGAGTTACCAATTTCTCCATTTCCAAGAATTTTTCCTTTGCCATTGCCGAACATGACCATACCCTCTTCTTGGAGCTTGATGTTGGTAAAAAGTTCTCTCCTCCCTGTCATATGGCGTGAACATCCGCTGTCCATGAGCCATTTTGTATCCTCCGTAGTTGTTATAGCCCCTATTACCTACAAAAGGATTTCTTTTAGGTACCCTATAATTTTGGGGTCCATGGGGGTTAGTCTTGAGACCTTTGGGTCTCCAAACATGTCTAGTACTATTTCTCAATTTGCAATTATTAGCATAATGTCCAATTTTGCCACAATAAAAACAAGTAGGAGTATGAGAATTACTAGCACGTACGAAAGTCGGACCTTGGTTATTTTTCTTAAAAACTTTTTGAAATGGTTTATAACCAAGTCCTTGTTTTGAATGCTCACCTCTTTGTGCATCTAAAATTTTTGTGACTTTATCCGTACTTATGTTAAAACGATGCACATCCTTTTTTAAACAATCAAGATCTTTGGTGAGCGATTCTTTTTCGGTTTCAAGAGTATGGACTTTAGTAAGAGTGATAGCATGAGCTTTATCAAGAGATTCATAAGAAGTAAATAATTTTTCCTTTTCAATATTAAGCTCTTTGTGCTCCTTTTTCAAAGTCTTGTATTTAACAATCAAGTTTTGAAATTCATTTTGCAATTCATCAAAATCACCTTGCAATTCATCAACTAAGGAGGAGGTAGAAGAGTTAGAGCGTACCTCATTATTTTCATCGTCTATGGCCATAAGACCATGTTCGGTTTCGCCTTCCTCGTCGGATGTTGCAAGTAGCTCATCCCACGTCTTGACGTCCGCATTTAGAGCCTTCTTTTTCGGAAAAGGCTTTTTCTTCCTTTGTTCCTCCTCTTCGAGTTTTGGGCAATCGGCTATGAAGTGCCCGGGTTTCCCGCATTTAAAACACGAGTTGTCTCTCGGTTTTCTTGCTTTTTATTTTTGTTCACAAATTTTGCAAATTCACGAACAAGTGCGGCCGCCTCCTCATCATCATCATCATTATCATAGTATGCATTATTAGAAGAAGAAGCAAGACCTTTAGGAATATTTTGCATACCCGATTGAGTGATGGATGGTTTGGAATTTTTCCTCTCCTTGAGATAGACTTCATAGATGAGGAGGTTCCCGATGAGCTCGTCGAACTTGAGTGTTTCAAGGTTTTGTGCCTCCGTGATTGCCGTCACCTTTTCGGACCAAGAGCCGGGAAGAGCATTTAATACCTTAGTCACCTTGTCTTCTTCGGAGATGACTTTGCCGAGGGCCACAAGAGGATTGACAATGTTGTCAAGCCTTTCCACCATCTTAGAGATGCTTTCACCATCATGCATGTTAAAGTTTTCAAAGTCTTTAACAAGCATAGTCTTTCTTGCTTGCTTGACTTTCTTAGTCCCTTCATAAATTGTCTCCAATTTTTCCCAAACTTCATGAGCCGACCTTATGCCTCTTATCCGATTGTACTCGGTGGCGGTAAGAGAGCAATGCAAAATGTTTAAAGCCTTACCATTTAGAGAGAAGGCCTTTTTGTCGTCTTCATCGAACTCCTTGGAAGTTTTAGGAGCCAATGTGCCATCCTCCAATTTTTTTGTTGGTTGAACAACTCCTTCAATGACCACATTCCAAATGTCGAACCCGCACCCTTGTAGAAAGCACTCCATACGGTCTTTCCAAAATGCGTAGTTGTTGGCGTCGAACAATGGTGGCTTGTTGGTGGAGGCGCCGGTGGTGAGATAAGCGTTATTCGTAGCCATGGATCTTTCCTCTTTACTCGGAACGAGCTAGCCAAAGAGTTTGGCTTTGATACCACTTGTTAGTCCAAGTGGCTACAATAATCTAGAGGGGGGTGAATAGATTATCTCGGTTTTTCAGATTTTGCCCTCTTTTTCGAATGATCAAGCAAAGATGAAAACTAAAGTGCGGAAAATAAACAACACACGTTGATTTATAGTAGTTCAACCCACCTAGGGCCTAATCTACTACCACCCTGGTATATCCGAAGTGGATTTCGAAAAGAAAAAGAAGTTTTATTAATTACCAAAATTAATACAACACCTTGAGGATTACCACAACCCTCTTACAACACCTTCAAGGAGATTACCACAATCTTCCTTCACCACCTTTGAAGAGTACCACACTCTCCAATCACCTATCACCTAGATCACCCAAGTGTATTCTTACCACAAGAATACTCACAAGGATGTCTTGTGTTGAATGATGACCAAAATCAAGATTACAACTCAATAAAGATTGATACAATATGAGTACAAGTGTAATCAAGAATTGAAAGCCTAGACCTCAAATGTGTGCAAGTGAAAGTGCTAAGGCTAATACAACAAGATATATGAAAGTGTTTGCTTGAATGCTCTTTGCTTGTGTAATATGTTGTATCTTGTTGCTTGAATGAAGCCTCTATTTATAGGAGAGGTCTTGGCTTTGATTTCCAGACATTGGCTCCTCCTTGGGGAGTGATTTTCTGCAAAAGAAACCATTTAAAATCAAGATTATAGTGTTAGAAATCAATCCCACAAAATAGGGAAAAGTCATGCGAAAAATGCAACGGATAGTTTGCTGTCAAAACAGGGGTTCGACCGGTCGCGCAGAGATAAGTTTAAAATGAAACTCTGCAAGTTTTTACACAGGGGGACCGGTCGCAGGGGGTGCGACCGGTCGCCCTTGACCTAGACCGGTTGGGGTAGTTTGAAAGCAATACAGAGAAGACAGGCTGCAAGGGAGTGGCTTCAGGCACCGGTCGCCCAGGGGGTCGACCGGTCGCCCCTACGGTCGACCTCGGTCGACCGATCGCCTCTCCCTGTTTTTTCAATCCGTCCGTTTTACTTTCAAAACTCAACTCAGTGCGGGTTGCCCTATAGCGGCTGTCGAGCACGAAACAAATGTGTTGTCCAATTTTTTTATCGAAAATAAACTCCAAAAAATACTCCGAAAAATAGTAAAAACATTTTAAATCGATCGGAAGTATTTAGACAACATTTATGGACATTGTTTTGGTATAAAAACTCATTTGAATAAAATCATCAAAATTATGATAAAAACATTTATCTAACAGAAAGTGAAACACAATTTTGTTTCTTTGAAAACCAAGAAACTAGGCAATCGCCCAAAAATTGACATGATCCGGAAGTACTTTTCCGATCATCAATATTACCCGCATAATCCGAATCACTATAACCTTTAAGGGAAAAATTTTCATTCTTTGGATAAAATAAACCATATTGAATAGTGCCTTTTAAATATCGAAAAATCCTTTTAACGACACTTAAATGAGATTCTTTGGGATTGCTTTGAAAACGAGCACATAGGCATACGACATGAAAAATATCCGGTCTACTTGCGGTTAAATAAAGTAAACTACCAATCATACCTCGATATTTGGATTCATCAACCGGCTTGCCTTTTTCATCCTTGTCAATCTTGACATTTGTTGCCATTGGTGTAGATAAGGTTCTTCCTTCTTCAATGCCAAACTTCTTTAGAAGCTCCTTTGTATACTTTGATTGTGAAATGTATATTCCTTCTTGGCATTGCTTAATTTGAAGTCCAAGGAAGAAATTGAGCTCCCCCATCATGCTCATCTCAAATTCACCTTGCATCAACTTAGAAAATTTCTTGCACAAGGATTCATTAGTAGCACCAAAAATAATATCATCAACATAAATTTGCACAAGTAAAGAATCTTGCCCTTTTTCAAAAACAAAGAGAGTTGTATCAACTTTACCTCTTGTAAAACCATTTTGCAAAAGAAAAGAGCTAAGTCTATCATACCATGCACGGGGTGCTTGTTTTAAACCATACAAGGCCTTTTTAAGTTTATAAACATCATTAGGCCTAGAAAAATTTTCAAACCCCGGAGGTTGTTTTACATAGACTTCTTCTTGAATAATACCATTTAGAAAAGCAGATTTAACATCCATGTGGTAAAGCTTGAAATTTTTAAAACAAGAATAGGCAAGTAAAATACGAATAGCTTCTAAACGTGCTACGGGTGCAAATGTTTCATCATAATCAATACCTTCTTCTTGACAATAACCTTGAGCTACTAACCTTGCTTTATTTCGAACGATATTGCCTTGGTCATCAAGCTTGTTCCGGAATACCCATTTTGTACCAATAATTGTTTGAGATGGAGGACAAGGTACCAATTCCTAAACATCATTCCTTTCAAATTGATTCAACTCCTCTTGCATTTCTAGAAACCAATCCTCATCTTCAATAGCTTCCTTAGCATTTTTAGGCTCTTTTTGAGATATAAGAGCTTTTTCGGAAAAATTTCTTCGGGTCATCACTTTATCAAGGGGATCACCAATAATAAGATCTTTTGGGTGATCTCCTTTAAATTTCAATGCGACGGGAAGATCCTAAGTATCACCTCTATCTTCTTGAGGAACATTTGAGGTTGATGGTTGATCATTTTGAGCATCATTTTGAATAATTGGTTCAACAATATCCTCTTCATCACTTTCATCATTGGGTATGCTTTCAACACCCGAGGCTTCATTAAATTTGACATGGATGGATTCTTCAACAACCATACTAGTCTTATTGTAAACCCGATATGCTTTGCTCTTGATAGAATATCCCATAAATATTCCTTCATCGGCCTTAGGATCAAGTTTGTCCAATTGATCCTTAGTATTCAAAATAAAACATTTGCATCCAAATATTTTGAAATAACTAATATTTGGAGTTCTTCCTTTCCAAAGCTCATATGGAGTTTTATTCATTTTAGGACGAATATAAACTCGATTAATGACATAGCAAGCGGTACTTACGGCTTCGGCCCAAAAATATTTTGGAAGTGAAAATTCATTGAGCATGGACCGACTCATATCTTGAAGTGTCATATTCTTCCTTTCGGCTACTCCATTTTGTTGAGGTGTCCTTGGAGCCGAAAAATTATGTGCATATCCCTTGGTTTCACAAAAGACTCTAAATTCACCGTCAAATTCTCCACCTCGATCACTTCGAATAGACTTAATAGTATCTTCCTTTTCATTCTCTATAAGTCTACACAACTTAACAAACTCATTAACGGCATCGCTTTTATTTGCAAGAAAAAGAGCCCAAGTATATCTAGAAAAATCATCAACTATAACAAAAGTGTAATGTTTTCCACTTAGACTAGCCGTACCAATATCCCCATACAAATCAAGATGAAGCATTTGTAGGGGTTTGGTTGTGGAAATTTCATTTTTGGGCTTAAAACTACTCTTAACTAATTTGTTCTTTTGACAAGTGTCACATAAGCCAAGATTTTCAAAATTCAATTTGGGTAGTCCTTTTACATGTTGGTTTTTGTAAATATTTTTCAAATTCTTGTATCCAACATGTCCAAGTCGCCTATGCCATAAACTAGTTAAATCATTATTGGCGACAAGACAAGAAACATTTTGACTAACCAAATCACTTGTACAAATTTTGTAAAGATTGCCTTTTCTAATTGCTTCACAAATAATTTTATCATTTTTAAGAATAAGGCATTTTTCTTTATTAAAAACAACATTATAATTTGAATCACAAAGTTGGCTAACACTTATCAAATTGAACTTAAGCCCTTCTACTAATAAAACATTACTAAGAGAGAAAGAAGAATTACCAATGTCTCCATTGCCAATGATTTTTCCTTTGCCATTGCCGAACATAACCATACCCTCTTCTTGGAGCTTGATGTTGGTAAAAAGTTCTCTCCTTCCGGTCATATGGCGTGAACATCCGCTGTCCACGAGCCATTTTGAATCTTCCATTGTTGTTATAGCCCCTATAACCTACAAATGAATTATTTTTAGGTACCCTATAATTTTGGGGTCCATGGGGGTTAGCTTTGAGACCTTTGGGTCTCCAATAATAGATAAATTGTTCTTCAATTTACAATTACTAGCATAATGTCCATTCTTACCACAATAAAAGCAAGTAATAATACGAGGACTACTAGCACGTATAAAGGTTGGACCTTGGTCATTTTTCTTAGAAGCATTTTGAAAAGGTTTATAGCCAAGTTCTAGTTTTGAATGCTCACCTCTTTGTGCATCTAAAATTTTTGTAACTTTGTCCGTACTTATGTTAAAACGATGCACATCCTTTTTTAAACATTCAAGATCTTTGGTGAGCTATTCTTTTTCGGTTTCAAGAGTATGAACTCTAGTAAGAGTAATAGCATGAGCTTTATCAAGAGATTCATAAGAAGTAAACAATTTATCTTTTTCTAGTTTAAGCTCTTTGCTCCTTTTTCAAATTCTTGTATTTAACAATCAAATTTTGAAACTCATTTTGCAATTCATCAAAATCACATTGTAATTCATCAACTAGAGAAGAAGATGAAGCATTAGAGCGTACCTCGGTATTTTCATCATCTATGGCCATAAGACCATGTTCGGATTCTCCTTCTTCATCGGATGTGGCAAGAAGTTCATCCCAAGTTTTGACGTCCGCATTTAACGCCTTCTTTTTCGGAAAAAGGCTTTTTCTTCTTTTGTTCCTCTTCCGCCAATTTCGGGCAATCGGCTATGTAGTGCCCGGATTTTCCGCATTTGAAACAAGAATTGTCTCTCGGCTTTCTTGCTTTATTTTTGTTTACAAATTTTGCAAATTTTCTAACAAGAGCCGCCGTTTCTTCATCATCCTCATCACTAGCATAATAAACATTATTAGAAGAAGATGCTAAGCCTTTAATAATATTTTGCGTACCCGGTTTAGAGGTGGATGGTTGAGAATTTTTCCTCTCCTTGAGATATACTTCATAAATGAGGAGATTTCCAACGAGCTCATCGAACTTGAGAGTTTCGAGATTTTGAGCTTTCGTGATTGCCGTCACTTTTTCGGACCATGATCCGGGAAGGGCATTCAATACCTTGGTCACCTTGTCTTCTTCGGAGATGACCTTTCCAAGAGCCACAAGAGGATTGACAATGTTGTCAAGCCTTTCCACCATTTTTGATATGCTTTCACCATCATGCATATTGAAAATTTCAAAGTCTTTCACAAGCATTGTTTTTCTTGCTTGCTTCACTTTCTTTGTGCCCTCATAGATGGTTTCTAATTTTTCCCAAACTTCATGTGCCGACCGTATGCCTCTTATGCGATTATACTCGGTGGCGGTAAGAGAGCAATGTAAAATATTTAAGGCCTTACCGTTTAGAGAGAAAGCCTTCTTGTCATTTTCATCGAACTCCTTGAATGGTTTAGGAGTAGTGGTGCCATCCTCCAATTTCTTGGTTGGTTTATCAACTCCTTCAATGACCACATTCCAAATATCAAATCCGCACCCTTGTAGAAAGCACTCCATACGATCTTTCCAAAATGCGTAGTTGTTGGCGTCGAAAAGTGGTGGCTTGTTGGTGGAGGCGCCGGTGGTGAGATAAGCTTCATTCGTAGCCATGGATCTTTCCTCTTTACTCGGAACGAGCTAGCCAAAGAGTTTGGCTTTGATACCACTTGTTAGTCCAAGTGGCTACGATAATCTAGAGGGGGGTGAATAGATTATGCCGATTTTTCGCAAATCTCCCTCTTTTTCGAATGAACAAGTAAATGACAAGAATGTAAATGCGGAAATTAAACAACACTCGATGATTTATAGTAGTTCAACCCACCTAGGGCCTAATCTACTACCACCCCGGTATATCCGAAGTGGATTTCAAAAAGAAAAAAACTTTCATTAACAATTACCACAATTGTTACAACACCACCTTAGAAGATCACCACAATCTTCTTACAACACCTTCAAGGAGATTACCACAATCTTCCTTCAACACCTATGAAGAGTACCACACTCTTCAACACCTAAGATCACCCAAGTGTGTTCTTACCACAAGAACACTAACAAGGATATCTTGTTTTGGATGATAGAAAAATTCAAGATTACAACTCAATAAATGAAGTATACAAACTTTAAGTGCAAGTGTAATCAAGAATAAAAAGCCTAGACCTCAAGATTGTGCAAGTGCAAGAATATAGGCTTATTACAACAAGAATATGAACTATGAAGACTTGGAGAATTTTGCAGTTTTCTTGTTGTTTTGTATGCTTGTGTGTTGTATCTTGTGTCTTCAAATCATCCTCTATTTATAGGAGAGTCTTCACAAACATAGGCTCCTCCTTCTTCACTTTTGTCTACAAAAAGAGGATCACAAGATGTAGAAATAATGTACAAAAATCAAAAGTAAATCTTGCTGATAAGGATTGCAACGGTTGAAATTTTTGCTGTCAAAAATTACACAGGGCGACCGGTTTCCCTATAGAAAATTTTGAACGTTGGAGAGAAATTAGTGCGATCCAGATACAAATCAGAGGGGGGGTCGACCGGTCGCAGGGGGGTCCGACCGGTCGCCCTACTTGGGCCGACGCCCCCAAATTTACAATACGGCGTTAAAGTTTGCCAACGTTGCGAGACACCGGTCGGCCGACCGGGTGGTCGACCACACCGGTCGACCTCGACCGGTCGACCTCCCCTTTTTTTTCTTCCGTCCTGTTTTCTGTTTCAAGAACCATCTTCAGGTACGGGTTGCCCTATAGGGCGACCGGTTGACCTCAAAACAGAAGTGTTGTCCAATTTTTGTCAAAAATAAACTTCAAGAAATACTCCAAAAAATTAGTAAAAATATTTTAAAACAATTGGGAGTATTTGGACAACATTTAGGGACATTGTTTTGGTGTAAAAACTCAGTTAAATAAAATCATCAAAATCATGATAAAAACATTTATCTAACAGTGACAACAAAAATAATATATAAAATAATACAGGAACAAAAGGAGCATAAAAATAGGTAAAAACTGCATTGACACATCGAAAACAATAGAACAATGTTGAAAACAATATAACAACAATATAAATAATATATGAAACAACACGGGAACAAAAAGAGCGTAAAATAGGTAAAAGCTACATTGAACCATCGAATAAAACATGGAAACATCCAATAAACAACACAACAATATTGAAAACAATATATAAAAAATCCAGAAACAACATCAACAATATAGAAAACAATACATGAACAAAAAGAGCATAAAAATAGGTAAAAGTTGCCTTAAAACATTGAAACAACATAAAAGCAAGATATAAACAATCAAAAAATAATATAAACGACATAAAAACAAATAAGAAACAACATAGAGAACAACATATGAACAAAAATAGTGAAAAAATAAGTAAAAGTGTAAAAATTTGCAAAAACCGTAAAAATATCCAAAAGGCAAAAGCTTAAAAATATCAAGGAAAATGGAAATTTGGTTAACCAATCGCTATCAAGAATTTTTTTTTACCAAAAAATGTGAATGATTATGAAAATTTTCAAAAAAATATACTATTCATCCACTTTTATTTTTTCCTCCCACCAATCACTTTTATCCATTTTTCAAAAAAGCCATCAAATCACCAATCATTATTATACATACTCCCACAAATATCACTATTTTCTCGCTCACACATTTCTAACTACCAATCATATTCAATCATTATTTTACTCTTTTATATCAAATCAACTTTCATTATTAGTTTTTCATCTCATATTCAATCACAATCTCAAAATTCTATCTTTTTTCTTTCAAAAATTATTTCACTACTATCTTTAGTGAAAAGAAAATTTCCAAAATGAAAAATATTCAATCGCTAACTAAAACCATTTTTCCCCCCGGAAAGATGGCATTTTTGTGAATTTCTCATGGATTAAGCTGGGAAATTTAGTAAAGCAGACCTTATTTTCAAAAGTAAACAAGGCCCTACTAATACATAGTCTGATGACGCCTAGTAAGGGTGGGGTGTAAATGAGTTTTATCTGTTTAAATTTGTTCAAATTTTAATCAAACTCTAAAAATTGTATTGGAGGTTAGTTTGATTGTTAATTAAATCGATATTGAAGGAACTTTAATTGAGCCGAACACTGTTAAGCTTGAGTAGCTTCGTTTTTTTTTTTACGTATTTCATTAGTGTACTTTGTAATTAAATAATATTAGTTTTGTTACTTTGAAAACGTATACTTTTTAGTATAAAAGTGATATTTTTTAATAAAAAATGATATTCTTAAACAATTATATATATAACTTTGCAAGGAAATAATATCGGTTTGTTACTTTATAAATGTATATATATTTTTCAGATAATAAGTGATATTTTTAAATAAAAACTGATAATTTGTAAATAAAAAGTGATACTTTTACCCAAGGTTATATATAATTGTGTAATTAAATAATTTCAGTTACTTTTGAAAATGTATATATTTTTAGAGCAGAAGTGATATTTTTCCAGAAAAACTAACACTTTAAAAAGATTAGTAAGTAATAATTTTTAAGCAAAAAATATTATTTTTCAAGTAAAAAGTAAAAGATAATTATAAAAGATGTAGTACGTAATACTTTTACAATAAAATAATAATACTTTTCAAGTAAAAAATAATATTTTTGAAGTAAACATTAATACTTTAAATGTATTAGTAAGTAATAAGTTTTAAGTAAAAAGTATTACTTTTCAAGTATTAAAAGAAATAGTATATAATTAATACTTTTCAAGCAAAAATGATAGTTTTGAAGTAAACATTAATACTTATAAATGTATTAGTAAGTAAAGATTTTTAAGTAAAAAAGTTAATATTTTTAAAGGAAATAATGTATATATTTAAAGGATAAAGTAACAATTGTCCGGTAAAGAATAATGTTGAATACAAAATAATACATTAAATTTTAAGAACAATTGTTGTAATTAATCTATATATTTTTTAAAAAAAATGTTTGATTTCATATTTGAGATGCATTATATTTGATGGAATGTACTGAAAAGATCAATCTTGCTGCTATGAAGTATTGATATGGATACATGACACGGGTACGATATGATACTGGTACAGAAATACCTCATGTTTTGAAATTTTAAAGATACGGGTACATAGTATATACATATACATATAAATTATATGTTTTTGTATTATTAAAAATATAGACGTACTAAATACAATTAAAAAATAATATTTCAATTATTAAAAAACTAAAATTTCTTAAATACTAAAATCCAAGATAATTCGCATAGACACATATAAAACATGCTGAAGACTAAATATTATCTATTTTTATATGTGGATTTATAAGAATTAATATATATGTGACTTAGTTTCTTTCAAATTGAGATATCTAGGTCCATGTTTTATCCATGGAGTGTTCATAGAGTATCGGATAAAGTATCGTGTCATGTACGGGTACGACATCTTCACAATAGTATCCGTGTTTGCTAGACTTGTTGTAATGTTATGTTCAATTTTTTATTGTTTGTTTTGATATTATATGCATCACAATAGAAAGTGCCCGACGTCGAGTGCCTATCAGCCTATGAAGCATTGATACGGGTACTAGACAAAGGTATGATAAGACACAGGTATGAAAATACATCATATTGTAAAATTTTATTGACACGGGTAGGTTTTATATATACATATAAAATTATATATTTTATATTGTAAAAAAAGAAAATATAGACGTACTAAGTACAATTAAAAAAATCAAATTTTCAAGCATAAAAAACTAAAATTTCATAAATATTCAAATCTAAAATGTGATAACTCACATATACAAACATAAAACATGCTGAAAATATAGCAATAAAATATATTATATCTTTTTTATGTGTGGATTTATCAGAATTCATTTGGATGTGACTTTATTTCTTTCAAATTGAGATGTCTATGATGCTTTTTTTCTTCTTAAAATTGGATACACATATAGATATGTATCTATTGAGTTTCTATGGAGTATCGAATAAAGTATCATATGGAGTATCGGATAAAGTTGTTAGATATATGTTTTTATCATAATTTTGATGATTTTATTTAACTGAGTTTTTCACCAAAATAATGTTCCTAAATGTTGTCCAAATACTCCCAAATGATTTAAAATGTTTTTACTAATTTTTTTGGAGTATTTCTTGAAGTTTATTTTTGACAAAAAATGGACAATATTTCTGTCTCGTGTTCGACCGGTCGCCCTGAAAACTGATCTTTGGAACAAAAACGAGATGGTCGATCGGTCGACCGGTGCCTGAGGTTGCTCGATTTGTTTGAGAACTCTCCGTATTGCAAAAGTGAAGGGTCCAACCGGTTCAACAGGTGTTCGACTGGTCGAACCCTATGTCGACCGGTCGCCCTGTGTTATTTTTGAACGTATATCTTGAAATCTTTCTTTCTGTTCGACCAGTCGCCCTATATGCTTATCAGCAACTATCCGTTTGAACCAGCAGACAACTTTTCCTAAATTTAAGGGATTGATTTCTAACAGCTATAATCTTGATTTTAATTGCATTCTTTTGTAGATATCAATCTCCAAGAAGGAGCCTATGTCTGGAAATCAAATCCAAGACCTCTCCTATAAATAGATGAAGAATTGAAGTTTCAAGACACAACAACACAAGCTATACTCTCATAAGCAAATACTTGATCTTCATTTTCATCTTGTTGTAATAACCTAAGTTCTTTCACTTGCACATCTTGAGGTCTAGGCTTGATTCTTGATTACACTTGCACTTCAAAGTTGTATACTTTCTTATCGAGTTGTAATCTTGAATTTGTGTTCATTATCCAAACACAAGAAATCCTTGTGAGTGTTCTTTTGGTAAGAACACATTTGGTTGATTTGGTTGAAAAGCTTGGTGTTTTTCGTGTTGAAGAGTTTTGGTACTCTTCGAGGTGAAGAAGAGTTTGGCGCTCTTCGAATTGGAAGATTGTGGTAATCTTCATAAGGTGCCGTTGCAAGAAGATTGTGGTAATCTTCTAGGGAGATTGTGGTAATATTCAAAGAGGTGTTGTAAGAAGAGTGTGGTACTCTTCAAGGTGATGTTGTAATAGTTTTGGTAACTATTTATAAAATTCTTTTTCTTTTTGAAATCCATCCCGGAGATACTGGGGTGGTAGAGGATTAGACCCTAGGTGGGTAGAACCTCTATAAATCAACGTGTGTTGTTTACTTTCCTGCACTTTCATTCTTGTCATTGCTTATTCATTCGAAAAAGAGGGCAAAATCGGAAAAATGGAGATAATCTATTCACATTATCGTAAATACTATCTTATAAAAGATTTATCCGATAGATATCCTAATGCGTCATCCTCACGTAAGACGTGTAGGGACAAATTTGAGGAGGTGACGTATGCCCAAATATAAATTCGCCTACCCATTGGAGCACCTTTTCCTACAACTACTCGCTCAGCTTCCCTTTCCCTTCAGACTGACACAAACTCTTTCATTCCTCTTCTTTCTGATTCACATATTTCTCTGGAAACCCATCTAAAATCTCTCTTTTGGTTGACCTGCTAATCCTCTCAAATCCAAAAATCTTGTAGGAGTCTCCAATTTTATCTTCACAAACCAGATGGGTTCGGATTCGGTGTCCATCTTAACCGGAAACGAAAACAAACCAACGCCAATCTCAACAAAAGAAGAAGACGAGCTTCCAAATTCATCCTCCACAGCCCTTTTATCCTTCAGCACAGATTTTTCGAACTCTCCTCCAAAACCAGTCACCTCTTCAGTTCTATTCATCTCTCTCGTTCTCTCTGCGTCCATTGCTCTCGCTGCAGCCATAGCCTTTGGGTTTTTGTTCTTCACTTCATCTTCCTCCGCCTCATCGCTCAAATCTGATTCCACTGGTGTGATCTCAAGATCTCTCTCAAAGCTCAAAACCCCTGTCGTTTTATTGATTTCCTCGGACGGGTTCAGGTTCGGGTACCAGTTCAAGACGGATACTCCGAATATAGATAGACTGATTAAAAATGGGACTGAGGCTGAGTTAGGTTTGATTCCAGTGTTTCCAACTTTGACTTTTCCGAACCATTATTCCATTGTAACTGGCTTGTACCCTGCTTACCATGGTATTATCAATAACTATTTTTCCGATCCCTTAACTGGTGATCAATTTAATATGGCTAGCCATGAGCCGAAATGGTGGCTGGGTGAGCCGCTTTGGGAGACTGTGGTGAATCATGGCTTGAAGGCTTCGACTTATTTTTGGCCCGGTTCGGAGGTAAATAAAGGTACCTGGAATTGTCCTAAGGATTATTGTATGTTTTATAATGGTTCTGTGCCTTTTGAAGAGAGAGTTGATACTGTTTTGAACTACTTTGATTTGCCTAGTGATGAGATTCCTTCATTTATGACATTGTATTTTGAGGACCCTGATCATCAGGGTCACAAGGTTGGGCCTGATGATCCTCAAATTACTGAAGCTGTTGTTGAAATAGATAAACTAATCGGGAGGTTGATTCGTGGTTTGGAAGAAAGAGGGGTTTTTGAGGACGTGAATATTATTATGGTTGGAGATCATGGAATGGTCGGTACGTGTGATAAAAAGTTGATATTTTTAGATGATTTGGTTAAGTGGATTGAGATTCCGAAAGAATGGGTTCAATCTTATAGTCCACTGCTTGCTATTCGTCCACCTCCTGGTTATTCGCCGAAGGATATTGTGGCTAAAATGAATGAGGGGTTGAAATCGGGTAATGTGAAAAACGGTGAGTATTTGAGGATTTATCTCAAGGAGGAGTTGCCTAGCAGACTGCATTATTCAGCTAGTGATCGAATCCCACCAATTATAGGATTGATAGAAGAAGGATTTAAGGTGGAGCAGAAGAGATCGAAAAGGCAAGAATGTGGTGGAGCACATGGGTATGACAATGCATTTTTTTCCATGAGAACTATTTTTATTGCTCATGGACCTCAATTTGCCAGGGGTAGGAAAGTTCCTTCGTTTGAGAATATTCAGATATACAACTTGGTAACATCAATCCTGAATATTGAAGGAGCTCCCAATAATGGGACAATGTCATTTGCGAAGAACATTCTTTTGCCTAGCCATTGAAACTTGTTTCAAAGTTTTCAATGAAGGCCATGAGATATTCCATAATGATGAATTTTCCCGGTGAGTTAATGGGCAGATTGATGTAATGGGGTTTAGCTAGTGGTAAAGATAACTAGTATTAGACTTGATGCATCTATCAAGTTTATTAAATGAAATTAGGGGGGGTATTGTTGTCACTTGCTAGTTGTTTGCTGTCAAATTATTGTATAATATGTGCCACGTGTAAATGTGCGCTTGGTATCTGAATACAGATATCGCAAATGTTTATTGATCGGTTCAGTAAAGCTAAGTAGCAATCTAGTTTTACATACTTTCAGTATACTATTTCCTTTACGTACTCGACTGTTAGCACGATCACATGGCATGGCACTAGGGCGTCTAGCTTATAGCAAAACTCTGACTGCATTGAACGCGGTACTTTCTAATGTAGGAACTGATAATAATATCTTTGCTGTTTTGTCCCAGCTGATCTAAGCACAGGATTCAAGAATTGAGCAAGTCCAGAAGATAGTATGTCTAAGAATTTGGTTGTCTATAGTTATACATACCTTTTAGGTGAAGTAACAATCTATGTACTCAACTGGGCAAATATATTAATTGATGTTGTGTTTAGCAGCTGCTTTTACCTTTATATCAATATATTGCTCTGACTCTTGTGCTTGTTTTGATTCCAAGAGCTGGCTTATACTGGACATCCTTACAGTCTTTGGACATATATACCTCTTGGTCACTGAAATTTAGTAACACAGAGAGTAGGATTTTTTGCATCAAAACTCTGATTTTTCAATTAAATTTTGTGAAACCACAAATGCAATCACTGTAGACGGCCTCCGTGCCTTGCTGGAAGACCAGTTGTCATGATCCTATTGAGTCTTCTGTTTTAATTTAGTGTTTAAATTGGTTTATATTATAAAATATTTTTTTAAATATACATTTGAGGGTAGGCAGATATACTTCTGATATGTGTATCTGAAGTGGAATATGATGATTCCAAAAGTGCATGATTTTTCCAGAATTATTAAATTGCTACATTAAACTTGTTAATTTGGACACTTGTTATTGCCTAATATTACGTGAGTTGGATTTAGGTCTAAGTGATTCCATGCACACACACAGACAAAGGAAATTGCTCATCCACGCACAGGTTTTATTACCGAGAAAACTGGAACAATGATGTGTCATGTGTTTTTAACGTTGGAATTGGAACTAAACAACCAAAACTGAAATTGGGTGAAAATTGAATTCACTAGTGGGCCTAAATTTCCATTTCTCCAATTTAATTTTATGAATAAAAGACTTTTCCATATATATTAGTCCATGTCCCCTCTTACATTAGGGACTCGTTTGGCAATAGGTATTGGCCTTGATAAGCCTTGTAATCATGATTAAACCCATGTTTGTTAATAGGGAAAATGACATGAATACCCCACTTTCTAACCCCAATCCCCTCAAATACGCTGCTTACTTAACCATTTCCTACAAATACGCTCCCCGCTCAAAATTAGGACCAATATATGTTGCAGCGTATACGAGGTTATTTCTGCTCCAAAAATCACAGAGTAACAGATCTCCGATAAAAATTCCACTCTTCATCACAACACATAACAAAAACCAGAAGAAAAACACAGATCGCGGGAAACAAAGAGGCGAGAAGAGACCTGTTCGAGATAACAAATCAAACTCCAAATCAAGAGGAAGAAGAAGAACAAACCAAGTAACAACAATATGATCTGTTTATTTTATTCTGAAAAAACATTATTTCGATCAGTTTCATGATTTTCCAGATAGCTAGAAAATTAGAATTCAATATGTATCAGATGAAATTGACATTGAACTAGGAATGTTGCATGAGAATTCCAACAACCTGACAGTTTTGAGCTTAAAAATGCTTATTTTGTTCGAATTGTAATCCAAAATTCTACAAAAATTGCTTCTCGTGAATATCTACAAAAAAATCGGGTGAATCTCAAAAATCTGTATGCAATACATTACGTAATTGTTTCACATATGTTTCTTTGTTGTTTCACAATTGTTTCTATTGGCAATGATTCGCATAATACAACAAATTGTTTCTTGTCGTACATGAAACATTGTTTCATACATGTTTCATTTATGTTTCTTATATGTTTCACATAGCTAACTTTTCATTGAATACCACCGTTGCACGGAGAAAATCCCAGTTGTGGTATACCACAATGGACAATGGGAAGAAAATAGAGAGTATACCAACTTTGAGATAACAAGAATACTGATTCCAATTGTTAGGAAATTTATTTGTTAGATTTTGATGATACCATGTAAAACTTAAACTAGGAAGTTGATACCCCATTTTCTTTGTAATTTATATTGTAATAGATAGGGCTGGAAAAGCTGAGTCAAGTCAGCTATGCCAAGGAATACAAAACGTCAACTGAGGACTATGTGAAGACTCTGATGTGTGTCAGCTGAGTAATGCCATGAAGGAAGACAAGGACTCGACTGAAGGAGAGTCACCGGGAACAATCAGTAGCAAGTGTCGGTCAAGTCAACTCAAGAAGCCAAGTCTCAAGTTGAAGTGAAGTGACACAGTTATCCATGATTGAGCCGACTCAAGTCACCTGGGGTATATACAACAGTCTAGTCAAGACAACTGACTTAGATCCGTTGATTAAAGTCAAGAACATTACTCAATATAGTAATCTGTCAAAGCTGTCAGGTCGAAAGTGTTAGTCTATGCAAAAGGAATAAACCAATGGGAAACACTACACCTCAGGTCGTGCACCGCAATCTTTGCGAAGACATTTAATACGAGGAAAGGTCTACATCAAGGACTGCAGACCAAGACAAGACAAGCCAACGGACACAAAGTGACATTTGAAATTAGCCTATCTCTTCAACGGACAAAATTTCAAATGTGCACTATAAAAGGCTGAGGAAGCTATTGAGAAGAAAATACCTGAACCACGAACGAACAAAATATCAAGCAAGTAATCTGCAAAATATTCTCAAAGCATTTCAGCAAATCCTCAAACCTCAAACTCGAAGAAAATCGATCCAACACAAGCTGTGAAGGAGAGATAACTTCTATCTGTTGAAGAGGAAACTTTTGAAGAATCAAAGGGGTCTACTTTCCAAGTCAGGATTGTAGAAAGGTTCCAGGTCGAACCATTATCAAGTTTGTTGGAGGGCTTCGTGATCAAATCCAAGAACTTGAGAAGTGAGCTGAAGTAGCAAGGCAATTTGCCCTGTGAAGAAGCTCGAGTCGTAAGAGAAGCCAACCGTGTGATCAAGGCGTCGTCTCAGATCGTGTTCACCGCTTTGTAAACCGATCTGCATTACATAGTGGATTCCTCCAGGAGTTGGAGAAGAGAGGATTAGAAGAATTACCCCATCTTCGAACCTCTATAAAATATTTGTGTCATTTACTTTCAACAAAATTACTTTCCTGCATATTTACATTATATCTGCTTTGTTAGTATTAAATTTGCTTTTCAACCGATAAATAATTAAGTGCTAAGAATCAAGTGTTAAAAACAAGCTTAAAACTAATCAAAGGGTGTTAAGTCTTCCGCTATTAAAAACCAAATCAGCCAAGTTAAGTATTTGGGTTAAACAACCGAGTTATACTATCAACAGCTCTATCGAGTCTGTTGAGTGGGTAACTCAGCTGAATAGCCAACTTAGCTGTCCCTCAAGGACACAACTGTTTGAGTCAACTCTGTTGAATTATTTAAAGGACTTAAATTCGAAAATTTGGTAAGGTTTATTCAACCCCCCTTCTAAACCTTACACCACACCCCTTGGGACCTACAAGTGGTATCAGAGCGGTTGGTTCATTGAGCCTTCCGCACTGGTTACTGAACTAGATCTCTATCTTTTCAAAAAGTCTTTAAACACTTGTGTTTCAAAGTCTCTCACTTTTAAGCTAAGTTATTATCATGGAAGCAAATCTAACTCGCATTCCTATGTTCACTGTTGAAGAATTTGATGATTGGAAAATTCGCATGCAGGCTCATCTATCTAAATTACATGATGAAATGTGGTTTGTGATAGAGGATGGGCCACTGCAAATACTCAAAGTGAACACTACTGTAGTTAAGAAGCATCTGCAATGAAGGAGAAGAGGTTGCATTTGAAAGACCGTCATGGTTGAAAAACCAAGGACTGAGTGGACTAATGAAGATAGAAAAAGATACAACCTGGATAATGTGGCCAAGGACATTCTCTACAAAATATTGGACAAAGCCATGTTCAATAAAGTCAAATCTTGCAAATCTGCAAAAGAGATATGGGAAAAGCTGACCTTAATTTGTGAAGGATCAGAACAAATTAAGGAAAATAAATTGACTGTTGCTGTGCAAAAATTTGAAAATTTCAAAATGCTTGCAGATGAAACTCTGGACCAGCTGGATGCCGGATTTACTGAGATTACAAATGAACTTTCAGCTCTTGGGAAAGAATATACACAAAAAGAAATGTGTATGAAGATTCTGAGAAGCCTCCCAGCTGAATGGGAAATGAAGGTTATGGCTTTGAGACATTCTATGGACCTCTTAAGAACATCTAACCATGAGCTATTCTCAGATCTCAAAGCATATGAGTTTGAGCTGAGAAGGAAAGAGCAAGAGGAGACAACTATGCCCAAGACAGTTGCATTGATGGTCAGCGAAGGAAAGAGAGCTGAACTGTAATATCCACAAAATTGGGGGTAAAAATTTCAATTAGGGTTCACAATTTGGGCTTCAAATCCCTAATTCTATAATTAGGGCAGATTCAATTTAGGGTTTTTAACCCTTAATTTTTATTAATCCATTTTTTTTATTATTATTATAATTTAGAATATTATTTTTATTAATAATTAATCAGTATAAATGCAAAACATCAGTTATGAATATAGAAAGGTTGGGATTTAATAAAAAGGATGAAGAGTTTTCTGATTTTAAAAGAAAGAGATGAAAGGACAGATTCTAACGTAAAACACATAACTCTCAATCATTAATCCCACACTTCCTATAAATTGTTAGTTCCATTATCAGATTCTTACACAAATCCCTCAAACAAGTTCAAGATAGGTAAAAATCTTTTCAAATAAATCAGTTTTTATCCCAAAAATTACAGCAAATATACAAAATAATTTTCGAAAAATATCTATATATTCAGAAAGTATGAGAGATAGTGAGTAGCCTGTATATTTTCTCGGCCGCCATTCACCGCGCGATCGGCGACGGCCTGCCGCCGTGAGTCGCCACTGGTCTTCGCTGGTGTAGAGGACTGTGTGTCGACTGAGCATTGTGAAACGGTGGAGGTGTTGGCATGTGAGGGGCTGGAACAGAAGAGAAAGGAAAAAAAACAAAGAGAAGAAGAAGAAGAACTGGGGCAGCGAGCGTGAGGGAGAGAAGGAGAGAGAAAAAAAGAAAGAAAAAGAGAAAAGAAAAGAGAGAGAGAGATTGGGGGGGGAGGGGTGCCGTGAGTTTAGGAGAGAGATATGGTTTTTTGTTTTGATTTTTTTTTAAAAGAAAATATTTAAGTATTTTTAAAAGGGCTCAATTGGGGATTTTGACCCAAACCTTGTTATTAGTTTTCCAAGCCCAAAAATCCAAATTTCCTAATTATTTTCAATAAGTCAATTTTCTTTTCTAAACCATCAAAATTTATTTAAAAATTTATTAATTATAATTTTATAATTTATATAGGAATCGAGAATCAAGAGGATTAGAATAATCATTTTTACGAGGATTAACAAATATCAGTTGAGGTAGGGATTTTTAATTCTTGTCTTTATATAATGTTTCACGTGAGTATTTTCATTTATATATGATATGCGGAGGAACTAGTCGGGACCGTAAATAGGTCCGGATCGAAGTTGATCTTCGTTAAGCCCCGCCGTACTAAATTTATTAACTGGCCAGTCATAGGAAATTACAGAGGAAATTACATGTTTTATTATAACTGATTATGCTTGTATGTTATATTATGTATTGACAAAAGTTGGTCCCTACTGAGCAAGTGGAAGCTCACCCCTTCATTTTTAATAATTTTTCAGACATAAGGAGTCGGTCAAGATACGTGATGGATGAAGACCAAATTAAATTTTGGAATTTGAATAACTTTATTTTATGTCTTGGAATATTTTGATAATATTTAAATTGTAATGTGACTGGTATTTATCTATAGTTAAATGTTTAAGTTTTATTAATTTATTTTGTTAAAACTCGTGTTTTTTTATAATAACGTTTTCCATAAAAGTCGGACTATTTTTATTTTGTAAAATCGGGGCGTTACATGAACCCAAGAAGACATAGACCAGGAGGAGATAACCCTAATGGTTAAGAGATTCAACAAGTTTTTCAATAAGAACTATAAAAGAAACAAGGGTGAAACCTCCAGGAGACATTCAGCACCTTCCAAGTCAAGGGAGGATAGGCCACCCAAGAAAGCTGAGCATCAGAAGATTGATTATCAGAGAGCGGATAATCAAAGAAATGACAGAGTCGATCGAGAGCCGAGAACCCGTGATGGAATTGCATATCGGGGACACTTTGCGACTGCTCCTATCCACCACCAACAAGTATAGAATGAAGAAGAAAGAGAAAAGTCATGCTACGCCGAGATCTATTTGAGACAAACAAGTCAAAAGAGCAAAGCAGACTCGCATGAAAGAGTGAAGCAGACTACTCAAGTGATTCTGAGGAAGAGGCTTTGATTTGCCTCATGGCTAAAGAACAAGAACAACAGATCAAGAAGATGAGGTACACTCTAACTCATCTCATTTTGATTCCAGTGATAGTGACTGTGACACACACACTTCATCACCAATAGATCTTTATGATTCATTAGGCAAAATGATGAAAGATTTTGAACATATTAAGTCCTCACACACACTCCTAAATGAGGAAAACAGCCAGCTTAAAAGCCAAAACTCACAGCTGACTAAAGAGTTGAGTACTCTAAGTCACTTAGCTGATGAGAACACTAAGCTGAAGGCTGAAAATGCTAAGATCATAGCAGAATTAGCTGCTACATAAAAGAGGGAAAAAGATCTTAAAAATGTGATCACCTCATTTACAAAGGCATCCAAATCATTGGATGATCTTATCATGAGTCAAAAGGAATGTGGAGATAAGGCAGGCATATGATTCAATTCCTTTGCGCATAGCCAAACTCCAAAAGTATTTTTGGAAAAAGGATCTTCAAGCAATAACGCATCCCAAAAACCCAAAACACCAAATGCTGCACTCACATTCACTCCAAAGCATAATCACAATCACACTGGCCTTGGATACAAAGGAAAAGGAAAATGAGCGAAACAATTGAGTATCTTTGAGGACAAACACAAGAAATCCAAATTTGAGTTCCTCAACAAACTCCAAACAGAAAATACTCTGTGAAAAGCAAACAGAGCTACCAGAAACCCCAGAAATTTCATCAGAGAAATACATATGATGGGAATGGTAGAAACTACCCAAACCAAGCTGATTGGTACAATGTGAAAGATCAGCAAAGACAAATGGAATACAAGCCCAAATGGCAAAGACCTAAACATCAGCAAAGGTCATTCCAAATTCAAAAGAGCTTTAATCAGCACACACATGCACCCAAGCACTACACCCAGAGATATCATAATTATCCCAAGAAAGCAATTGCTAAAACACACACACAGACATACAGACAAAAGAGACAGCTGTATGAACCTAAAATCCCCAAGCAATTTGCTAATGTGCATTATGATTATGGTACTGATAGATGACAACCACTTAGAGTCAGACCATTTGGCTATAGGTTGGTTGGAGCATCTTACATCACTAACCCCCAAGGACCCAGACAAATATGGGTACCTAAAAATTGATTTCCTTGATTGCAGGTTCAAGGAACAGCTGAGTGCCAAGGAACCTGGTACATGGATAGTGGCTGTTCCAGACACATGACAGGAAATAAAAGAAACCTGTCAAAATTCAAGGAGATCAAAGGTGCAAGAGTTATATTTGGAGGAAATGAAGTTCCAGGGGAGATTAAAGGCACATGATCCATCAAGAAGAATGGTATCAAAGATGTTGCTTATATTGAAGGTCTCAACGTCAACCTATTGAGCATCAGCAACTTTGTGACAAGTGGATACAATGTTGGATTCAATATGGGATTGTGCCGACAAGGATGCTTTGAATCAAATGAAATAGTCTTTGCAAGGATCAAGACAAAGGAACATGTACGTGGTAGATCGGTCTCTCGCTACACCAAACACTTGTCTCGTTAGCAAAGAGCACAAATAAATCAAGTTAGGTATGGGCACATAAAAGTCAATCATCTTAACTTCAAGACATTGAAGAGTTAGATGATAAGTTGAATCAGCCAACCATGAAGAAAAGTCCTTATGTTGAAGCTGAAGTAAGAGCACTCAACCCAGATGAAGATGAGATAGCTGAATCTCAAAGACAAACGGAAGGTTTACAAAACAATGAAGACGAAAGAGTCAGTCCAAGACAATTTAGCTGCGAGACGGCTGAACCCAACTAACTTACTCCAACCTGATGTAAGATGGCTGAGAGACCATCCACCAGAGTTAGTAATTGGAGATGTAAGAGATGGCATAAGAACCATATCCAGAGCACAACAAGAGGCTATGTTCACTTGTTTCATATCCCAGATAGTGCCTAAAGATGTGTCTCAGGCATTGGATGACACGCATTGGATTCAGGCCATGCAAGAAGAGCTGAATCAGTTTGAAAGGAACAAAGTATGGGAATTAGTCCAAAGGCCAACTCATCAGAATGTAATTGGCACAAAATGGGTTTTCAGAAACAAGATGAATGAGGAAGGATCTGTTGTAAGGAACAAAGCAAGGTTGGTAGCCAAAGGATATTGCCAAGAAGAAGGTATAGATTTTGATGAAACCTTTGCTCCTGTTGCAAGATTAGAAGCAATAAGGATGTTTCTTGCCTATGCTGCACATAAGAACTTCACTGTGCACTACAACAAAAATGGTAATACACAACACAATAACCACAACGGTTTTATGCTAAACTGTTGTATTGTATGCAATAAACTACAATTTTGACGAAAACTGTAGTCTTTGAGTGGCCCTTTTCCGCAACGACAACGGTTATTGGGCAACCGTTGTGTATGAGCAGTTTTATTTAAAGAACGACAACGGTTATAGAAAACCGTTGTATTTCTTTAAAACAACAACGTTATGCACAACGGTTTTCAAAACCGTTGTTTATCAACGGAATTTTTTTAAAACAATAACGGTTCACCAAAACCCTTGTAAATTTGCGTATTTTTATAAACGACAACGTTTTCATGAAACCGTAGTATATTAACGTGTTTTCTAATCTACAACGGGTGTAATAATGGTTTTAAAAAATCATCTTTCTTTTTTTTTTTTTGAAAAAGGAAAATATGGCAAATATGAATGATAGAGAATGAGGATTTAAAGGTTGGGGCACCTCTTTATATTCTTCAATTTTGTTTTTGGCTTTGCAAAAATCAAAGGGGAAAAATATTTATTCGATGAAAGGGCAAAAAGTCAAAGAAATTAAAAATATTGTTAAATTAAAGGGAAAAAAATCAAGGGAAAAAAATCAAAGGAAAAAAATTTGTTAGGTGAAAAAGGGAGAAAATTATATCAGTGACTTATGATTCCGCTGGAATCGATACGATGACCTCTAGCAATAGCCAATGAGAATGATACTCAAGTCATTACGTCAACTTACAAATTTATTACCGAGTGCATGCTTTATTTTATATAACTATATATATATATATACATATATAAAAAATGAAAACAAAATCCCGGGGCCCTTTCCGGCGGGGGGCTCTATGCGGCGGCACCACCTTGGCCACCCCTGGGCTGTCCCTGTTAGTGCATAACGGATTGCACAACGGCTTACTGAAACTATTATTATATATAAGTACATTTTTATTAGAGGCCAAGTCGTGGTGCTAGCCCGTCAGGCCAAGAGAGGAAACTGGGCCGGACAAGAATTCCATCGGGCCGCAATTTTGGAGGCCCAAGCCCGACCCAATCCATGAAAATACACATAAAAATCGGCCACATCGGGTCGACCCGGGATTTTGAGCCTAATGGGCCGGCCAAATGGTCTCGGGCTCTTTTCGGGCTACAAAATCACAGCCCGACCCGACCCTATCATCGGGCCGAGCTATTTTGATAGCTTTAATTTTTATAAAGGACAATATTTTGACGAAACCATTTTGTATTAGCGTGATTTTTAAAACGACAATGATCGAGTTTCACAACGTTTTACCGTTATATATAGTACCTTTTTATAAATGTCATGGCAATGATTTGAAAAACCATTGTGTAAAGTCTTAAACATGGATTTCTAGTTTATATGTAATTAAATGATTTTTTTAACCTAATTAACAAAATCCTTCCTATTATAATTAATTCCCTATTTATTTATTTTTAATATAAGTTAAATAAAATATCAATTAATTACCTTAATTAGTTATTCAAACACAACTCTGAACCCTTCATATACACGGCCGTCAACTACTCAACTTCATTACTTCATTCCCTAAACAATTACTATGTATGCTCCTGTACGTAATATCTTAATTTTATTAATACTTTATAATGTATGTATATTGTTATTATATAAACCAAAACAATTAATATATAAAAATAGTCTGCGCCTATATCTGGAAGGAACAAAACTGCGAAAAATTTTATCAGAGAAGGAAACCAAATAAATACACACGATCTCTATTCACCAGATCGAATTCTTCACGATCGCTCCCAAAAATCACCGTCTTCTCTGGAAGTAGAAAGCAGAAACTTCCTTCTCCTCGACTTATCCTCGGCGTCTCATCAATCCCAAATTGCCGTCTTCTCCGGAAATCAGAAATCTCCTCGGCTTCTCCAAAATTCCGATCGCTGCTTCTCGCTTATTCATTATACAAGGTATCCCAAAAACCCTAAAATTAGAAATTACTAACCCCCAAATTTAATCCTGATTACCTTAATTTGCAACTCTTGATGTTAGGTACATTTAATTTGTTGATATTATGTTGCTTTTAGACATTATATATTAATCAATTTGAAGTGTTGTTAGTTGAATTTGATGTTTTAATTTAGTTTTGTAAGTTTAAATTGTGTTTGTAATAGGATAATATGAATTATATATAAATAATAAATCAAGCTATATATATGCAATAATTATAACAAATGGAAAAGACAATGAATTTAAAACAGTTGTGAATGATACCAACAATAAGAAGCAGATAGACTTCAATTTCAAAACCATTGTGAAACAAAACAAACACAACGGTTGACAGAGGTGTTCGCATAAAACAACGGGTAAAAACCGTTGTGAAACAAAACAATCACAACGGTTTGCAACTGTTTTCTTTGACCAAAACGACAACGGTGTTACACGTTGTCCATTACAAAATGAGTTGTTGTAGATGGAGGTGTTGTAAAAAAATAAGCAAAACAACAACGATTTTAACCCATTGTATATGTCAACACGACAACAATTGTGCAACGGTTTATAACCGTTGTCGTTTATCATAACCACAACGGTTAGAAACCATTGTTATTTATTGCCAATGACAACAGTCGTAACCGTTGTCGTTTATCCTATAACACAATGGTTATAAGCCGTTGTGGTTGATGGCAAAGACAACGGGGTTTAACCATTGTCGTTGTGGTACATCTTTCGCAACGCCTTCATACACAACAGTTTTTATGCTTAATATACAACGGATAAAATCCGTTGTGTATTAGCATTTTTCTTGTAGTGGTGTATCAAATGGATGTGAAGAGTGCATTCCTAAATGGATTGCTAGAAGAAGAAGTCTGCGTTGAACAACCTCCAGGTTTTGAGCAGAAAACCATTGGAGATAAAGTCTACAAGCTCAAGAAAGCACTATATGGATTGAAACAAGCACCGAGAGTATGGTATGATACATTGCCTCAATTTCTAATTGACAATGGATTCACCAAAGGCAAAGTTGACAGAACACTCTTCAGAATCCAAGATAGAGAGAAATTACTGCTTGTTCAAATATATGTGGATGACATCATCTTTGGATCCACAAATAAAGAGCTGTGTGACAAATTCTCAAACCTCATGCAAGGAAAATTTGAAATGAGCATGATGGGAGAGCTGACTTTCTTTCTAGGACTTCAAGCCAAGCAATTGAAGGATGGAACCTTCATAAGCCAAACAAAGTACACCAGAGATTTGATGAAGAAATTTGGCATGGAAGAGAAGTCTTCTGTGAAAATTCCAATGAACACATCAGTCAAGATGGACATGGATGCAGATGGCAAAGCTGTTGATCAAACCAGATATAGAGCCCTCATTGGATTATTACTCTATCTAACAGCAAGCAGGTCAGACATCACATTTGCAGTAGGTGTGTGCGCAAGATTTCAATCTGCACTAAAAGAGAGCCACATGACTGCAACTAAGAGAATCCTAATATATTTAAAGGGATGCCAGGAAGTCGACTTATGGTATCCAAAGGAAGGTGGATTCAAGCTGATTGGATATTCAGACTCAGACTATGCTGGATGTAGAGTTGACAGAAAGAGTACCTCAGGTACATGTCAAATGCTTGGAAATAGATTGATTTTTTGGTTCAGCAAGAAACAAAATTCAATAGCCACATCCACAGCTGAAGCAGAGTATATCGTTGCGGGCAGCTGTCGTGCCCAAGTTCTCTGGATGAGACAGCAGCTGAGAGATTATGAGATTGAAGAAAAAAAATTCCAATTATGTGTGATAACACTAGTGCTATTGCAATCACTCAGAATCCTGTGTTGCATTCAAGAACAAAGCACATTGATGTCAGATATCATTTTATAAAAGATCATGTTGAAAAGAAAGATATCACCTTGGAATACATCTCAACTGATAAGCAGTTAGCTGATATATTCACAAAGCCTTTATGTGAATCAAGATTTGAAGAACTCAAGAATGAGTTAGGGTTAATTGAGCTGAGTTGATACTCAGAAGACTCAATCAGCAGAGATAAAAGATGAGAAAATAAAAGTAGAGCAAGTTTCACATATCACCAAGTTGAAACAAATTTTTATCGGGAAGTCAATCAGACGAGTTAGGCGACAAAATGAGTTACATCAATGAGAAGAGAGAAGCAGAGTTGAGTCACTTTGGATATAAGCTGAATCATTTATGAGCTAAGTGACAAAAATGCAGTCGTTTTAATTAAGCGGGAATATTTTTAAGGATGACGTCAGCATAATAATGACAATCAAATAAAAGCCGCATAAGCCATATGATTGGATATAAATGCTGCTGCATTTAATGCGAGAAATTAAATGCGGTTTTGGAGACTAAATCTCAACCGTTGATCTCGATCAAAATTTCAAAATCCGAAAAATGTCCTTTCACGTTCCTTATATACGGAACTTCGCATATTCTCTCTCCCTACGCGAACTGTTCATTCTCTAGCAAGAAAACCATTCTCTCTGAAACTAAGCGAAAAACCCTAGTTCTTTCAAGCAAGATTCCTCGTATTTTAAATGGTAAAAATCTCTGAAAATGGCTCCGAAATATGACTTCGTGAAGCTCTCAAAGCAAATCCACACTGGTGCTTCTGTGGACTTCGATGGGATGATTAAATAGGGCGTGGATGATGCCCTAGTCAAGAAGATAGTTGAAAAGTTAGAGAAGTCCGGCCTGAAGGACTTTCTGACGATGGAGTTCACTCATACGTACCCTGAAGACGTCGCTATGTTCTATGTGAACGCCGAGGTGCAGGACGATGAAATCAAGTCTTCCGTCCATAGAAAGGTCATCAAACTCAATGCCTAAGACCTTGTTGAGCACTGTTTCTTGCCCGCGGAGGGTTTGAAGGACATCTCTGAGGCAGATGTCGACTTAGCTGCGACTTGGAAAGAGGTTGCCAAGCCCGAGTGTGTTGCGAAAGTGGTCTACACAGCCAAGAAGGAATCGCTGAAGGACGACTATCACAAGCTGATGGACGTCGTCTCGAAGTGCGTTGACATGAAATTTGGAAGCTTTAATCAGCTGTCCAAAACTAAGCTGATCGTGATGGCTGCGATCATGCAAGAGAAGCAAGTAAACTGGGCTGAGTTTGTCTACAGCAGACTCTGCCAAAATTTGCTGAACAGGACCTACAAGGAGGATGGGTCCTTTGGATGCTCATTGGGATATGGCCTGGTGATTGGCCATCTACTGGAAGTGAAGGGTATTGCTCTCCTCCATGGCAAGCCATTCCATGTCAACAAGAAGATGTTTAGGGCAAATCTCTCCGGTGCCCAGAAGAAAGCTCACGCCCGAAAGGCTGATACCAGTGAGAGGGAATCAGCTGACCCCAAAGACACAACTGCGACCCCTCCAGCAAAGAAGAGAGTTGCGGTATCTAAGCATGCCCCTGCCCCTGCAGCCAAGACAAAGAAAGCTCCTGCTCCCGCAGCAAAGTCCAAAGCCCCTGCCCGCGCAACCGAGTCACCTGCCCGTGCAGCCGAAATAGCGGAGGAACCTCAAATTGCCTCTCCTATCGTAAAGAAAAAGAGGACTGCCAAGTCAAGAAAGGCAGCTACCTCTACGAAAAGTTCCCAGGCCCCCGCTACTGAAGAATCAGCTGAGATGAAACCAGAAATTCCACTGGTTCTCCCCAAGAAGAGATGATTGTTCAAGCAATCGGAGCTTAAACATATAGTCAATGCTGCACGCAATGGAGAAAGAATCTGAGATCTACGATGCTCGGAAGAAAAGCGATCTCTGGAGGTTATTGATGAATCGAGAGAAAGCGTCGCTGATAATGATCGCCAGAAACTCCGCCAAGACTCAGTTGTAAAGCGAACAAACCAAGAAACTAACGCAATGAGACAATCAATCGAAATTAAAAAGTTGTCTCCTCCTAAGCCGACGCGAAGTCTCATGGAGGAGGAGCAAGGTTCCCTAGCCCCCATCCAGGAGACAGGAGAGGAAGGTGATGATGATGATGATGACTTAATTATGTACTCTCCCGTTTATCCTGACATCTAGAGAAGACTCAGAGAATGGAGGGCATGGAAATTGGACCATTCAAGGTTGCAGTTCACTCGCCCTGAATTTATCGAGGAGGAAGAAGAGCTTCTCCAATTTCTTGGTGTTGCAGATGTCAAATCCACTCTTGATGAAGACAACTGCATGGACATTCTCCGCATCATTAAAGCAGATGATAAGAAGAAAACTGAGGAGCGAGCCTGCGCCTTAGAGAAGTCCAAGATATGCGCTTTCACTGGTACTCTAGAGCACACCCATGAACATCTTCATGAGTACACCGACAATGATGAAGACATGGACCCATTTGCTGCAGCAGAAAAGTCAGAACTGCAGCAGGCATTACACGAGTCCAGAGCCATGCACGAGAAAAGCTTACTAGAAGGTCCAGGAGAGTCCTCCCAAACTCTTCTGCAGACTGATCCTCTGGGAGTGGCACAACAAATTGCGATGGACATTGCTGCAGCCACGTCCCCCGTGCACTCAACTGATGGCTCGCAGGGCACTGGCGATGAAGCTGGGAATTTGGGCACCCAAGCCAAGCCAACCCCTGCTGAAGGTGTTACCACACCTGCCCCTGTGGCTCAACACTCAGAGGGAACAGAAGCCGCATCTCAGGAGCCGAATAACCCCACTCTCATTCACTCAGCTGGTGAGCCAGCTGAGGGGGAAACTCACTCCACCACAGCTAGGTTGGAGGTTGCTGTGGGAGACACCCAATTGCAGTTAGGAGGCGAAGGTACAAACACCGAAAAATAGCAGAGTGACATTAACGAAGCTCAGGCAGTTGAGTCTGTCTCATCTGAGATGTCAGCTGCTTTGAAGGCCGATGACACTACTGATGCAGCCGAGGCAAAGGATGGTGCAGCCCCGAGAGTTAACACTCTATGCCCTGAAAGTGCAATCCAAGGGGTTGAGACTCCTCTGGATGCCAATGTTCAAGACCCTAAGACAGCTGAGTCTGTCGAAGGGAACGTAGAAGGCCTTGGGGAGGTTGAGACTTCCCTGGGTAAAGGTACAGATGCTCAGAACATTCCTCAGATCGTCAGCGCTGATGCAGAAAAGGAGATAAGTGCTCTTCATGACTCCCAAGAGAATATCGATACATCATTTCTGGGATCTGAAGATAAAGCCGAGTCCACTCCACTTGCAAAACCCACGGACACAACTGAGGATGTTCTCAAATCTCAGAGCCAAGCTAGTGAGAAAACGGCTCGGATGAGGTTCAATTTTGATGATGAGCCAACTCCACAGGTCTCATCATCATCCGATGACGCTGATGATACAACTGAGGACTCGGTTCTTCATTTAGCAGAAACAACTGAGACCATTGAAGCTGTTATGACAGCTGAGGCTCAGTCAGCTAGGCAAACTATTTCAAATGCCCCACTGAATCGAGTCATCTGCAAGCAGCTCCCACAAAATGCAGCGATAACGACTCCTACAACTCGATCACATGCTCCCACAACCGTGACATCCGATAATGACGCCGCCGCATCCGAGGCATAGAGAGCTGTTTCTACTCATCAAGAATGAGGAAAGGCCCCACAGGAAACAGATTCGACAATCCCTTTCATTCGCGATGATGCTTTTGTGGAAGAATTCCCCTTCACCGTTTAGCTGCCAGAGTTGGAAGCTGAATCTGCAGAGACTTACAAAGATTTACAGTGCAGGAAGAGCCTGTAGTTCCCTCGGATACGATTGTTCCCATGGACTTTGATTTTGATGCCGAGTGGCCTGCAGCCGAGTCAGCCTCAGCAGCTGAGTTCCGCGATGCCTTCAAGAAAATCTGTCAAGAGATTGAGAAGATGGAATGGCACCAGGCCTCTCTTGACTTGCGGTTGGACAATCGTGATGCCACCCTCACAGCTGACTTGCGAGGGATTGTTGTGCGCATAATGGAATGGGCTGCGCAGCAGACAGCTATGTGATCGGAGCAGGTCCGACACTTCAAAGCGCTATTTACGAAATTATTGTTGTGGAGTGCAGATAACTCAATGTTCCAGCAGCGGATGAAGGAGTATATTACGAGGATTGAACAGTCCCACAAGTCGAATATGGAGCTGCTGCATCATTTCCACAAAAATGAGATTGCCAGACTCAAAAACAGCATGAATGAGAAATTCAGCCTTCTCATGGCTGAAATAAAGCTAGTCTCAGCCGAGTCCAAGGCAACACGCTCAAAATTTCGAATAGCGTATGACGCAACAGACTCCAAGCAAAACTCAACCATCAACCGACTGGACTTTATCCTTGGTGGGATGTTCCCTGGGATACGTGTATCTTTTGGTGATGATGCCAAAAAGGGGGAAGAGGAGTCCCTCAAGGAAGGAAAAAAAGGAGGCGAAGCAGCTGAGGGAGAAGAAAGCTCGAAAGATTTGAAGCTGATGTTTGCTGAAACCCTTCAGCTAGGACAAGTCAAAACTGATATTCTCAGCAAGCTACCCGTGAGTTTACCAATTGAAAAAACTGTCGTGGCCATGAAAGACAAGAGAAAGGTCATCAAAGCTGCATTTGAAAAGGTAGCTGAGAATACGTCAACACGTGTGGAAGAACTCTTGAACCAGCATGGTGGTCTCCCAGTTGAATTAGGAAATGTCATGATAGAACCCCCCAAAGAAGTAATGCCGGATGCAGGATCTGATCCCAGATCCATGGAAGAATTTCAAACCTTGGAAGCTGAAGGCTACTTCAAAGGAATGACCTTGACTCAAGCCTGGGAATTATACTGGGAAAAAGGCCTGGAGGTGTGCAACAAGGCTGAGAAGCAACAGAGTACTGGCGATCACTCAGTTGGAAAATCCAAAGTTCCCGTATAGTATACTCCTAGAGGAAGAGGAGAAGAGTCGAGAAAGGGAAGACAAAGTGACACTAGAAGAAGTTCTCAATCACGGCCAAGGCCTAGAGATGTCACTTTCGTAGATCCTGAAAAAAAGGGAATCACATACTGAGCTGGCCATGACCATCTTGCGAACTTAGAAGTTGCTTGAAAAATTGAAGAGGCAAAGAAGAGAATGGCAGAAGTAAGTGCCAGAGCAACTCGTGAATGGGAAGAAAGGCAACGAAGGGATAACCCTATTGCAAAGCGAGCTTTTGAGAAGAAGAAAAGGGAAGAAGAAGAAAAGAAAAGGAAGAAGGCTGAAGAAGAAGAGGAAAGAAAGAGGAAGAGAACTGATGCTGACAGAAAAAAAATGAAGAAGAGAGAAGAAGGAAGCAGCAAAGGCGTTGAAGTGTTGTTGCAAACCCCTTCATGTATTTTAGTGTAAATACATTCATGTAAGTCTTCTGTAATGAGCTTAGTGAATTTCCCTGTAATTTTCACTCTGTATGTATCTTTGTATCTTAGCTTAGATATACTGTGTATTGACATGTATACATTTAGATAACTCTGATACCGAATTGTAAACAGCTGTGTAAAGGACAAGAATGATATGATCAATAAAATGATTCATTCAAGCATACATTCTTTGTTACTGCATTGACTGTATGTATCTTTGTTGTTTACTTACTTTTAATGTTTTAAGTTTTGGCATCATCAAAAAGGGGGAAATTGTCAGGAAATTTATTTGTTAGATTTTGATGATACCATGTAAAACTTAAACTAGGAAGTTGACACCCCATTTTCCTTGTAATTAATATTGTAATAGATAGGGCTGGAAAAGCTGAGTCAAGTCAGCTATGCCAAGGAATACAAGAAGTCAACTGCGGACTATGTGAAGACTCTGCTGTGTGTCAGCTTAGTAATGCCATGAAGGAAGACAAGGACTCGACTGAAAGAGAGTCAGCTGGGGAACAACTTTAAGAAGTGTCAGTCAAGTCAACTCAAGAAGCCAAGTCTCAAGTTGAAGTGACAGTTGAGTTATCCAATGATTGGAGCTGACTCAAGTCACCTGGGGTATAGACAACAGTCTAGTCAAGACAACTGACTTAGATCCGTTGATTAAAGTCAAGAACATTACTCAATATAGTAATCTGTCAAAGATGTCAGGTCAAAAGTGTTAGTCCCAGAATTATGCAAAAGGAATAAACCAATGGGAAACACTGCACCTTGTGTCAGGCACCTGCAATGCTGCGAAGACATTTAATACGAGGAAAGGTCAACATCAAGGACTACAGACCAAGACAAGACAAGCCAACGGACACAGAGTGACATTTGAAATTAGCCTATCTCTTCAACGTGCAAAATTTCAAATGTGCACTATAAAAGGCTGATGAAGTTATTGAGAAGAAAAAACCTGAACCACGAACGAACAAAATATCAAGCAAGTAATCTGCAAAATATTCTCAAAGCATTTCAAGAAAATCCTCAAGCCTCAAACTCGAAGAAAATCGATCCAACACAAGCTGTGAATGAGAGATAACTTCTATCTGTTGAAGAGGAAACTTTTGAAGAATCAAAGGGGCCTACTTTCCAAGTCAGGATTGTAGAAAGGTTCCAGGTCGAACCATTATCAAGTTTGTAGGAGGGCTTCGTGATCAAATCCAACAACTTGAGAAGTGAGTTGAAGTAGCAAGGCAGTTGCCCTGTGAAGAAGCTGAGTTACAAAAGAAGCCAGTTGTGTGACCAAGGCTGTCTCCAGACTATTCATCGCTTTGTAAACTGATTTGTTACATAGTGGATTCCTCCAGGAGTTGGAGAAGAGAGGATTAGAAGAATTATCCCATCTTGGAACCTCTATAAAATATTTATGTCATTTACTTTCAGCAAAATTACTTTCCTGCATATTTACATTATATCTGCTGTTAGTATTAAATTTGCTATTCGACTGATAAATAACTAAGTGCTAAGAATCAAGTGTTAAAAATAAGCTTAAAACTAATCAAAGGGTGTTAAGCCTTCCGCTGTTAAAAACCAAATCAGCCAAGTTAAGTATTTGGGTTAAACAACCGAGTTATACTATCAACAACTCTATCGAGTCTGTTGAGTGGGTAACTCAGCTGAATAGCCAACTTAGTTGTCCCTCAAGGACACAACTGTTTGAGTCAACTCTGTTGAATTATTTAAAGGACTTAAATTCGAAAATTTGGTAAGGTTTATTCAACCCCCCTTCTAAACCTTACACCACACCCCTTGGGACCTACACCAATGGACTGCACATTCAGCACACTAAAGGAAATCTTGGAACAACAAATTCAATTCAGAAAATTTGAGCTTACTTGTCCATCATCGGCTATGAGAAATGGACATGCCTCCACTGTCAGACCAAAAGATACTTTGTATTAACTTCCAACATGGTAGAATTATTGAATGCAGCAACTGTAGCGGGGAAAGACCTACTAGTAACAACTTTGCTAGAGTACGTGAGATCTTTAGTTCAAGATTGAGCATGCAAACATCGAAATGAAGCAAGATCAACATTTACAAGGATGACAAAAAAAAAGCTGAAGAGTATATGGGAAAAACTACACCATTTCTCTAAATTTAAAAGTAATTTACTACAAACTTTTATCATATGATCCCCTGTTTCACAATTGTTTCTTACATGTTTCATTTATGTTTCAGGTGAAGAGATCAAATGATTTTATCATTAAAATCATAGAGGCTGACAAACATTTGTTCTGGACCTTGAAAAAAGGGCTTGCACATGCAACAAGTTTCAAATGGATGAAATTCATTGCCCACATGCTATAGCAGTACTAAAAGAATTGAATAAAGATATGTATCAATAATGCTCGGATACTACATGAAGGAAACAATGGAAGCGACTTATTTGGAAACAGTATATCCAATCCCACATATTGTAAATCAAAATAGCCGATAACAATCTAGACCTTAGAAAGCTAATCAAATACAAATAGTTCCATACTACTAAAAATACCAAACTTAAACATATTGTTCAATTGATTACACCATCATTAAGATTTACGTAACAACAATTCTCTAAAATCATTAGGAAGTGGAGGCAGAATCTCAATGTCATCATCATCATCACCATTTTGCAGCTTCAACTTAGCATGATTGTGAATCAGATGACTGAGCCTTGCTTGTTCATTCTCTATCTCAAACGCTTCAACGTTCATATCCTTCCCAACAATAAAGTGCTCCACATAACAAGCAATAAAAAATCCCACATTCACTACAAAAGAAATAAAAAAGATACACAGTCAGACAAATAACACAACAAATCAAAAACAATAAAAAAGAACAAATAAATGGAAAATACATCGCAAAAATGGGTTTTCCTGAAAGCCTCAAGTTGATTTTCAGTTAATTAGTTCTTCAAATTGTTTATAACATCGAAAGAGAACCTAATATATATTCTAGCAGTATACCAGTCTTTATCAATAACATATTTAAACCCTAGAAACAACAAAAAAACAAAACAAAAACAAAAAAGAAACACGAAATCAACAAGCACTTCAACTAAAATACATAAAAGAACAAAAGAAACATAAAAGAAACAACTTCGAAACAACATCGAAACAAACGAAAAACTTCAAATCACAAAATAATAAAAGAACGCATAAAAATCATGCATCAGCAACATCAGATTTTGCAAAAGAAACAATCTTCTTTTTCGAAGTTTTGACACCAACCTTGGATTTTACAGTTTTAGAAGGGGATTTTACCTCTGAAACCGCTTCGTCCTCAACAATCTTTTCGACTTTCCTCTTCTTCGTAGCCATTGAACCAGCAGCACCCTTCTGAAATTTCCTCTTTTTCGAAGAATCTGCTGCTTCCTTCGAAGAACTTCTCAATATTCTTTTATGAGGAGAGTTTTTAGGAGCCATTAAAACAACTACCAAAACTAGAGGTTTCAAAGAAGTTAAACCTACAGAGAACGTGATGGACCTCGAAGAATTGAAACTAAAAAAAAGGGTGAGAAACGTGGCCACGATCGACTGTAGGAATCGCAAAAAAAATGCGCGCAAATCCGATATGTGATATTCAGTAATAACGTGTTTTACCCTAGCTTTGGAACGCAAGAAAGTGATGAAAGTAGGTAAAAAACTGAAGAGGTAAGGACCGGGTGGGTATATTTGTCATGTGTAATGACCGGGTGGGGTATATTTGTCATGGGGTGGTATTTTTGTTATTTTTTCAAAATAAAGGGTATTTTGTGTAATTTCCTCTTGGGAATAAGGAACAAAGCCCATGATAATTGTAACAACCACTTTTTATTAAATAATCAAAAGGATAAAAAAAAAGGAGGATATTGGGGGACAATGGAAAAGAAAGGTAGATAAAGTGGGATAATGGAATGGAAAGTTGAGAAAAGAAAAGAAAAAAAAATATAAGTGGGGGGAATTAGTAGATAATGGAAGAAAAAGTGGAAAATAAAATAATAGAAAGGAAGAAATAAAAGATGAGGAGGAGGATTAGTTTGAAAGGAGGAATCGGATGAGTGAAGAAGGAATATAAAAGAAGAGAAAAGAAAGAAGGAGAAAGAAAGAAAAGAAAAGAGAAAAAGAAGAAGAATCAAGGTAATACAAGAAATAAATTCGATTTGCAGTACAAATTATCCGAGAAGTTTGAAGGTTTCGTAATTATTTCTTTATTTTAGTTTCATAATTGAATTTGGTTAAGTTTTACTAATCTTATTATATAATAATTTATGCATAGATTCTTCTGGGTAGAAGCCAGAGTGAATTTTTATCATAGTTGATTCGACGAACCAGGCAAGTAATCTCGCTAGTTCATGTAGATTTAGTATTCTGTGTGCAATACTAATGATTTTATACGCTTGTCTGTCGAAGAATTGGTTATGATATATTGTTTTTGTTATCACTTGTACGCACTCGCTAAACTAAAGAATACTAATGATTGTTTATTGGATATCAATAAATTTAAATATACCGGAACTCACGTTAATTAGATTCTCAAACCTAGAATCCGTATATTACTTTAACAAACAAAATTTCCTCTAGCTCGTAATACTGGTAAAATGGCATAAGTATTAAAGATGCAGTGTTTGTGTATACTAATTGATAGATTCTTTAAATTTAATATATATATACGTGAGTGGGGTCAAACCTTTTCATTATCCATCTAATTCAATGGGGTTTGTTTTCCTACAGCTAATGGGATTTTTAAGTTTCATGGAAAAATTATGACTTAATTTTAGTGGTTAGGAATTATGATTGATTTTGGTGGTTGAGTTGTATTATATTTACATCATTTAAACATGTAAATAAAGGTGCCCAAGAATCCTTTACGTACAATTAATTATATCTTATATTAGTTGATAAATTTATTTTATTTAGTGGTTTTGTTATGTTGGTCAGAAGTTGTTATATCAGTTGTGGTTTTTTTTAAGTAAACGAATATTGGGCTTTTCTTTAATTAATTGGATAAATGATTTTTTCTTAACTAACTGAATGTATGGTTTTCCCTAACTAATTGAATATAGGGTTCCCCTTAATTAGTTGAATGAGTTGCATGAAGTGTTTTCCTTGTTAGTTGAATGTGGTTTTGCTCTCAAGTTATTTTAGCTAACGTGATTTAATTATTATGATATATGCTTGCGATTATTCTTTTCTTTAATGATATATTGCATCGCTTAGGTTCATGCATCATGTTAAAGTATGTTCATAACATTTCATGAGCATCACAATATTAAGTAAAGCCAAGTCTTAAAGTTTCGAATTAATAATATTTTTAAAGAAATGGGTGCACATTATTCTATGATGCTGGAGTGAGTGGGAAATGGGCGCGGGGAACCGGCGTTCCAACAATGTGCCGCTTGTGGCTAATGTTAATATTTAAGGAAATGGGCTTTCGGGCAATATATATTAATTGGGTTCCAAATAACAAGGCTCACTGCGACCCTGATTAGAACAATGTGTCACCAAGTGAGCTCGCGTCCTAAGAATGTTTTACGAAAAAAAAGACAAGTTTTAAGTATGAATGTGAAAGTTTTTTTTTTAAAATAAACGTAAGGTTTTACAAGGATATATAAGTTAAGTTATTGCTTAGACATGCATTCATGCATGAGATTACTTGTTGAGCTTCTTTAAAGCTCATCCCACGAATGTTTAATATTTTCAGATGAGAACCCTGATGAGGAAGGAGATGGCGTAGCGTAGTGATTCGCGAACCCACGTCTTTCATGATTTTCATGTCTTTCAAGTTTTCTAAAAAAAAAAGAAAAAAAAGTTTGAATATTAATTTCTATTGAGATGTTGACTGTCATTTTCATTTCATTGTGTATGTTTCTGGATTTCCAGTTGTTTCAATGATTAGTCGTTATTTCCGCTGGAAACTTTGAAACAAAATAACGTTTTATTATTTCGTATTTTTAAGAAATCTTTAAAGTATTTATATTATAATTACTTATTTTCGCATTAAAATTCAATAAGACAGAAGACGCTACATTTTGTGGTATCGGAGCCGAGACTTTTAAAATCAGTTCTGTAGACTTCAAAAGTTTTTATCTTAAAAAAAATTTAAGTCAAAAGTCATGGGTTCTAAGCCGCGCTTCGAGCATCTCCCTCCGCAATTCGGTAAGGATTACATTTACTGTCATTATTATTGATATATTTTGTTTCTTTGAAATGTATGCCTGTATGAAATTGATTGTTGTTTGAATTGAATAGAAGATAGATATACTTAATATTTTATCTGATAAAAAAAATTATTTTATATGCAAATAAAATTATTCACATTATTTTACTTCAAATTCCAACGTGATTGTTATAATGATACTATTCCGCATTAAGTTTTACCGTATCAGAAGAATGCTAATGATTACTTACACTAAGTTAGAAAATAATATTAAAATGGAATATATGATCGCGAGAATTTAATGAACTTAATAAACTTATTTCAATTAATATAAAATGAACCGCAACACTCGCTCAACTCACCAAGACGACAATGGTTCCAATACCAACAATGCTCAAGGGACTCCCCTGACTGTCGAGACTCTCTTACAAGCCTTGACTACTTTTGGTGAAACTAATCAGACAAGACGTGCTGACGTCCCTGAAAGAAACCGGTTATCGGACTTTCTTAGGCTATCCCCTCCATCTTTTGCGGGAACCACTGATCCTATTGAAGCTGAGGGATGGCTCACTGAGATGCGAAAAATATTTTCTGTAATTGATTGTACTGATGAAGAATGTGTTAACTATGCAACATTTGTGCTGCGAGGCGATGCATATGATTGGTGGAGAATGGTACAACGTCAGATCGTGGGCGACACTAGCCCTTTTACTTGGAAAAGGTTCACATAAGTCTTTTATGATAAGTACTTTCCGAGGAGTGTTCGCCAACAGAAGGAAAGAGAATTTATATAGTTTGAACAGAGGAACCGTACGGTGGCCGAATATGAAGCGGAATTCGCCAAATTGTCCAAATTTTCTCCTGACTTGGTTGCTACCGAGGAACGAAGAGCCAGGCAATTTGAAGAAGGGCTCCGATCCCAAATCAAGCTTGCAGTGACTCCTTTTGAGCTTACTACTTATCGTGAAATTATCAACAAAGCTATGTTGGTGGAAAGGGCTCAATCTGTTAACTGGGAAGAGATGAGGATCCAACAAGGAGGACAAAAGTTCAAGAAAGAGAACCCAAATGTTTGGAATAATAATAGTCAGAAAAGAAAGCAAGTACAAGTTCCACAAGGTACCTCACATAATAAACAACTAACGACTGTTTGCACTAAATGCGGCAAGGCACATGGGGGAGAATGCTTGTTTGGTACAAGAGTTTGTTTTAATTGTAAGAAGCCTGAACACAAAGCATTAAACTGCCCAGAGAGGAAGAAGCCCATTCAGGCTAGAGTGTTCACAATGACGCAGATAGAAGCTGAGGAAGCAACAGATTTGGTGGCTGGTAACAAATTAATTCTTGCATTTTTTTTTTCTTTCGAATTTCATATCATTATGTTCCTGCATGTTTTGAGTATGTAATTATTTTGTAGGATCTATGAATGTTTGTGTGCTACTTCCTTGGACACTCTTTTCAGCATATCAACTCCCTCAGGGGATGTCATGAACTCAGCCTTAGTTTACACTAATTGTCCAGTTTCCATTGATGGAAGAAAGTTATTTGCTGATCTTATAGGGTTGAATATTCATGACTTTGATGTCATTCTAGGTATGGATTGGTTGTCCAAACATCACGCAACAATTGATAGCCGAGCTCGAAGGGTAGTCTTTTATTCTCTTCAGAACTCCCAATTATTCTTTCAGGCACTCTCATCAAAACCTGTTAACCTTAACATCTGAGCTATGAAGGCTCATAAACTCCTGAACAAAGACTGTGAAGCCTATCTAGCCTCAATAATTAAAGTTTCAAAGGATTGTCCCTCTATTGATCAAATTTCTATTGTCTGTGAATATCCTGATGTATTTCCTGAGGATCTTCATGGCGTTCCACCAGAAAGAGAGGTGGAATTTGTTATAGAGTTAGTGCCTAGAACGACTCCAATATCCAAGGCACCATATCGAATGGCTCCTGCCGAACTGAAAGAACTCAAGGAACAACTACAAGATTTGCTCGATAAAGGATTCATTAGACCGGGTTTCTCACCTTGGGGTACACCAGTCTTATTTGTCAAAAATAAGGATGGAACGATGAGATTGTGTATTGATTACCGTGAACTAAATAAGGTGACCATCAAGAACAAATACTCTCTTCCAAGAATTGAGGAATTATTTGACCAACTTCAGGGTGCTGGATATTTTTCTAAGATCGATTTGAGATCAGGCTACCATCAATTGCGCATTCGAGAAGAAGACATCCCAAAAACTGCATTTCGTTCTCGCTACTGTCACTATGAATTCCTTGTCATGCCTTTTGGTTTGACTAATGCCCCAGCCGCATTCATGGACTTAATGAATCGAGTCTTTTCGGATTATCTTGATAACTTTGTCATAGTCTTTATTGACGATATCCTTATTTATTCTCTGTCGAAGGAAGAGCTTGAACAATATTTAAGACTAATATTGCAGAGACTCCGAGAGAAAAAGTTATTTGCAAAATTCAGTAAATGCGAGTTCTGGTTAGACAGTGTTCCTTTCTTGGGACATATTGTTTCTCGAGAAGGGATTTCTGTAGATCCTAACAAGGTTGAGGTGGTGAAAAATTGGCCTACACCAAAGAACGTAGGAGAGATCCGCAGTTTCCTTGGGTTAGCTGGCTACTACAGAAGATTCGTCGAGGGGTTCTCTAAGATCTCCGCTCCACTAACTCAACTAACGAGGAAGAACACTAAGTTTCAATGGGATGACAAGTGTGAAAAGAGCTTCACGGAGTTGAAAGAAAGATTGACGACGACTCTAGTTCTTACATTGCCAAATGGGATTGATGGTTTCATTATCTACAGTGATGCATCGTTGAAGGGTTTAGGTTGTGTTCTTATGCAACATGGGAAAGTAATTGCCTACGCTTCTAGACAACTGAAGGATTATGAGAAAAATTATCCAACTCACGATCTGGAATTAGCAGCTGTGGTTTTTTGCCTTAAAGATATGGCGACACTATTTATACGAGGCTAGGTGCGAAATTTACACAGATCATAAAAGTCTAAAATATTTTTTCACTCAGAAAGAGCTTAACATGAGACAACGCAGATGGCTTGAACTAGTAAAAGACTATGATTGTGTTATCAACTACCATCCGGGTAAGGCCAATGTGGTAGCAGACGCTTTGAGTCGTAAAGGTCAAGGATCTATTTCTATTTTGCATGTGGTTCAGAAGCCGCTGTTAAAGGACATACAAAACCTTGAGTTGGAAATTATTTTCCGATAAAAGATGAGTTATTTGGCTACCTTGACATTACAATCGTCAATTCTAGAAAGGATAAAAACTGCACAACTAGATGACCCAAAGTTAAACAAGATTCGTTCAGAAGTCATTGAAGAAAAACGACATGATTATGTGATCTCAACAGATGGAACTTTACATTTGGGTAATAGACTCGTAGTCCCCAACAATGAGGACTTAAAGCTAGAGATTATGAAAGAAGCTCACAACTCTTCTTACTCCATTCACCCGGGGAGTACGAAGATGAAACATGACCTCATCAAATATTTTTCATGGGTTGGCATGAAAAGGATGTGGCATCATATGTCCAGAGGTGTCTTATATGTCAACAAGTCAAGGCTGAACATCAAAGACCTTCAGGGCTTTTGCAACCACTTATGATTCCTGAGTGGAAGTGGGAGCGTATTGGTATGGATTTTTTTATGGGACTACCAAATACAAAAATGGGATTCGACTCTATCTGGGTTATAGTGGACCGTCTCACCAAGTCCGCGCATTTTCTACCAGTGAAAATGACGTACAACATGGAGAAATATGCAGAACTATATATAACTGAGATAGTTCGATTGCATGGAGTGTTATTGTCCATTGTGTCAGATAGGAACCCTAAGTTTACCTCTGCTTTCTGGAAAAGCCTACAGCGAGCTATGGGTACTCAGTTGAGTTTCAGTACAGGCTTTCATCCGCAAATCGATGGACAATCAGAGAGAATAATTCAGACACTTGAAGATATGCTCCGAGCATGTGTGATAGATTTTAGTGGTACTTGGGATAAATTTTTACCGCTAGTGGAATTTTCGTACAACAATAGCTATCAGGTTTCTATTGGGATGGCTCCTTATGAGGCTTTGTACGGAAGGAAGTGTCGATCACCAGTGCATTGGGATGAAACCGGTGAGAGAAAACTAATAGGACCTGAGTTGGTCCAACAGACCGCTGAAGTAGTTAAGAAAATCCGACAAGAATGAAAACTGCTCAGAGCCGTCAAAAGAGCTATGCTGATAAGAGAATAAAGCCATTAGAATTTTCTGTTGGAGATATAATTTTTCTTAAAGTGGCACCAATGAAAGGTGTTATGAGGTTTGGAAAGAAAGGAAAGTTAAGTCCTCGCTATATTGGACCATTTGAAATTTTAGAGAGAATAGGTAGTTTGGCATATCGAATTGCCTTACCCCTAACACTATCCGGAGTTCACAATGTCTTTCATGTCTCGATGCTTAAAAAGTATATTCCAGATCAATCACACATTTTAAGTTACGAGTCACTCAATATTCGTGACAATCTGACATATGAAGAAACACCATTTAGAATTGTGGATAAGATTGAGAAGGAGCTTAGAAGAAAGAAAGTTGTATTAGTCAAGGTCCAATGGAGGAATCACACTATAGAAGAAGCTACGTGGGAACATGAAGATGAGATGCGTGTTCTATATCCCCAACTATTTGGTAAGCAATGAGCTCTCAATATACGATTTATTTTCGTGCATTAGAATATTATTTATATATTATTGCAAGTTTCGAGGATGAAACTTTCTATAAGGAGGGGAGAATGTAACAACCACTTTTTATTAAATAATCAAAAGGATAAAAAAAAGAGGAGGATATTGGGGGACAATGGAAAAGAAAGGTAGATAAAGTGGGATAATGGAATGGAAAGTTGAGAAAAGGAAAGAAAAAAAAATATAAGTGGGGGGAATTAGTAGATAATGGAAGAAAAAGTGGAAAATAAAATACTAGAAAGGAAGAAATAAAAGATGAGGAGGAGGATTAGTTTGAAAGGAGGAATCGGATGAGTGAAGAAGAAATGTAAAAAAAGAAGAAAAAGAAAGAAGGAGAAAGAAAGAAAAGAAAAGAGAAAAAGAAGAAGAATCAAGGAAATACAAGAAATAAATTCGATTTGCAGTACAAATTATCCGAGAAGTTTGAAGGTTTCGTAATTATTTCTTTATTTTAGTTTCATAATTGAATTTGGTTAAGTTTTACTAATCTTATTATATAATAATTTATGTATAGATTCTTCTACGTAGAAGCCGGAGTGATTTTTTTATCATAGTTGATTCGACGAACTAGGCAAGTAATCTCGCTAGTTCATATAGATTTAGTATTCTGTGTGCAATACTAATGATTTTATACACTTGTATGTCGAAGAATGGGTTATGATATATTGTTTTTGTTATCACTTGTACACACTCGCTAAACTGAAGAATACTAATGATTGTTTATTGGATATCAATAAATTTAAATTTAAATATACTGGAACTCATGTTAATTAGATTCTCAAACCTGGAATCCGTATATTACTTTTACAAACAAAATTTCCTCTAGCTCGTAATACTGGTAAAATGGCATAAGTATTAAAGATGCAGTGTTTGTATATACTAATTGATAGATTCATTAAATTTAATTTATATATACGTGAGTGGGGTCAAACCTTTTCATTATCCATCTAATTCAATTGGGTTTGTTTTCCTACAGCTAATGGGATTTTTAAGTCTCATGGAAAAAATATGACTTAATTTCAGTGGTTAGGAATTATGATTGATTTTAGTGGTTGAGTTGTAATATATTTACATCATTTAAACATGTAAATAAAGGTGCCCGAGAATCCTTTACGTACAATTAATTATATCTTATATTAGTTGATGAATGAAAGAATGAAAGATTTTGTAGTTTAATTGGTGTAAGAAGAATTTCATTCGGGTTAATAATAAGGCTATTTATTTTATTTAGTGGTTTTGTTATGTTGGTCAGAAGTTGTTATATCAGTTGTGGTTTTTTTTTTTTTTTAAAGTAAACGAATATTAGGCTTTCCTTTAATTAATTGGATAAATGATTTTTCTTTAACTAACTGAATGTATGATTTTTCCTAACTAATTGAATATAGGGTTCCCCTTAATTAGTTGAATAAGTTGCATGAAGTGTTTTCCTTGTTCGTTGAATGTGGTTTTGCTCTCAAGTTGTTTTAGCTAACGTGATTTAATTATTATGATATATGCTTGCGATTATTCTTTTCTTTAATGATATATTGCATCGCTTAGGTTCATGCATCATGTTAGAGTATGTTCATAGCATTTCATGAGCATCACAATATTAAGTAAAGCCAAGTCTTAAAGTTTCGAATTAATAATATTTTTAAAGAAATGAGTGCACATTGTTCTATGATGCTGGAGTGAGTGGGAAATGAGCGCGGGGGACCGGCGTTCCGACAATGTGCCGCTTGTGGCTAATGTTAATGTTTAAGGAAATGGGCCTTCGCGCAATATATATTAATCGGGTTCCAAATAACAAGGCCCACTGCGACCCTGATTAGAACAAAGTGTCACCAAGTGAGCTCGCGTCCTAAGAACATTTTACGAAAAGAAAGATAAGTTTTAAGTATGAATGTGAAAGTTTTTTTTTAAAAATAAACGTAAGGTTTTACAAGGATATATAAGTTAAGTTATTGCTTAGGCATGCATTCATGCATGAGATTACTTGTTGAGCTTCTTTAAAGCTCATCCCACGAATGTTTAATATTTTCAGATGAGAACCCTGATGAGGAAGGAGATAGCGCAGCGTAGTGATTCGCGAACCCACGTCTTTCATAATTTTCATGTCTTTCAAGTTTTCTAAAAAAAAGAAAAAAAAGTTTGAATATTAATTTATATTGAGATGTTGACTGTCATTTTCATTTCATTGTGTATGTTTCTGGATTTCCAGTTGTTTCAATGATTAGTCGTTATTTCCGCTGGAAACTTTGAAACAAAATAACGTTTTATTATTTTTTTTATAAGAAATCTTTAAAGTATTTCTATTATAATTACTTATTTCCGCATTAAAATTTAATAAGATAGAAGACGCTACAATAATGACTCGAGCTCGGATTGGTATCCCAATTCCAATTGATTGTTTATCCTAGGTGAAAAAGTGGTATTAATTTATCTCAGCCTATCCCAACATGTGAAATCATTTTTTTACCTTGAATTGCCATGTAGCATTTAAAGTGGAGGGTAATACAAACATCTTACATTGTTATCAAAGGCAATCACAATTGCCAAATGTATTTTTTTTTTAATTTTAAAATTATTATCTTAATCACACATCTCAAACACAATATTAAATGATATTATACAATCCATAAACAGTGCAATTCTATCCCAATCATAATATTTATTTAATCTCATCACAAAAAACAAATGAGCCCCAGAACTATACAGGGGCACTTAGACCTATTTTTACAACACTCTTTTTCGTGTTGTGCAAATGTGGATTTGTTATTTTTTTTTCCCTTGCCAATTAGCTGCTTTTATTTCTTAATGTGGATTTATTGCCTGCAACTAGAGTTGTCAAAATGGGCCGGCGGGATGGATCGGTCCGCAACCTGCCAAGGTGGCGGGCCGGGAAAACCGCAACCCAACCCAACCTGCCATGGGCTACCGGTCAGGCTAGCCCGCCCATATATTAAAAAAAAATATTTTTTGTCTCTTGATTGCACTTCAATTAGATGCATTACTGTTTGACTTCATGTAGAGCTGGTAATGGGCCGGGCCGAATTGAGCCCATTGGGTTTTGAAAATTTTTGGGTCGGGTCGGGTTGATTTTGATCGGGCCACGAAAATGCATGGCCCAACTCAATGCATGTGTGCATTTTGTACACAAAAAACTATCGAGCGGTCTAAAAGTCTGGCTAACCCCAGCCCATGGGCCAACCGGGCCGGGCCAAATAGGCCCGACTTTTTTTTACCTAGAAAATCATGCCCCAACCTGGGCCTAAACCTCGTCCCATTTGTATTTTGCCAGCTCTAACTTCATGGGTGAAAAATTACAAGTTTGTTGGTTGCAACTTGTTTCTATTTGTGTGAAACATGACGTCATGACTGACTTTTCCCCCATATTTGGCACCTATCGTTTATATTTCAAGGCCTCATTTGCCTTTTGAGATCAAATTATGTGGATATGTAAGATAAGGATTAGTGGCACTATTCATACATTAAATAATGTGGTGTAATATTATGTTTGGGGTTTGGGTTAGTGTTGTTGACCGGTCAGAGCTTTTTTTTGTAATTGTTTGCTTGATATTTTTGATTAAGTGTGATAAAATTGCACAATTACAAAATTACCCCTAGATATTATAAAATAAAAAAATAATTTTACACCCCCTGAATTAGCACAAAACGAGAGACCTGTTGAAAATTATGTTCTTCTTCTTCGCATCGTCTGTATAGCTCCCTGAGAGTCGCGGTGGATCGTTCGATCTAGTTTGTTGATGGTTGTGGAGTAAGTTGTTGAGAAAGGTTGGGGTTCTTTGAATTTCCCTGTGAGTTTTTCATGATTACTACTAAGCTGGATTTTTAAATCAAATTGGGAGAATTCACAAAAATCAATCGTCAATTCCAGTAGGCTAATTTATCAGAAAATTAAAATGAGATTATTGACATTAACCTAATGTTTCATATGTGAATATTATTGTTGCGGATTTGTACATTTGCCTAGTTTTTTGTATGAGGTTAGCGTTTATCTCGCTAAATTTACACCAATTTTAGCTTGTGATGTTATGTGAAGCTGTAATTTGTCGATGTTTGTTATTGAATCTGCAATTTTGGACTTTGAATTTTATGATTTTTTATAAATCATAGTTGGTACTGAAATAAGCTAAATAATTCAACCAAAGTTTTTATTACTTTGTTCTACTGAAATTAGTTGATTAATGTACCTAATCTTATATTTCTTTGTTCCCCTGAAGCTGTGAAACTGATACAATTTGCATGTCTTTTATTAGAATATTTTCATTTTATTCCTATCTATTATCTTGTTTCTTGTATATTGCCTCATTACACTATTACAAAGCTCATCAGAACTGGTGATATTTTGGGAAAGATCTTAGTTCCACATGAACAGATTAATTCAGCCGAAAGTTTACATGTTAAAAAAATATCTACCAAATGCATATATTTTTTTGATTTATTAGTAATCGATGTACCAACTTATTATGATGCAGTTTAACAACAGACATGAGCACTAGCAACAACAACTCCTTTTCGGCTGGAAGCAACGACACTTCTCGTTACTTAAAATTTCCCGGAGATGCACCTATGCGCTGCCATTGTGGCTTTCAGTTGAATATTCAGACTTCTTGGATGAAGAAGAACCATGGTAGATAATTCATGTCTTGCCCACAAAGAGGTGTAAGTATTAGAAAGTTCATCTAAAATTAGGGATGTATAATTGAAGCTCTAATTAATATAAAATTGCTTCAACCTCTTATTGTCGATGTTTGTTATCACAGGCAAATAAGTGTGGCTTCTTTCATTGGTGTGAACCGCCATTTGCTGACAGATCAAAGAACGTTATTAGTGGCTTGTTTGACAACCTTGAAATTGTGAGGGCTGAATTGGCATCATCCAAACACCGACAGGAATAACTAATGAGGATGACCAAGATCTCATGGATTACAACATTTATCGTTATGGTTTTCGCGTACTTTAATCGTCAATGGATGTGTTCATAGAAGTGGTGTGGTTATGTGGACTTTTGGAAACAACACAAAGATGTACATTAGAAGTGGTATGTGTGTTTAATATTTGTAATAGTCTGGGACATGTTATTTTCAACAATTTCAAATGTAGTAGCTATGAATGTACACCAATTTTCGGAGCTTGGAGCTTCGCGGTATGGGTGTTTTGTATTGTCTTATAACATATTTTGTTAGGTTTAATATTAAAAGAACTTATTTGGAACACTTGTTTATGTTATTAATTTTTAGATGGTCTGCGAAGGAACCCAAATATGAATATATGGTTTGATATATTATAAAGTAATGTTAATTTTTTTTAAAGTGCAGTTAGTGAATTATCTAAAAAGTTATGTTTCTTTTGAGATCAGATGCTAAAGAGATAGTTGAGTTTCTAGTGGAATTAGAAGTACTTATGTGCAGTTATGTTCAGTTTTTGGAGTCTTTTTTTTTATCTTTGGCTGAGGCAATGATGCATACAACTGTTGATTTGATTTTTCTGCAATTTATAAAGTTGCTACAAGATATGGAAAGAAACCTTTAGACAGGGCCGACCCTGAGGGTAGTCACCGAGGGCGACCGCCTAGGGCCTCCGATTTTTAGAGGCCCCAATTTTAAACAAGTCTTTATATATATGTACATGTTTTATTAAAAAAATAATTTAAAGGAGCCCCTAAAAAAAATTAAAAATATCATAAAGTCTTTTGCTTTTAGAATTGTACTAAGAAAATTAATCTAACTTCTAAATTCAAAATAAAAGCAACATGTTTTTCTTTCAATTCTATTTCTACTCAAGAACAAAGTTTTTTTTATTAAAAAAGGTATATGAAATAATTTTTTTTGAAAATTGTAAAAGTTTTGGACTGTTTTCCAAATGCTTCCACTGCTTACATAGAGCTTTGTTAACTATACCAATTACTGTAGCAGTAGCAGAGAGAAAATTTTCACAACAAAAATTGATAATATCACGCTTGCGTTCAACTATGTCTCAAGAAAGATTAAATGGTTTGACAATTTTATGTATTGAAAATAAAGTGTTAGAAAATCTTGATTTTGATGACCTTATTGATGATTCTGCTTCTAAGAATGCTAGAAGATCTAGATTTTTCAATGACTATTTGATACTTTTTTCGTAAATGTTTATAGGTGTTGCACTTACTGAATATCCTGGACAATGAAAATGAAGTGCATCGTTGGTGCTTGAAGTTTTTTTTTATAGAGGCCCCTTTTTTTCTTGTCACCATTGGCCCCTGAAAAATCAGGGCCGGCCCTGCCTTTAGATACCATTGCAGATTGTAAAAGATATACTAGTGTCTTCACTACAGTGAGGCACCTTCTATTTCTTGGGAGTAACAAAAAAAGATTTTTAGTATCCAAAGTGTGTGCATAACTTTGACATAATACTTCAAGATATGGTCTAAGATTTTAACAAAATATTTCAAAAATATAATCATTCATCAAGGACCAAATGGACTTCTCTGTAAAATCTTATCAGTACCTCTGTAAATGTAATTCTGCATGGCTCTATAAATTGAGATTGTATCAGAAAGTTTTTGTAGCATCCCATTGATTGCAGTTGTATTTGTAGCTCACTCCTATATTTTACTTTTTAACTGAAATCCATTTCACAATGGCTCCAAATTTTCCACTAATCCAAGATGACTACATCTACGATCTTGAATGGATGGTTGTAGCCGATAACCTCTTCATCGAGGTGCTGCTCGATCAACAAGCAATTGGGAAATTTAAAGTTGAATGTGTAAATGCTCATGCATTGCTCATTGCACAAGACGTTGTCAACAAAGAAATGAACAAATCATTCATCTACGGTTACATTGAAGAAAGACTTCAGATATTAAAGAAATGGTGCTAAGTTTTCTATTGGGTCCAAAGAAAGTATGGTGTGAGATACGATGAAAGCACAAATAGAGTGTCGACTCCTGATCATGTGTGGGATGACATTTTGCGGGTTAGTTTTGTTTCCTTTTTTATGCATTTTTTGTTAAATAGTTCAAAGTTTGTATATCCAATTAACATTTAGTTGTTTTGGACTTCTAGGAGGATGAGTTTGGACTTGCCTACCAGAAATATGGTAATCATACTAGTGGTTTGTCTTGCCCTCCTAACTAAAATCTGATGTTTCGTGCATTGTTTCATTTTCCAGCGGGCAGACATTTATAAAGATCACCCTATTTTCAAGTTTCAGGGTGTCTTTCGTGGCATATGGTTAAGTGTTTAGTTTGTATGTTTTTTTATCTTTAAGTTAAGTGTGGTGTGATGGACTGAACTGTCCAGGTTGTAGGTACTTTGGAATGCCCTTTATTATATTATGTTGTTTTTATGAATATTAATGTTGCTTGCAGTCATAATAGTTTTCCAAGTTTTTAGATGTGCCATTATCCACATTTACCTACGAAAGTTCTATTTAGTTTGTCCTAAAATATGAGCTTTTTCTATTCTATTATTTATTTTCCCTCCTTCAGATTAACAAAGTTCACATTCAATTGAGAAACAACTTCAAAACTTGGGAAAGATATTAATGATGGGGAAAGTGGATTTGTAATATATAATTGTAATTGAAAAGAAATAAAGGAAATTGTAATGACTTTTATATTCGCCACATATGTCCTCATTTTATGATGTTTGAGCAATGTTTCCTGATCATTTGGAGTTGCTTTTTAACCAAGATTACCTACACAGACGTGGAAATTGTGATGCTTGTTCTCTCATTCACAAACTAACAAAGGAAAAGAAAAACTGAAAAAGGTGAAACACAAATGTGGTTTTAGAAATAGGTTGTCCATATATTATAATTGAAAATTTGGACAATCCATGAAACACAAACATACATAGGAAAATAACAAAAACCAAAATCCAACACTGTCAATACTAAAGATTACATCAACATATATTAAAAAGTTCTAAATAACAGACATAATTTCAGAACTCAGTCGGTGTCCACTCCTAAGTATTCTTCATCAGTATCACTTGGATTCTCCTCATCCGACGAGCTACCTTCAAACTCCAAAGGGTTATCACAGTTGTAACCCGGCAGCCCCTCGAAGTCAATGTCCACAGTCTCCCGATTATAGAAGATTTCCACACAATCATGGTACCTTGGGAACCCATTTGTTCGAAAATAGCGTTGCATGTTACTCTCCTTCCAAAAAAAAATAAAAAATAGAATTTCAGATTTATAAACTATATATTTACATATTGCATGAAAAAAATAAGTCATTATTTACATATTAATAGTCACTTGACTAACCCTTCCAATTTGCTCCCAGTATGATGGACTGATATAAAACTTGTTGGTAAACTTGTTGAATCTAACACCCGGTAATTCTGTGAAATGCTCGTAGTCACGAAAATGAGTGCGCAACATATTGATCTTCATCTTTACTTTAAGGATTGAGAACTCCTTCTGCATAGTAACAGTCACATTCTAGCTAGCTCAACAAAGATGTCATCGAACACGGTAGGATCATGGATAACATTTGTTCGACAGAGCAAGAAAAAGTGTTCATAGCAAGCTTCTTCCTCCATGGAGGACTAGCCAACACCACGGCAATTCATCCTAGCAATCTCATTCCTTGTTCTCACCATTTTCTAGAATATCATACATTAACACACCACATATTAAAAATCTGCATGCTCTTATAGAGGTAAAAAAAAAAAGAATATAAACTGCATTTATGTGGCAGGTACAAGAGTTGCCTTTTACTATAATTTATTGCACCCTTTTTGTTTGACAGTAACCTACTAGAAATCTGCCATTTATTGCAAATTATGAAAACATGCCTTAAATATGCCCAACTACCATATCTGATCAAACAAGTCATACACATTTATTGCAATGAATCTGAAAAGAGAACCTAAAAAGCTCAAGTTTATAGAGAAAAGTTGGCCTAATAGAGAAATACTGCAGACCAAGTTTATATGCATGGATCCTGCAGTTGACCAACATTAATGCAGATGAAATGATTCATTGCATGCCAACTAGATATCATGACCATATAAATTGCTAAAATGAAAAAGTTTACAGAGTAAGCACAAACAGTTCCATTCAGCCATTGCTCAAATGAAAGAAGTATAGAACAAGCATCAACAGTAACATATATCATTCTTCAAGAGACACTGCTCAAATGAAATAAGTTTACAGAATAAGCACCAATAGTTCCATATATCATTGTTCTAATTCAGCCATTGCTCAAATGAAAGAAGTATAGAACAAGCATCAACAGTAACATATATCATTCTTCAAGAGACACTGCTCAAATGAAATAAGTTTACAGAATAAGCACCAACAGTTCCATATATCATTATTCTAATTCAGCCATTGCTCAAATGAAAGAAGTATATAACAAGCATCAACGGTAACATATATCATTCTTCAAGAGACACTGCTCAAATAAAATAAGTTTACAGAATAAGCACCAACAGTTCCATATATCATTGTTCTAATTCAGCCATTGCTCAAATGAAAAAAATATAAAATAAGCATCAATAGTAACATATATCATTCTTCAAGAGACACTGCTCAAATGAAAAAGGTACAGAATAACTATTGTTCAACAGAAGCGAATCTAACACCAGGCAATAAGCATTAACATTAGCATATATCATAGCGTAAAATACAATAACACCCCCTGAACTTGATCTTATGTTTCATTTACCTCCCTAAACTTGTCAATGTAACACTTACCCCCCTCAATCAAAATAAAATTTAATGTATTGACAAAATTACCCTTAATGATAATTGTTTTTAGCATGTTTTAATAATTATACCTCAATTTTAATTTTATGTTCTTTACATAAATCAATTTTTTTTAGAAAAAGCAATTAATAACTTACCTAGTTCATGTTAGATAAATGTTTTTATCATGATTTTGATGGTTTTGTTTAACTAAGTTTTTACACCAAAACAATGTTCCTAAATGTTGTCCAAATACTCCCAATTGATTAAAAATATTTTTACTAATTTTTTGGAGTATTTCTTGAAGTTTATTTTTGACAAAAATTGGACAACATTTCTGTTTTGAGGCCAACCGGTTGCCCTACAGGGCAACCCGTGTCTGAAAGTTAGTTTTCTGAAACAGAACACTCTGAACTTGAAAATTGGGGGAGGCCAACCGGTCCACCTAGGGGCCGACCGGTCGGACCCCCTTGGACCGGTCGCCCTCCTCATCATCCTGTGTCTGAATCTTCTGATCTACGTTTTAACGTTCGAAATTTCTACATAGCGACCGGTCGCGCTATGTTATTTTTGACAGCAGATTCAAACAGTTGGACATCCATTATAGCAAGATTTACTTTATCAATTTTGTACAATATTTCTACATCTTGTGATCTTCTTTTTGTAGACAAAAGTGAAGAAGGAGGAGCCTATGTTTGTGATCAAATCTTGAAGACTCTCCTATAAATCTCTGTTGTAAAAATCCCCTCCTAGCCCCGATTAATCCCCGCCTAGGCGCTAGGCCCCCCTTGTCCGCCTACGATTTCTTTTCCGATTAGGCCTAATCCCGACTGTCCCGCCTAACCCCGCCAGTTCGCTGGCGCTAGCCCCTGATCTGTCACTTAGCGGGCGCCTAGCGCTTTTTACAACATTGCTATAAATAGAAGAAGATTTTGAAGACTCAATACAACAACACAAGCAAACAACACAACAAGAAAATCTGCAAATTCTCTAAGCTTTCATATTCAACATTCTTGTTGTATTTATAGCCTAAGTATTTCACTTTCACATCTTGAGGTTTAGGCTGGATTCTTGATTACACTTGCACTTCAAAGTTGTATACTTCATTATTGAGTTGTAATCTTGAATTTGTGTTCGTCATTCAAACACAAGATATCCTTGTGAGTGTTCTTGTGGTAAGAACACACTTGGGTGATCTTAGGTGTTAGGTGTAAGAAGATTGTGGTAATCTTCTTGTGGAAGAGTTTGGTGCTCTTCAAGGTGAAAGATTGTGGTAATCTTCACAAGGTGCCGTAGAAGATTGTGGTAATCTTCTAGGAAGATTGTGGTAATCTTCTAGGAAGATTGTGGTAATCTTCAAAGAGGTGTTGTAAGAAGATTGTGGTAATCTTCAAAGGTGGTGTTGTAATAATTTTGGTAATTATTAATAAAATCTTTTTTTCTTTTTAAAATCCATCCCGGAGATACTGGGGTAGTAGAGGATTAGGTCCTAGGTGGGTTGAACCTCTATAAATCGACGCGTGTTGTTTATTTTCCCGCACCTTCATTCTTGTCATTGCTTGTTCACTTGAAAAAGAGGGCAAAGTTCGGAAAATCGGCATAATCTATTCATCCCCCCTCTAGATTATCGTAGTCACTTGGACTAACAGTTCAAATATTAAAAATATTTTAATAATAGATGAGTATAACAAATATACAAAAATATTGAATATAGAAATTTTGATTATTTCAAGACAATGTGAAAATAACTTTCAATTTTAAACTCTTTCAAATAATAGGAATAAATATATTTTTGTATACTGAATATACATACAAAAAATTAATTATTGATAATTTATATTTTTAATATAATGATACATGTAATAGTTTAGCAAGAAAGAAAAAATAATCATATTGTTTTGGCAATATTTAATTATTTTGAACAATCTTTACTCAAGTAACATGATTTAGTATCTAAAATATTTTAATAGAACTAATTGGGTATGCTATGGATTCGTTTCATTAATAATGTCGATTATTCATCAAAGATGCAATTTATTATTGATGTGTTTGGGACTATGAATCATATTAAATAAACAAGAAATAAATGAAGAAGTGTAAAATATAACCAAATTAGATTTAAGAAAATATATTTATTCATATTTTTTCTAATATTGAAAATTTATTTAAATTAAATAGTTAATACTTTACTCTTTCATTCATCATTCATATTTAGGTTTTTTGTGTAATTATTTTACGTGGCTTTAGTTTTTTTAAGGATTAAATTACTTAAGAGATAAAAACATTTAACCCCCCAAACTATTCAAGTTTTTACACTTAGCCATACGAACTTTGAAACGTTACACTTTACCACCCCAACTTTGCAAAATTTTACACTTTGCCTTAAATTCCAGATTTAGCTCTATTTTCATTAAAGTTGGTTTTCAGTTTACCCTCTAAACTTTAAAGTTGTTGCACTTTACCACCTAGGCTATAAATTTTACGGCATTTTCTACATTTACTCCTCAAGGTCTTGCGATCCTCAAAAATGGTATCAGAGCCTAGGTTTATTAAGAACTTTAAGTTATATTTATTATATTATGTAATTAACAATTGGTGAGGAGAATTTTCTCCAAGAAAATGGATCTGGACAATTGTCCAAGATGTATACCTTACAGGAGATATCGTCAAATTTTGACGATGTATGCACAAGAACACCAGGATAAGATAACATATTGGAACAATCAATATGTTGAAAAAGAACTCGCAGGAGCCGATAGGGAAACCTTGAGACAATGCGATAAACAAGCATCATACTATCTGAACTTCCTCACGGTAAATCAAATATTATATGTCGATCTGATGAATCGTCAAGAAGCAGCCCATGAAAATCATGAGTCCTGATGGAACACCAGAATGGAACGAGATACTTTCAGACACATCTAAGTTCTCAAAAGATCTTAGAGAAGTCCAGAAGACGGTGCAGAATTATGGCAACCACCATAATCATCTACCAATACAAGTTCATTAGATCCAAAACCAGATGGAGACGATGGTGAAATATCAGAAGGAAACTCTTGAAATCCTTCATGATATCCAGAAACGCATCAAAAATTTGCAGGACAAACCAAGTACTTCCGGAGGAAAGAAACATACTAATTTCAGTACAGTACTCTATTTATACCAAAATGGAAAACCAATCGAAGTTGTACGAAAAATGACGAATGATGAAAAGATTATCGCTATCATCAAGGAAAAATCTGTCACAAACCAAAAGTGATGGATATGGAGAAGATTAATCTTAAAGATCTACATGACCTTGCAGAATCCTTTGCGGGATTAGGAATTATAGATTTAAAGATGAACGCAGAAGATGGATTAGCTTTGGTTACTGTTGAGCAACATGGAAGACCACCTCCACCACCACCAGTAAATCCCAACGTTGAAGAAAGTACAGGTTCACATCATGAAGATGAAAGAATGCCTCACGTTGGAGACTACAAGTAGAGATCCTATTGTTACAAGAACTCGACAACCTTCCAGAAGGCCAAATCTATATAATACGCCTTATGGAAGATCGCAACTCGATCCAATACATCCATATGGATTGATGCTAATTCTGGATATTACAGATTTTAAAAATCAAGGTCCTTATTGATGATTGGGCATCAGCTATGAGGATTACAGTAGGTACCCTCGATCTTACGAAAGATGGATTCATCTTACTCCTTGAGATGAGTCTTGAAGGATCTGTAAGGATTGCATGGGATAGGACTGGATCATAAATGAAGAGCACAGTTACAACTGGAGAGTCATTGAAAGGAATAGTCGATAATATGGCAAAATTATTTAAAATCCATTTTATCGGCATAAAGTTATTTTTTGAGGATTGGAAGAAGAAAAATAAAAAGATACAAACAAGCCCTCTCGCCGAGTTACATGATATTTGTCACATTGACGAATACATTAAGTTGTTTACCGAGTACCAATGGAAGTCAAAGGTGGACGACAAAGAAGCTTCGCAACTATTCTTTGCGAAGATACAAAGTCCCTGGAGAGAAATGCTTATCAAGAATACAAGAGTGCAAAAAATTTGAATCTTTGTGGCGGGAAGAATGTCTTTTCCTCGAAGGCGAGCTATCAATGGTGCCATCAAAAGACTTTCAGAACTATAAAGAGATTACGAGGAATTAACAAAATAATTCCTCTATGTTGCGTAGACGATGACATTCCAATGGTCATGGGAGGTCAACCACGGAGGCATAAGAAAAAGAAAGAGAGAAATCATCCATACAGCCATGGAAGTAGCAGCAAAAGGAGTAGGTCTTCATGGAGACCTAAAAGGTTTTGGTCAAAACAAAAGGCCCAAAGTTACAAATCAGGGCAAAGACCAGTACCCAGCAGAAGTAGAACCTCGTCATCAGGTTCTAATAAAGGAAGTACCAGCAGAACCGCGGGAAGAAGAACTTTCAGACGAGCTCACACCAGGGCTAATGAAAGTTTCAAAGATTGTAATTGATGGACATGCGGAACAAGAGGGCATATCTCAACTAATTACCCAGAAAATCAAAAACGAGGAGTCAGACAGTTCGAAGCCACACCAGAATTCAAAGAAGCTATCTATTATCAAGATTTGATCCAGGTGTATCAATTTGAGGATCTACCCTCAGATGAAAGCATCTACGAAGAAGAGATTTATTCTGACGATGGAAGTGAATCTAGTTCAGAATCAGAGTGAAGAAGAAATTCTTCAGCAGACGGTCAGGAAGGATATGTCAGGATTCCTCTCTCACACTACGGTTTCTCATAAGACTCTTATGAGAATTATGAAGGAAGATCCAAAGCTTGGATACGACGGTTTTACGATTGGAGCTATGGAAAAGGCTTTGATAAGATTGGTTTCAGAATAATGAAAAACAACAAATTATCCACAGAGTAACAATCGGAGAATTTGCCATCCCTATGGAGTTCACTGATAATCTGATCGAGATGCAGTTGGTCCCTTTATCGAGAAGTTCGGAGATCAAAAGCACAATCAAGAGAGAAGTTGCAACACACTCTCGTGGATCCATGCTCGAGCCATAAGGTTATTATTAAGGCAACATTCAAAGAATGAATTGATTCGCTACTCAATCTTGCTATTTTTGACAAGAGAATCTCAAATCTCAAGTATTCATGCCTTGGAGCGGTCACAGGAAATTTGTATGGAGGGAAATTAGCATTGAATGTCTATCCTACAAATTGCATACAATTTGGGAAATCGAGATTTCAACAGAGCATAACCCTTCATCAAGACTTCAAAAGAGTCGATTTGATGAAAGAAGAAAATAGAGCTTACTCGATCACATACAAGATTTCCTATGCTCTCTCGAATACACATCATGCAGAAGTATTCTTGAGAAATGAATTTATTGAAGTCCCAAGAATCTTTGAGGACTTTGCCAGGGTGGTTCTACCAGAACTTATTGAATCTCCAACTATAAAAGAGATTGACATGCAAATTCAAGATCAACCAGTCTTCAACAAAAGTCGAAGTCTCAGAGTTGAGCCAAGGAGAATGTCTTTCCAACAAGACAAAATGATAAGCAGCAGGCGTTGGGAAGAAAAAGACCGAGTACAGTTCAGCGAATCCCAGATGTTTTCAAAACACAAGGAGAGCTGAAATGTCGAGAAGGATGGAGAGAAGTTGAAGTAATATTCGACATCACTCAAAAGGATAATATTTTTCCCTGTGATATTCTATATTATATCCAACAGTCTATAGTTGGAAGGTATCAAGGAAGCCTAAAAATGGGTGAAATTGAGCTGACTATCACAGGAACGGCAGGAAAAATCCTAGAGCAATTGATACTGGGTATTGAATTTTTTGAGGATCATAAACTTTGGGAAAGATTACAAGATGGAATGGAGTTCACAGTGGCTGATAAAAGATACAGAATAAGATGGCCACTAGTCCATTCTCCATATACATTTCTATCAGAATGTTATATACTGATTACAAGGCCGATTATTTCGCCGCCTATATTGATTCAGGGGCCGAAATATGTATTGCAAACCCGGATGTTTTTCCTAAAGCAATTGGGGAAGATGTACTAGCTATTGCAGGAAGAGATTTCTCTAAAAAGATTCATATCCTTAATCGAGGAATTAAATAAGCAGAAATCATGATCGGAGGTGCATGTGGTACCCCATGGTACAAAGTGAAGACGTCACCAATCTATTTCCATGATACAGGAGCAGATGTTTTGCTAGGAAACAATTTCCTACAAACATTCAAGAGATTTACACAAGAAAATTAGACAAGAAGACTTATTTTCACAACATTATATGATCATAAGATTATTGTCCAAAGACTACGGGAAGCATTTTACTAAAAAATGCCTATTAATTTTCGCAGCAAGCTTGGTGATGAAGCCAAACTTCGAAATCCAAAAATGGCGGATAAAAGAAGATTTGGTGAAGCATTATTATCCTTTCGGCAACATGGTTCAAAGTAGAAAGATACAAAACGTTGGGATAATAAATTGTATTCATTCAGAATACAAGGAGAAGAAAGAGTACCTCCAGAGGCTATTGCAAAATTGATGATGAGCCTAATGGAGAATTCACAGAGTGATGTTACCATAGAAGAACAAATATCACTCAAGGATATCAAGAAGAAGATCCAAAGGAATTACAATGAAAATCCTTTGGCATGGTGGAATAAGAACGAGCTCAAAGCATCCTTAAGGGTCAAACCAGGGAAGGAATATGAGTTCGTGAGATTCAAACCAATTCTTATGAACCAGGAGGATCGTGAGGATATGAAAAAAATACTTAAGGAACATCTTGACCTTAAGTTGATTTCACCAGGAGTTTCTCCATACAGCAGTCCGAGATTCTTAGTCAGGAATCATGGAGAAATCAAAAGAGGAAAGCCAAGACTTGTTATTAATTACAAGAGGATTAATAACATTTTGGAATTCGACGGATATTATATCCCAAGTAGAGAACATCTGGTTAACTGCATCAAAGGTGCCAAGATATTCTCAAAGTTTGATTGCAAGTCTGGATTTTACCAGATAAAAATGGAGGAAGAAAGCAAGAAGTTTACAGCTTTCTCCACACCTCAAGGACATTATATTTGGAATGTGATGCCTATGGGATTGGCTAACGCACTTTATATATCAAAGAAAGATGGATAATCTCTTCAAAGATTATTTCAGTTTCATGTTCGTATACATCGATGATATCCTAATTGCATCAAAGAACATGAAAGAACATCTCAAACACTTGGAAATATTTTCAGATGTTTGTCACAAGGAAGGATTAGTGCTTTCAAAAAAGAAGGCGATGAGAATTGCTACAAAGCGAGATAGAATTCCTTGAATTGAAATCGATGAATAACTGGAATCATCCTACAAAGCCATATTGTGGAAAAGATACAAGGATTTCCATTTACTGTGAAAGACAAGAAACAACTTCAAAAATTTCTGAGTTGTTAATTTTAACTTTGGAATGTTCATAAACAATCCGCACATTACGGAAGGTGTTTAGCCCATTAGTCAAAAAAGATGCCATATTCAAATGGGAAGTCAACATCGAAGGGATAAAACACAGGAAGTTTGCAAAAAGCTTCAAAACTTGCAATTCTACAAGATGAAGATTAATTGGTTCTATATACGGATGCGGTGATTATTGGTGGGCGGCAGCTTAAAGCCACACCAAATCGCAAAAAGTGCCATGCGAGATATCATGCGATGGTCTTTTTAAAGACAAAGAAAAGCAAATCGATGGCATATAAACGAGAAAGAATTCTTTGCAATCGAAGTGCTTTCAAAAATGACCTTTATTTTTACTTGGCTAAAAAGTTTACTTTAAAAATTGATAATTCAAGTGTTAAGGCTTTTCGAAAAATAAAATTGAATCAAAACCGAAAAGTGCTTAACTACTTAGATGGCAAGTCGAGTGCCAATATTATGATTATGATATTGTCATTATAAAATCTCATGAAAATGTTCTTGCAGATTTTCTAACAAGAGATGGAGGGAATTGAAGCTGATTCCATCCTCACATCATCAAGACACCTCGGCGATCATCTTGAGATGCTTCTCCGAGAATTTGACACTCTGGCCATCAATGCTGATTTGGCCAGAAGGTTGCAAAAGAATGATCGAGACAAAGTAACCGATCACATACGAGCGTGTGTTCGATCTCATTCTTATCTGAAATTGGCATTTCAAGGGCCACTCTTCCGGGCCGCTAATAAGCAAAAGGAGCGTTTAGAGCACGGGGCTCCCCAATCCATAGCAGAGGATTCAAGTACCTCTAGCACAGGTCCTAAGCTGGCAGAAATGTTAGCCCGAGAAAAAGATGATACTTCGGAGTCAAATCCCGAGTTATCATGTCAACCCAGCACGTCCGGGATAAAGGACAAAGAGATCAATCTTAGGCCTATGATGGGCAATCCTAAGGTTGATACTAACGAGATTAAAGTTTCTTCTTCTTGGCAGGAATATCAAACAAATTGGGAGAAACTTATTTCAAGACAAGGGATACATCCAGAAAGAACAAAGATCGACATTTCTGGAAAATATCCAAGGGTGTGGATGTTACCCAACTCCAATCCACACGAGGTCAAGCGGTGGTATGAATTTGGAGCTCTGGCTTCAATCTATACTACTTCCCCGCATTCCGGATATAAAACTACTACCCCAGTGGATCCAGAAGTAGTATCACGAGTGTTAGTCCAACAATGAGAGCCTCAAACGCGGAGATACTTTGAACCGTATTTTATTAGTGCATCTCCAGAACCCATGGGAAAAGGTAATCATGAAACCTTTCATTTCATTCAGCTTTGAAGGCCAGGCGAACGTGTTTTCAAAACAATTAAGGAAGCAAGTTTGGAAGAAGTTACCCTGGTTACGTCTTTTATTGAAGATCAAATTTCAACAAGACGAGCATGGGGTTTATGGGTCTGTCTTACAGAGATGGACAAAGTCAAGTTTCCGTTCAAGTTTTATCAATTCAAGAAATGTATCATTCCCCGTTAAATACCATGACAGGAAAAACTACAAGATTTGCAGAAGACCTGTTCGAGAAAAAGAGAAGTCTTCTTTGGGAAAATAAGATGTCGGGGAGTAAAGAAACTCGACAGAAATATTGCAATATGACTCATATTGGCCACTGGGAAAATCGTGTTTGCCTAGAAAGTCCAAATCAAAAGGAGCCAGAATTTGGTAAAGGATTCCGACCAAAGATTGATCGGAGACGGAGAAGAAAAATCATACAAGCTGCCGAAATATCCAATAATTCGGGGACCACCAAAAAAGTAGATTCCCCAGATTGGGTGGTAACATGTGATACCCACTTACCCAAAAGACAAAAGGTGGGTCATAACAAGAAAGAGATTAACATCCAGCTGGTAGATGCCAATAATTCAAGCAAATGACGTAAGCAGTGATGTCATAAGATTCCTTCCACTAACTAAAGGACGGAAAAAGAAAGTCATCAGATAATGGGAGCCTTATCAGAATTCTTTGGATACCAGACAAGAGAGTCTCAAGCCATGTGAAGTCGATGAAGCATCCACTACTCTCAGCAAGTGGGAGTAATAATTCAAGATTATGAGGGCATCATTTACCTCTATATATACAAGGGTTTCAGGAGGCTAAAGGCATCGATCAACATCCCTTTGTCTTCCAAAAATTAAATTTTCTTTGTAAAATTAGTTGAGTGTTTAAATTTTCAGAGTGTTTTTAAGTTTTCTGTTTATGTGTAAGGGAGTGCAAGCCTCATATATGAGAGGCTAAACACGTTTTCTCCTCCCAAAAGGAGATTATTGATGTAATAAATATTTCTTCAAGTTCTTAATAAAAAGAGGCTTTTTGCTTCAACATGTGTTCATAATATTCTATTAATTTATCCCTTTGGAGAATTATCTTATACGCCTGGAGTAGGAAACAAACCAAGGTTGCGCTGAGCAGTTGCTGAAGGAGTAGGATAACTTGTAGATCATCTTTCCTATTGGTTGATGTTGAACAGTGTGAACTGTTTGTTAAACGGTCTAGGGGCAGTAATTTTCCAACTGGTGGTGTTGCGAGCCATCTCACCTGGTGCTGTTTCGCTCAAAGAAGGTATGAATTTTAAGGGATTCATTAATTTTACGGAAGCATGTTGGGCCTAATATGGTCGTAATGGACTATTTTCATTTTCAATCTAAAGACCCAATTTGTATACGGATTTATACTTGGAATGAGATCTTTGAAGAAGTATGCCCTATTGAGTTTATAGGTTGGAAACCTGACATGATCCATTTAAAACCTCCGAATGGAGACTGGATCTAAGTAGGTGTAACAATGCCACGAACAAAATAGGTGTCAGAAAATAAGGGTTCTCATTTCTCGAAAATTCGGAATACAAATTGTTTATGGAGCTAAATTTATTTTTATTGTAAAATGCAATGAATTTATAATTATGTAGTAATTTGCCACAAATTGGAGTTTAATGGGATAACTAGAACTATTGTTATAAAAGAATAAAACTATGGGGGTAAAATTGTCCATATAGGTTAAAGTGTAATAATTTTCATAGTTCAGTGGGCAAAGTGTCACGAATCAAAGTTTGGAGGGTAGAGTGTAAAAATTAGTAAAGTTTGGGTGGTTAAGTGTATTTATCTCATTACTTAATGTACAATTTCAAAAATCACATTTTGAATTCAATAAGAATGTAAATTAAATAGGGTACAAAATATTCAAAATTTACTAAAAATAATATAGATTCATTTTTATTAAGGGTAGTTTTGTCCATACATTACATTTAATTTAGTTGAGGGGGGTAAGTGTTACATTTGCAAGTTCATGGGGGTAAATGAGACATATGGCCAAGTTCGGGGGGTGTTATTGTATTTTGCCCTATATCATAGTTTATCACCACCTTAAACATGCTCCGAAAATAATTACAGATCCAGAGTATTATTTAAGCAAAGAACTTAAAAGGGCATACCACTAAATGCCAGGAAAAGTGTGATATTGTTGTTTGGGTTACAAAAATGCATGACAAAATATGGCCGTTAAAGAGGTCAAATAGCATGTAGTCTGAGGTAGGGTGGTGATTACATTGCAACTTATATTTTTCCATCACGTATCATCCTAACCATTACAGCCTTATTTTCATCAGAGAGGCTGAAAAAGCTATCAAGATCTTTTGTATCGCTGCACAAACATTTTGCAATGGTGATTTTGTCTTCAACAGAGAGAAAATGCATCTCACTCAATGCATCAAAGACAACTTTTTTTGAGGAGGAAGCATCTTGTTCAAAACCTATACGTGCAGCAAGTTCACTGAGTTTGGATTCGGTTTTTGCACAGAATGAATTCATAAGTTCCAAGAAGCGGTCTTCAATGTCATCGTATATCTTCTGTTTTTTAGAAGATCTTGTTTTTCCAGTAGCACTGCTTTCACACTGATCAGCAGACGCTAAATCATTATCATCATTGGCGGTTGGTGTCTAAGGGGTTTGTTCACGAGAATTTTTTTCTTGATTGTTTGTTTGGCCACCACTTAGAATATTTTGGACCACATCAGCAAAAGCTTCAGCATTCGCACCAGTTGCTCGATCTTTCCCAAATATGTCACACCAATCTTTGTAATAAGGCCACGATTTGTAGCGATAGTTTTGCATTATTGTCTCACTCAGTATGATAATTATATATGTTTTAATGGGCAATATCTGCCGAAATTGTTACCAATCAATGAGAACTCCTAAAGCACAATGAACCCATAACAATTTACCTTGATATATTCATTCCATTTTTCCTCTTCGTTCACTATCAAAGTGTTAGAGCTGTCATTCCAAGCAAATCCAGACCTGCCCAACATTGAACTCAAAGAACCATAATATTTCTTTCACACAGTTATTTTAGAGTTAATATGTGGGGATGCTCTAAGATCAATTCCTGGAAATGCCTGAATCATTGAGTGCTCTAAAATAAATTGGTAACCCATTTTGAACCCATTGTCACATTTAAACCCTCTGGCAATAAGCTCTTTCAATGCGTGCAACAACACATATTCTTCTTGTGTTGTCCACGAACGTCTGCTATTAGTACCTTTGCGAGCTGAGGAACAATTTGGTACACTAGCAGACGACGACATTATCCCTAAAATTACCAATGTTACATTACCATAACTATGTTATTAATAGGACGAATCACCACGAAATATTACTAATCCACATAACAAAATCGTAATAAAATTATATCCTTGAAATTTCACAACAAATATGAATTATATAACAAGCCATAAACAATATGGGTCACAAATATAATCTTGCAACAAAGAAAGACTTAGTCTTGCATAAAATTGTCCAAATTACTCGAAAACAAAATGTAGCAACCATACAGGATTACAATGACATAGAATTATCTTAAGTGATGCGTATGTGACACCACATTTACAATGTCACAATGCGTCAGCCTCTCCACTCATTGTACATGGTTTGTGCAAGATTATCACGCCAATTCGACCAAATCTATGATGATTCGATGATGTCAACAAATTCAGACTCCGCATGTGCATTCGAATGGTCTACAACGTATTCAGGAATTTCACTCTCTAGTGGATCAACAACCATTGCAGTCCGAATAAAATTATGGAGTAGACAACATGCGATAATTATCCAATTCTGTGTTTATATGGGAAAAAAGAATTACTCCTTAAAATAGCACGTCTGCCTTTCAACAAACCAAATGCCCTCTCAGTGATGTTTCGTGTTTTAGAATGTCTTAAATTGAATAATTCCCTATAATATTGCAGTGCGCTAGATCCGGTACCCCACTCGTCCAAATGGTATCTAACACCTCGGTAAGGTGCTAGAAAACCAAGTCCATTTGTATACCCACAGTCACAAAGGTAATATTTACCTGAAATTGGAAAGGACAATGTTTATTTTACGAATTTATTATACTTGTACTTATGTAATACCGTAAGAATTATTGTCTCATGCCAGTGGATACTCTGAATCCATTTGGCCTACTAATAGCATCACGTAAAACACGACTATCAGTGGTAGAACCCTCCCAACCACTTAATATGAATACAAACTTCATGGTCTGGTCACAAACAAAAATAACATTAACAGATATATCTCCTTTTCTGGTTCCTATATCGCGCATTGTCACTTAAAGGAACTCGTACATCAATATAAGTTCCATCTAAATGCGACCTAGACACTCCCTAACAAACAAACACATATATGAAGTTAAGTATGGACACTAAATTAATAATGTGAATGTAATTCATGTAAGTTTTTGTAGATAATTAACCATAAGTTTTTAAAGTTACCTTGAACCACTTCCATTTAGCATCTGTGATATCATCATTCACGGGTTGTGGAGTTACTAGTAGGATGTTATGAAGCCTAAGCAATGCTTGGAGAACCAAATTAAAGTGTTTGCTAATTGTATAACCCGATCTTTTGAAGTCAAACTTCACGATAATATTCTTCTCATGATGTGCCAATACACTCAAAAAATAGCAACTTGTTCACTTATTTGTACATGTCTTGTACGTTCTAGCCCACCAACATTCTCTAAGAGAAAACACAACCTACAAAATACATTTCTATCCATTCGTAGTTGTTGGATACAAGTCTCATCACTTATATCGATTAGAGCACGCATCTGGTTAATTTGATCAGGTAATCGATCAACTATTCAATATGGAGCACGCGTCATTCTTTGACTACGATGATGACGTCTTAACATAAGATGTCTTCAATAAAAATGAATGAAGAAGAACATTAATTTCAACAACATAACAATTTCTTCAATAATGACAATGATATGCAATTCTTCTTCATCCATTTAATAGATAACAAACCAAATGTAGAAATATATGAATTAGTACATGTTTTCATAGTATATATTAGTCCATTTTTCTTATGGAAAAAATGGATTCCAAAATCTATTGAAAAATCATAACATAATTGTGCATTTTTGGGAATTTTAATATTGTTAGTAAGAATGGATCAAAGTAATATGTGTTTACTTGTATCATACTTGGTTAATGTCTACAAAATAACTAATTCAACATACATAATTAATATGACAATTCATAACATAACATATATGCTCAAGTTTACCAAAGAAATTTGACCTAAATCATAACATATAACCAAAACATAACCTCTTTTATTTGAATATTTAAATTTAAACATCATTAAAAACATTACATTATGCTAAATTTTACCAAGAAATTGTACATAACATACGAAAAATATGTAACCAAAACAGAACAGCTTAATTTGAAGATTTAAATTTAAACATCACTAAAAACACTACATAATGCTCAATTTTACCAATAAATTACTCATAAATCATAAGAATAAAGCATATAATCAAAACATAAACTGAATTTGAAGATTGAAAGTTGGTTCTCATAAAACACTACATTATGCTCATAAAGAATGGAACGAATTTGCAGATAATCAAAATATCACCACTGAATTTGAAGATTTTAATTTTATTCTCCTAAAATTCGCAACTTACCGCAACAAGCTTCTTGGTTCTTCAGATCTCTAGTTTTCGAAGTGGTTCCGAAGCTGAATGTCAACGAATTTGCAATTAAAAGTAATTGATGGAAAAGGAAAATGAAATAAAAGACCCGCTTCAAACGAGAAAATCTCATTTCATCAGTCCGATTAACTCGAATTTTTTATAGAAAATCTCCATAAATACTTTTCGATTTCTTGCGAAGCCAAAAATAAATGATATTTACAAAGCCAAAAATCAAATGTCTTTAGATAATATTTCCGATTTCTTGCGAAGATTTTTAAATGATTTACAATAATAAATGATATTTACAGTCCGAATTAAAGAAGAGATTGAAGTTCATACCTGACGAATTCTCGGCGGAAGACTAGGGTTTGTTGAGCATAATATATTCCTTTTTATGTGAAGGAGGATAATAATTAATCATAAATGGAGGGGTAAGGTTGTCTTTTCAGGTGTAATTTTTAGGACAAAAGGACAATTCCAATACCTAGAAAAGGACAGATAACTTAATAACACCCTCCCATGCGATTACAAATCGGGCATTGATCAGATAATTTATTGGGCCTTCTCATTTTAATAGAGCCCGATTTGCTGATCCCAAACGCAGAATAAAGGGCAGATAAGTCCATTTTCTTGCCTTTTCTTATATCCCCAATGGGGCGCAAGTTTTAACCTTTTGTAACTAGGAATGGATATATATATATATATATATACACACTAATAATCAAAATACATTAAAATAATATAATTGTAAAATATACTGGTATATTATTCAAATAGGTATAGTACATTGAAATATTTAATACCAATTATTGATAGTACTAATAGACATTAATTATTATATTTAGTAATATATATATAAATACCTAATGATAAAAAATTAATATTATAATATTGTATGTGGATCTTCCATGATGTTTTGTAACCCTCAAAGCCAAGTCTTATGAACTGAAAATACTGGCCAATAAATGGGGCAATAAACACTCTATTGGCAGACATGGATTGGGGTGTTCCATCCAGTTTCCTTGTTCTTTTTTGTTAAGAGGTCATTAAAGTTTCGAATCGAAGATAGCTGCAACACAGTACTCAGTACTCACCCACCATTTCCACTGCTTTAGCTGGATCCATTACATAGTATCCTTCCATTAGCTTCACCTGAAAGCTGTTGCATTTTAATAATAAAAGAAAAGTTCTAATCCAATTAATAAAAGAAGGCAATTGCATTTTGAAAAAAGTGAACCGTGTTGGCCCGTCTCAACCCGCGGCTCAAAAAGGCTAGCTCATGGCAAAGCCACTAAACCCTCAACCCATCTCCTACCTTTGACGGGTGGGCGGGTTGTCAAAAATGGGCTGCAACACGAACAAATCATTAGGAGTACTCTGAGATTGTCCAATAGAACCATTCTCATAAAAGTTTA
>CM071934.1:38850624-38942715 GCA_016081115.2 Rehmannia glutinosa | reverse complement strand
AAGATTATCGCTATCATCAAGGAAAAATCATCACAAACCAAAAGTGATGGATATGAGAAGATTAATCTTAAAGATCTACATGACTTCTGAGTAATCCTCATGATTAGGAATTATAGATTTAAAGATGAACGCAGGAAGATGGATTAGCTTTGGTTTGTTGAGCAACATGGAAGACCACCTCCACCACCACCGCAAATCCCAACGTTGAAGAAAGTACAAAGTTCACATCATGAAGATGAAAGAATGCCTCACGTTGGAGACTACAGGGGCAGAGATCCTATTGTTACAAGAACTCGACAACCTTCCGTAAGGCCAAATCTATATAATACGCCCATGGAAGATCGCAACTCGATCCAATACATCCATATGGATTGATGCTAATTCGGATATTCTGATTTTAAAAATCAAGGTCCTTATTGATGATTGGGCATCGCCTATGAGGATTACAAAGAGGGTACCTCGATCTTACGAAAGATGGATTCATCTTACCTTGAGAGACTTGGAATCCTCGGGCGATCGTAAGTGATTGCACGGGATAGATGGATCATAAATGAAGAGCACGATTACAATCGGAGAGTCATTGAAAGGAATAGTCGATAATATGGCAAAATTATTTAAAATCCATTTTATCATAGAAGTTATTTTGAGGGATTGGAAGAAGAAAAAATAAAAGATACAAACAAGCCCTCTCTTTTCGAAGTTACATGATATTTGTCACATTGACGAATACATTAAGTTGTTTTGCAGTACCAATGGAAGTCAAAGTGGACTGACAAAAGCTTCGCAACTATTCTTTGCGAAGATACAAAGTCCCCTGGAGAGAAATGCTTATCAAGGAATACAAGAGTGCAGCAAATTTGATATCGCGCAGAAGAATGTCTTTTCAAGGCTGCTATCTGAATGGTGCCATCAAAAAGACTTTACAGAACTATAAGAGATTACGAGGAATTAACAAAATAATTCCTCATATGTTAAGACGATGACATTCCAATGGTCACGGGAGGTCAACCACGGAGGCATAAGAAAAGAAAGAGAGAAATCATCCATACGTGACCATGGAAGTAAGCAAAGAAAAGCGAGTAGGTCTTCATGGAGACCTAAAAGGTTTTCAAAACAAAAGGCCCAAAGTTACAAATCAGGCAAAGACCAAGATAGAACACAGAAGTAACCCGTCAGGTTCTAATAAAGGAAATACCAAAGAATCATGGAAGAAGAACTGCATTTGAGCTCACACCAGGGCTAATGAAAGTTTCAAAGATTGTAATTGATGGACATGCGGAACAAGAGGGCATATCTCAACTAATTACCTTAAAATCAAAACGAGGAGTCGAGTTCGGGGCCAAGCCACACTTAATTCAAAGAAGCTTATCTATTATCAAGATTTGATCCGGTGTATCAATTTGAGGATCTACCTCGGATGAAAGCATCTGAAGAAGAGATTTATTCGACGATGGAAGTGAATCTAGTTAATCGAGTGAAGAAGAAATTCTTCAAACGACGGCAGGAAGGATATGTCGATTCTCTCTCACACTACGGTTTCTCAAGACTCTTATGAGAATTATGAAGAAGATCCAAAGCTTCCGTATATACGACGGTTTTACGATTGGAGCTATGGAAAAGTGCTTTGATAAGATGGTTTCAGAATCAAAAACAACAAATTATCCACAGAGTAACAATCGGAGAATTTGCCATCCCTATGGAGTTCACTGATAATCTGATCGAGATGCAGTTGGTCCCTTACTGAGAAGTTCAGGAGATCAAAAGCACAATCAAGAGAGAAGTTGCAAACACACTCTCATGGATCCATATCGGAGCCATAAGGGTTATTATTAAGGCAACATTCAAAGAATGAATTGATTCGCTACTCAATCTTGCTATTTTTGACAAGAGAATCTCAAATCTCAAGTATTCATGCCTTGGAGCGGTCACAGGAAATTTGTATGGAGGGAAATTAGCATTGAATGTCTATCCTAGAATTGCATACAATTTGGGAAATCGAGATTTCAACAGAGCCTTAACCCTTCATCAAGACTTCAAAAGAGTCGATTTGATGAAAGAAGAAAATAGAGCTTACTCGATCACATACAAGATTTCCTATGCTCTCTCGAATACACATCATGCAGAAGTATTCTTGAGAAATGAATTTATTGAAGTCCCAAGAATCTTTGAGGACTTTGCCAGGGTGGTTCTACCAGAACTTATTGAATCTCCAACTATAAAAGAGATTGACATGCAAATTCAAGATCAACCAGTCTTCAACAAAAGTCGAAGTCTCAGAGTTGAGCCAAGGAGAATGTCTTTCCAACAAGACAAAATGATAAGCAAAGAAAGCGTTGGGAAGAAAAGACCTGAGTCTGATTCAAATAATCCGAGATGTTTTTCAAAACACAAGGAGAATTTGAAATGTCGAGAAGGATGGAGAGAAGTTGAAGTAATATTCGACATCACTCAAAAGGATAATATTTTTCCTCGTGATATTCTATATTATATCCAACGAGCCTATAGTTGGAAGGTATCGCGAAGCCTAAAAACGGGTGAAATTGAGTGACTATCACAGAACGCAGAAAAATCCTGAGCAATTGATACCGGGTATTGAATTTTTGAGGATCATAAACTTTGGGAAAGATTACAAGATGGAATGGAGTTCACATGGTCGATAAAAGATCTGAGAATAAGATGGCCACTAGTCCATTCTCCATATACATTTCTATCGAATGTTATATACGATTACAAGTGCCGATTATTTCGCCGCCTATATTGATTCAATAAATATGTATTGCAAACCCTGATGTTTTTCCTAAAGCAATTGGGAAGATGTACTAGCTATCATAGAAGAGATTTCTCTAAAAAGATTCATATCCTTAATCGAGGAATTAAATAAGCGTAAATCATGATCGGAGGTGCATGTGGTACCCCATGGTACAAAGTGAAGACGTCACCAATCTATTTCCATGATACAGAGCAAAGATGTTTTGCTAGGAAACAATTTCCTACAAACATTCAAGAGATTTACACAAGAAAATTAGACAAGAAGACTTATTTTCACAACATTATATGATCATAAGATTATTGTCCAAAGACTACGGGAAGCATTTTACTAAAAAATGCCTATTAATTTTCGCAGCAAGCTTGGTGATGAAGCCAAACTTCGAAATCCAAAAATGGCGGATAAAAGAAGATTGGTGAAGCATTATTATCCTTTCGGCAACATGGTTCAAAGTAGAAAGATACAAAACGTTGGGATAATAAATTGTATTCATTCAGAATACAAGGAGAAGAAAGAGTACCTCCAGAGGCTATTGCAAAATTGATGATGAGCCTAATGGAGAATTCACAGAGTGATGTTACCATAGAAGAACAAATATCACTCAAGGATATCAAGAAGAAGATCCAAAGGAATTACAATGAAAATCCTTTGGCATGGTGGAATAAAAGAATCCAGCTCAAAGCATCCTGGGCGGTCAAACCAGGGAAGGAATATGAGTTCGTGAGATTCAAACCAATTCTTATGAACCAGGAGGATCGTGAGGATATGAAAAAATACTTAAGGAACATCTTGACCTTAAGTTGATTTCACCAGGAGTTTCTCCATACAAGCCATGATCGAGATTCTTAGTGGAATCATGGAGAAATCAAAAGAGGAAAGCGAAAGCATTTGTTATTAATTACAAGAGGATTAATAACATTTTGGAATTCGACGGATATTATATCCCAAGTAGAGAACATCCGGTTAACTGCATCAAAGGTGCCAAGATATTCTCAAAGTTTGATTGCAAGTCTGGATTTTACCAGATAAAAATGGAGGAAGAAAGCAAGAAGTTTACAGCTTTCTCCACACCTCAAGCGACATTATATTTGGAATGTGATGCCTATGGATTCGCTAACGCACTTTTATATATCAAAGAAAGATGGATAATCTCTTCAAAGATTATTTTAGATTTCATGTTCGTATACATCGATGATATCCTAATTGCATCAAAGAACATGAAAGAACATCTCAAACACTTGGAAATATTTTCAGATGTTTGTCACAAGGAAGGATTAGTGCTTTCAAAAAAGAAGGCAGTAATTGCTACAAGGCAGATAGAATTCCTTGGAATTGAAATCGATGAATCTGGAATCATCCTACAAAGCCATATTGTGGAAAAGATACAAGGATTTCCATTTACGCTGAAAGACAAGAAACAACTTCAAAAATTTCTCGGAGTTGTTAATTTTGCTGGAATGTTCATAAACAATCCGCACATTACACGGGAAGGTGTTTAGCCCATTAGTCAAAAAAGATGCCATATTCAAATGGGAAGTCAACATCAAGAAGGGATAAACGAAGTGAAGTTTGCAAAAAGCTTCAAAACTTGCAATTCTACAAGATGAAGATTAATCGTTCTATATACAGATGCCGCTGATTATTGGCGGGTTAAAATTCTTTACAAAGCCACACCAAACGCAAAAGTGCCATGCAGATATTGCAGATGGTCTTTTAAAGACAAGAAAGCAAATCGATGGCATATAAACGAGAAAGAATTCTTTCGCAATGTAAAGCTTTCAAAAAATGACCTTTATTTTTATGGCTAAAAAGTTTACTTTAAAAATTGATAATTCAAGTGTTAAGGCTTTTCCAAAAAAATAAAATTGAATCAAAACCGAAAATTTGACTACTTTAGATGGCAAGTCGAAAGTGCCAATATTATGATTATGATATCATTATAAAATCTCATGAAAATGTTCTTGCAGATTTTCTAACAAGAGATGGAGGAATTGAAGTCGATTCCATCCTCACATCATCAAGACACCCGGCGATCATCTTGAGATGCTTCTCCGAGAATTTGACACTCGCCATCAATGCCGATTTGGCGGAAGGTTGCAAAAAGAATGATCGAGACAAAGTAACCGATCACATACGAGCGCAGTGTTCGATCTCATTCTTATCCAAATCGCATTTCGCGGCCACTCTTAGGCCGCTAATAAGCAAAAGGAGCGTTTAGAGCACGGGGCTCCCAATCCATAGCAGAGATTCAAGTACCTCTAAAGACAGTCCTAAGTCGGCGTAAATGTTACCGAGAAAAAGATGATACTGAGTCAAATCCCGAGTTATCATGTCAACCAAAGACGTCCGGATAAAGGACAAAGAGATCAATCTTAGCCTATGATGGGCAATCCTAAGTTGATACTAACGAGATTAAAGTTTCTTCTTCGCGTGAATATCAAACAAATTGGGAGAAACTTATTTCAAGACAAGTGGGATACATCCGAAAAGAACAAAGATCGACATTTTCGAAAATATCCAAGGGTGTGGATGTTACCCAACTCCAATCCACACGAGGTCAAGCGGTGGTATGAATTTGGAGCTCTGGCTTCAATCTATACTACTTCCCCTGCATTCCCGGATATAAAACTACTACCCAAGTGGATCCAGGAAGTAGTATACGAGTGTTGGTCCAACAATGAGAGCCTCAAACGCGGAGATACTTTGGAACTGTATTTTATTAGTGCATCTCCAGAACCCATGGGAAAAGGTAATCATGAAACCTTTCATTTCATTCAGCTTTGAAGGCCAGGCGAACGTGTTTTCAAAACAATTAAGGAAGCAAGTTTGGAAGAAGTTACCCTGGTTACGTCTTTTATTGAAGATCAAATTTCAACAAGACGAGCATGGGGTTTATGGGTCTGTCTTACAGAGATGGACAAAGTCAAGTTTCCGCTCAAGTTTTATCGGACCAAGAAATGATCATTCCTCTGTTAAATACCATGACAGAAAACTACAAGATTTGCGTAAGACCCGTTCGAGAAAAAGAGAAGTCTTCTTTGGGAAAATAAGATGTCGGGAGTAAAGAAACTCGACGTAAATATTGCAATATGACCATATCGCATCGGAAAATCGTGTTTGCTAGAAAGTCCAAATCAAAAGGAGCCGAATTTGTAAAGGATTCACCAAAGATTGATCGGAGACGAGAAGAAAAATCATACAGCCGCCGAAATATCCAATAATTCGGGACCACCAAAAAGTAGATTCCCAGTTAGGTGGTAACATGTGATACCCACTTACCCAAAAGACAAAAGGTGGGTCATAACAAGAAAGAGATTAACATCCACCGGGTAGATGCCAATAATTCAAGCAAATGACGTAGCGCAATGATGTCGCAAGATTCCTTCCACTAACTAAAGGACGGAAAAAGAAAGTCATCGGATAACGGGAGCCTTATCGCATTCTTTCGATACCGCACAAGAGAGTCTCAAGCCATGTGAAGTCGATGAAGCATCCACTACTCCTCAAAGAAGTGGGAGTAATAATTCAAGATTATGAGGGCATCATTTACCTCTATATATACAAGTGGTTTCGGAGGCTAAAGGCATCGATCAACATCCCTTTGTCTTCCAAAAATTAAATTTTCTTTGTAAAATTAGTTGAGTGTTTAAATTTTCGAGTGTTTTTAAGTTTTCTGTTTATGTGTAAGGGAGTGCAAGCCTCATATATGAGAGGCTAAACACGTTTTCTCCTCCCAAAAGGAGATTATTGATGTAATAAATATTTCTTCAAGTTCTTAATAAAAAGAGGCTTTTTGCTTCAACATGTGTTCATAATATTCTATTAATTTATCCCTTGGAGAATTATCTTATACGCTCGAGTAGGAAACAAACCAAGTTCTTGCGCTTCGAAAGATTCTTTGAAGGAGTAGATAACTTGTAGATCATCTTTCCTATTGGTTGATGTTGAACAGTGTGAACGCATTTTGTTAAACGCCTAGGCGAATTTTCCAATCTGGTGGTGTTGCGAGCCATCTCACCTGGTGTGTTTTCGCTCAAAGAAGGTATGAATTTTAAGGGATTCATTAATTTTACTAAGCATGTTGGGCCTAATATGGTCGTGAATGGACTATTTTCATTTTCAATCTAAAGACCCAATTTGTATACTGATTTATACTTGAATGAGATCTTTGAATAAGTATGCCCTATCGAGTTTATAGGTTGAAACCCGACATGATCCATTTAAAACCTCCGAATGGAGACGGATCTAAGTAGTGTAACAATGCCACGAACAAAATAGGTGTTAAAAATAAGGGTTCTCATTTCTAAAATTCGAATACAAATTGTTTATGGAGCTAAATTTATTTTTATTGTAAAATGCAATGAATTTATAATTATGTAGTAATTTGCCACAAATTGGAGTTTAATGGGATAACTAGAACTATTGTTATAAAAGAATAAAACTATGGGGGTAAAATTGTCCATATAGGTTAAAGTGTAATAATTTTCATAGTTCAAAAATGTGGGCAAAGTGTCACGAATCAAAGTTTGGAGGGCAGAGTGTAAAAATTAGTAAAGTTTGGGTGGTTAAGTGTATTTATCTCATTACTTAATGTACAATTTCAAAAATCACATTTTGAATTCAATAAGAATGTAAATTAAATAGGGTACAAAATATTCAAAATTTACTAAAAATAATATAGATTCATTTTTATTAAGTGGTAGTTTTGTCCATACATTACATTTAATTTAGTTGAGGGGGTAAGTGTTACATTTGCAAGTTCATGGGGTAAATGAGACATATGGCCAAGTTCGGGGTGTTATTGTATTTTGCCCTATATCATAGTTTATCACCACCTTAAACATGCTCCGAAAATAATTACAGATCCAGTATTATTTAAGCAAAGAACTTAAAAGGGCATACCACTAAATGCCAGGAAAAGTGTGATATTGTTGTTTGGGTTACAAAAATGCATGACAAAATATGGCCGTTAAAGAGGTCAAAAAAGATGTACCGAGGTAGGTGGTGATTACATTGCAACTTATATTTTTCCATCACGTATCATCCTAACCATTACAAATTTTTATTTTCATCGAGAGGTGAAAAAGCTATCAAGATCTTTTGTATCGCACAAACATTTTGCAATGGTGATTTTGTCTTCAAGAGAGAAAATGCATCTCACTCAATGCATCAAAGACAACTTTTTTGAGGAGGAAGATCTTGTTCAAAACCTATACGCAAAGAAGTTCACCGTTTTGGATTCGGTTTTGCATTTGCACGAATGAATTCATAAGTTCCAAGAAGGTCTTCAATGTCATCGATATCTTCTCGCTTTTTTAGAAGATCTTGTTTTTCCAAAGAAGATCGCTTTCACACTGATCAGCAGACGCTAAATCATTATCATCATTGGCGGTTGGTGTCTAAGGGGTTTGTTCACGAGAATTTTTTCTTGATTGTTTGTTTGGCCACCACTTAGAATATTTTGGACCACATCAGCAAAAGCTTCAGCATTCGCACCAGTTGCTCGATCTTTCCCAAATATGTCACACCAATCTTTGTAATAAGGCCACGATTTGTAGCGCATAGTTTTTGCATTATTGTCTGCCTGTATGATAATTATATATGTTTTAATGGGCAATATCTGCCGAAATTGTTACCAATCAATGAGAACTCCTAAAGCACAATGAACCCATAACAATTTACCTTGATATATTCATTCCATTTTTCCTCTTCGTTCACTATCAAAGTGTTAGAGCTGTCATTCCAAGCAAATCCAGACCTGCCCAACATTGAACTCAAAGAACCATAATATTTCTTTCACACAGTTATTTTAGAGTTAATATGTGGGGATGCTCTAAGATCAATTCCTGAAATGCGCTCAATCATCGAGTGCTCTAAAATAAATTGGTAACCCATTTGAACCCATTGTCACATTTAAACCCTCCGCAATAAGCTCTTTCAATGCGTGCAACAACACATATTCTTCTTGTGTTGTCCACTTAACGCCTGCTATTAGTACCTTTGCGAAATGCCGAGGAACAATTTGGTACACTAAAGGCATTTATTTACATTATCCCTAAAATTACCAATGTTACATTACCATAACTATGTTATTAATAGGCCGAATCACCACGAAATATTACTAATCCACATAACAAAACTGTAATAAAATTATATCCTTGAAATTTCACAACAAATATGAATTATATAACAAGCCATAAACAATATGGGTCACAAATATAATCTTGCAACAAAGAAAGACTTACTAGTCTTGCATAAAATTGTCCAAATTACTCGAAAAACAAAATGTAGCAACCATACAGATTACAATGACATAGAATTATCTTAAGTGATGCGTATGTGACACCACATTTACAATGTCACAATGCGTCAGCCTCTCCACTCATTGTACATGGTTTGTGCAAGATTATCACGCCAATTCGACCAAATCTATGATGATTCGATGATGTCAACAAATTGGACTCGCATGTGCATTCGAATGGTCTACAACGATTCGTGAATTTCACTCTAGTGGATCAACAACCATTGAAAACCAATAAAATTATGGAGTAGACAACATGCGATAATTATCCACCTGCGGTTTATATGGGAAAAAGAATTACTCCTTAAAATAGCACGCCCGCTTTCAACAAACCAAATGCCCTCTCGTTGATGTTTCGTGGTTTTAGAATGTCTTAAATTGAATAATTCCCTATAATATTGCAAAGGCGCTAGATCCAGACCCACTCGTCAAATGGTATCTAACACCTCTGTAAGGTGCTAGAAAACCAAGTCCATTTGTATACCCACGATCACAAAGGTAATATTTACGAAATTGGAAAGGACAATGTTTATTTTATTTAATTTATTATACTTGTACTTATGTAATACCGTAAGAATTATTGTCTCATGCCGGTGGATACTCAATCCATTTGGCCTACTAATAAAGATCACGCAAAACACGACTATCGGTGGTAGAACCCCTCCCAACCACTTAATATGAATACAAACTTCATGGTCTGGTCACAAACAAAAATAACATTAACAGATATATCTCCTTTTCGGTTCCTATATCGCGCATTGTCACTTAAAGGAACTCGTACATCAATATAAGTTCCATCTAGCGCACCTAGACACCCCTAACAAACAAACACATATATGAAGTTAAGTATGGACACTAAATTAATAATGTGAATGTAATTCATGTAAGTTTTTGTAGATAATTAACCATAAGTTTTTAAAGTTACCTTGAACCACTTCCATTTAGCATCTGTGATATCATCATTCACGGGTTGTGGAGTTACTAGTAGGATGTTATGAAGCCTAAGCAATGCTTGGAGAACCAAATTAAAGTGTTTGCTAATTGTATAACCCGATCTTTTGAAGTCAAACTTCACGATAATATTCTTCTTGTGATGTGCCAATACACTCAAAAAATAGCAACTTGTTCACTTATTTGTACATGTCTTGTACGTTCTAGCCCACCAACATTCTCTAAGAGAAAACACAACCTACAAAATACATTTCTATCCATTCGTAGTTGTTGGATACAAGTCTCATCACTTATATCGATTAGAGCACGCATCTGGTTAATTTGATCAGGTAATCGATCAACTATTCAATATGGAGCACGCGTCATTCTTTGACTACGATGATGACGTCTTAACATAAGATGTCTTCAATAAAAATGAATGAAGAAGAACATTAATTTCAACAACATAACAATTTCTTCAATAATGACAATGATATGCAATTCTTCTTCATCCATTTAATAGATAACAAACCAAATGTAGAAATATATGAATTAGTACATGTTTTCATAGTATATATTAGTCCATTTTTCACTATGGAAAAAATGGATTCCAAAATCTATTGAAAAACTGTTAACATAATTGTGCATTTTTGGGAATTTTAATATTGTTAGTAAGAATGGATCAAAGTAATATGTGTTTACTTGTATCATACTTGGTTAATGTCTACAAAAATAACTAATTCAACATACATAATTAATATGACAATTCATAACATAACATATATGCTCAAGTTTACCAAAGAAATTTGACCTAAATCATAACATATAACCAAAACATAACCTCTTTTATTTGAATATTTAAATTTAAACATCATTAAAAACATTACATTATGCTAAATTTTACCAAGAAATTGTACATAACATACGAAAAAATATGTAACCAAAACAGAACAGCTTAATTTGAAGATTTAAATTTAAACATCACTAAAAACACTACATAATGCTCAATTTTACCAATAAATTACTCATAAATCATAAGAATAAAGCATATAATCAAAACATAAACTGAATTTGAAGATTGAAAGTTGGTTCTCATAAAACACTACATTATGCTCATAAAGAATGGAACGAATTTGCAGATAATCAAAATATCACCACTGAATTTGAAGATTTTAATTTTATTCTCCTAAAATTCGCAACTTACCGCAACAAGCTTCTTGGTTCTTCAGATCTCTAGTTTTCGAAGTGGTTCCGAAGCTGAATGTCAACGAATTTGCAATTAAAAGTAATTGATGGAAAAGGAAAATGAAATAAAAGACCCGCTTCAAACGAGAAAATCTCATTTCATCAGTCCGATTAACTCGAATTTTTTTATAGAAAAATCTCCATAAATACTTTTCGATTTCTTGCGAAGCCAAAAATAAATGATATTTACAAAGCCAAAAATCAAATGTCTTTAGATAATATTTCCGATTTCTTGCGAAGATTTTTAAATGATTTACAATAATAAATGATATTTACAGTCCGAATTAAAGAAGAGATTGAAGTTCATACCTGACGAATTCTCGGCGGAAGACTAGGGTTTGTTGAGCATAATATATTCCTTTTTATGTGAAGGAGGATAATAATTAATCATAAATGGAGGGGTAAGGTTGTCTTTTCAGGTGTAATTTTTAGGACAAAAAGGACAATTCCAATACCTAGAAAAGGACAGATAACTTAATAACACCCTCCCATGCGATTACAAATCGGGCATTGATCAGATAATTTATTGGGCCTTCTCATTTTAATAGAGCCCGATTTGCTGATCCCAAACGCAGAATAAAGGGCAGATAAGTCCATTTTCTTGCCTTTTCTTATATCCCCAATGGGGCGCAAGTTTTAACCTTTTGTAACTAGGAATGGATATATATATATATATATATACACACTAATAATCAAAATACATTAAAATAATATAATTGTAAAATATACTGGTATATTATTCAAATAGGTATAGTACATTGAAATATTTAATACCAATTATTGATAGTACTAATAGACATTAATTATTATATTTAGTAATATATATATAAATACCTAATGATAAAAATTAATATTATAATATTGTATGTGGATCTTCCATGATGTTTTGTAACCCTCAAAGCCAAGTCTTATGAACTGAAAATACTGGCCAATAAATGGGGCAATAAACACTCTATTGGCAGACATGGATTGGGGTGTTCCATCCAGTTTCCTTGTTCTTTTTTGTTAAGAGGTCATTAAAGTTTCGAATCGAAGATAGCTGCAACACAGTACTCAGTACTCACCCACCATTTCCACTGCTTTAGCTGGATCCATTACATAGTATCCTTCCATTAGCTTCACCTGAAAGCTGTTGCATTTTAATAATAAAAGAAAAGTTCTAATCCAATTAATAAAAGAAGGCAATTGCATTTTGAAAAAGTGAACCGCGTGTTGGCCCGTCTCAACCCGCGGCTCAAAAAGGCTAGCTCATGGCAGGCCACTAAACCCTCAACCCATCTCCTACCTTTGACGGGGTGGGCGGGTTGTCAAAAATGGGCTGCAACACGAACAAATCATTAGGAGTACTCTGAGATTGTCCAATAGAACCATTCTCATAAAAGTTTAAAAAAACTAATTACTAACTAAAAAACATAAAACATAAATAGCGTATCGTAGAGAGTTTTGATATCTTAGTCGAAATCTGGGCTTCATACATCTTTGCATCTTCCTGAGTTGATCTTTTATTACATTTGAACCATTTGGACTTAGGTGTCTTATCAGACTATGCCAATTTAAATACATTTTTACATTGAATAGGGGAATACAATTTGAGTAGTCATTTATTACATAAATACATCCAAACAGAGCATAACAACTGGTATGAACTATGAAGTAGGAAAAGCCAGAAAAAAAAAAACAAGCGTTTTTCTTTGCTACATTCTCCTTCACAAAGTTTTTTTTTCAAGGTCTCGTGTGCACATTTTCCGGCCGTGTTTGCTTGTGGAGACTTCTGTGAAAATTTTCTTCCGAATTTTTTTCACTCTAACATGCGATTACCTGTAATTTGTTTTTGAACAAATACATTTTTCACCCACTCCTATTTTTTCAGCCATCAGTCACATTCAATTAGAAATATAACTAAAAAAATCACATCAACTAGCACCATTACAATTTTATCATAAATACACTATACTCTCTTGGTTTTCTTTTCTAATCACCAACAACGTACGATTAATATTTTAATTAAAAAATCATCTCATTTATCGTCATCATTATGGTTCATCTCACATCAGATCATCACTCAAAACTCAATTCATATTTTTTCAGATCACTTTTTTCAAAATAAGAACTCTAAAACCAGGGGGCAAAATACAATAACACCCCCAAACTTTGCTCTATGTCTAGTTTACTTTATTGAACTTACTAATGTAATACTTACCCCACTGAATCAAATTAGAATTTAATTTTTGGATAAAATAATCGTTAATAAAAATGATTTTATGTAATTTTTGGTATATCTTGAATATATGTACCTCAATTTTGACTTAGATAAATTGTTAATTAGAAGAAAATTAAATTATTTTTTGAAAAAAAACACTGATAATTCAAACTTTAAAAAATTAAAGCAATGTATAATATATACACAAAAAAAATTACATGTGAATGGAAAAAATAAAGTATTAACCTTTTAATTTAAATAGAATTTTATCTTAGGAAAATATGAATAAATAATTTTAAAATAATTTAGTTTTATATATTATACTTTGTTTATTTTTTATTCAATATGATTCATAATCCAGACATAGTATTAACAAGTCGTCTTCTTTAATACATAATCAATATTGTTGATGTAACAATCCTCTCAAAAAAAAAATATTGTTGATGTAACAAATTGAAATCACACCCTATAAGTTCTATTAAAATATTTTAGGACTAAATCTTGTTATTTGAATAATGTATTGTTAAAAAAATATTACTAGAAGAAAATATATATTATTTATTTCTTCTTACTAAAATATTACATATATCATTTTATTGGAAATACAAATTATTAATAATTTAAAAATGTGTATTTATGTACAAAAAAAAATATTATTGTTAAAAAAATATTACTAGAAGAAAATATATATTATTTATTTCTTCTTACTAAAATATTACATACATCATTTTATTGGAAATACAAATTATTAATAATTTAAAAATGTGTATTTATGTACAAAAAAAATATTATTCATATCTATTTGAAAGAGTTTGAAATTTGAAAGTTAATATTTTATATTGAATTCAAATAATTAGAATAATTTATATGCCAAATATTTTTGTGTAATTGTTATACTCATTTATTGTTAAAATATTCTTAAAATTTGAATTACTTCACTTACTAATTACTTCTCCAAAAATAAAATAATTTAAAATATTTTTTTAATTCATAAAGAACCTTAAATATAAGGCAAACACTCATATAGACCATATTACGAGTCTCAATCCGAAAGACGTATTCAACTGAATGCCTAAGACGAATCCACCCCAATACCGATAGCATTTTTGTAATTATTTGGGGCAGTGACATTTTTGTATTATAAGGAGGTGAAACACCAACATTAGGGCGCGGTGGCATTTTTGTTATATTAAGGCGGCGGAATAGTATCTCTATGGGGGCGGTGGTAAAAATATCACTTTTCTATACAAATGTATCACCTTTATTCTGAAAAGTATGCATTTTCAAAGGAACATAACTGGTCATTTACTTGCAAAGTTATATACAGTTTCAACTGTATCACTTTTTATTAATAAAAATATTACTTTTACTATAAGAAGTATATGTTTTTAAAGTAACAAAATTACATTAGTAGTCCTCTTGATATAGTATCACTTTAAACTCGAAAAGTATCACCTTTTATTAAAAAGTATCATTTTCACTCTGAAAAATATATGTTTCCAAAATAACAAAACTGATTATTTACTTGCAAAATTGTATACAACCTAATTCAAAATTATTACTTTTTATTAAAAAAATATCATTTTTACTCTAAAAAGTATAAGTTTCCAATGTAACAAAATTAAATTAGTAGTTCCTCTGTCATATTATCACTGTAGACTTGAAAAATACAATTTTTTGTTTAAAAAGTATCATTTTTATTCTGAAAAATATATGTTTTTCAAAGTAACAAAACTATTTACTTGCAAAGTTACATGAAACCTTATTTAAGAGTATCATTTTTTATAACAAAAGTATCACTTTTACTCTGAAAAGTATATGTTTCAAAATCACAAAACTGGTAACATTAGTTTTCCCGAAAAGTACTAATTTTCCCCAGAAAAATATTAGTATTTCTACAAAAAGTATCGATGAAGTTCTCAATGTTTTCTGATTTGCGTTTCTTCAACCAATCATTGAGCATACCCTCCAACCATGGTCACCTCATCATTGATATTCCACTGACAATCTCCTCGAAAAACCATAATCAGATTTATTCCAATTAACCGAATAAAAAATAATGATTACCAATTTTGCTTTCGTTCTCCTCGACTCTTCCAGTGTTCTCAGTTCGCAGTTCTTCAAACCAAAACTATTTTACTTCTCATTTTGCTGGACTATTTTCTTTTTGCCTACTTTCTCGATGGAAAAAAGGGAAGAGTACAATGGAAAATTGAATGAAATAACAGATGAAGCATAAGAAGAAAATATTCGAAACAACAAAAAAATAAAAAATAGTAGAAGAAGAAGGCCAATATCAAGAAAACATTCAAAGAATAACTAGATAAGAAAGCAAAAAAGAAGAAAAAAAGACTACGAACCAAAAAAGAGAGTGTGTGTGATTGTGTGTGTGTGTGTGTGTGTGTGTGTGAGAGAGAGAGAGAGAGAGAGAGAGAGAGAGAGAGAGAGAAGGAAATATTTCAAAAGGGAGAAGAGTATCATGCATATTTTTTGAACTGAAACAACATTATTTAGATCCATGCTATAGGATTCGTCTTACGGATCAGGATTCGTAAGATGGTCCTATAAGAGACCTACTTAAAATAAAAGGTAGAGGTATAAATATTTGAAGTATGCTCAAAATTATTGTTATATTAAACTCAAATTTAATTTAGGATGGTAAGTGTTATGACAAGTTCAGGAATAAATAAAATATATGACTAAGTTCAAGGGTGGTATTGTATTTTACCCGAACCAAAATGAAAGCCTATCATAACCTTTCCAGAAAAATCTAAAGCCCAATTCTCTCTCTCTCTCTCTCTCTCTCTCTCTCTCTCTCCCCACATATATATGAGTAGGAATGCAATCGAATCGAAGCGACCCAAGCTTTTGAGAGTTTGAATTTGACTTGTTTATTATCGAGTCAAACTGGAGCTTGAAATTATCGAATATATTGATGGCTCACGAACTTTTTCGAGCTTAATCAAGCCTAAATGAACTTAGTTAATATCAATTACCAATTAAATTTTTATTCAATTTATTACCAAAATAAAATTATATATTCTAAAACGCATAACAAATCTATTAAAACCTATGATTTTATTCAAATAAATAAATTTATCTAAATATTTGTATATTTATCATAAGTAAATGTATAAAATTTAAAATTAAAGGAAAACTATTAGTTTCATTTATATGAATTTACTAACGAGTCTATTCACGAGCTAACGAACCAAATATATCTAAGTTTGAGTTAGTCGAGCTCCGAATAACTCACGAGCGGTATGGTTCATTTGCAGCCTTATATGAGATAACTGTAACTTCGCATAAATAGAAGAAAGAAAAATTAAATATTTCTGAATGCGTGTGTCTCCTTCCCTACTATCCGTTATTGTATTCAAAAGAGAAAAATAAATAAATATTATACCTTTTTTCTGAAGAGAAAATTGCCATTTTTACCTATTTTGGGATAGAAAAACACTTTTTTACCTAACTTTCATAAAAATCACTTTTTACCAATTTTTTCAATGAAAAGACATAAATGCCCATATCCTCGCTCTCCCTCCCTCTCTCTCTCTCTCTCTCTCTCTTGATTTAAAAAAATAATTTTCCTTTCCTCTTTTCTTCTTCATTCCAAAGATAACAATCTTCTTTTTTTTTTCCTTTCATGTTTTCGATTTTGAAGATTCAAGACACGATTGGAAATAAGTTTAAGTCGCTTGAATCAAACTAATGTATTTTTTACTTCAAATATTTATGTATAATGCGGGAAATTCGCTTATTTTCGAGAGAAGAAAAAAAAACTGGAATGTTCAACATGGCACGATCGTGCCAGATGTGAGCACGATCGTGCCACCATAAACATGAGCACGATCGTGCAGCAATATGGGGCAACACACTATGGGACACGATTGTGCCACCATAAATGTGAGCACGATCGTGCAGCACTATGGGGCACGATCGTGCCACCATAAATGTGAGCACGATCATGCGGCCCTATAGGCGACGACGATCGTGCAGCTCTATAGGGCAAAGCATGATCGTGCTACTTTAGAAGGGTATTTTTATATTTGTGGGTAAAAAGATGGTTTTTATAAAAATTGGTAGAAAATTTGTTTCACTGTCCAAATAGGGTAAAAAAAAAAAACCCACCCTTTTTATGAAGATATCCAATTCGAAAACACATACTCGCACAAGGGGTTGAATTAATAAGAAAACTAGGATTAAATTAAGAAAACTAGGAGGATTCTCTGCAATATTCTCTCTTTTCGTGTTTGTTTTTATGTGCTTGCGCAATGGCTGATGTGATTAAATTATCTTGCAATACTCTGAGGTTTTCTTCTTCACTGTTAGCCTCATTCTCTTCGTCTTTCAGTTCTTCTCCACGGCCTCTTCCTCCCATTCATGGACTGCATAGAAGGGTGCTTTCTGTTTCAGACGTTTCTTCGGTTGGTTGTGATTTTATTTCTCGATTTTCCTTTAGACCCCGCAAGGAATTTGCATCCTTCAAGGTAAAGACATCAACTTTCTTTAGTTGTAGTTGATTTTTTTAACTTGACAGTTGACATTAGATTAATTTGATAAATGTTTTTTTTTTTTTTTTTGGCTGATACTGCAAAAGAACCAATCATGAACTCTTTGTTTGAAGCTTTTCATTTGGTTTCCTGTTTCTCTCATGCCTCTAATAAATTATGTTCTAGTTTTGATGAGAATATTGGATAACTGGTTCACAATTTGTATTTAGTTTAATGGGCTTGGAATTGGGGATTTTTAAGGAATTTGGTTGGAGATCTAGTATGTGTTACATTGCTTACACGTCTGAACATTGTTCAAACTATCTGAACTTATGTTGTTTGAATTGGAATCAATTGGATTTAAGTGTTTCTGAATTCTGAACCATTTTATGGTTTTGCTTCAATTAGGATCCTCTACTTTCATACGGATACAGTGTTTCATCTCCTTTTTTATAATGTTATTTATACACGGCATGTTATGGTGATATTGGAATATAAGCTGAAACACCATTTGGGATAGAGGATCTCACTTAGTTTTACGTAGGATCAATTGTGTCATTCAATCTTGGTTAAGTATATTGTCTAAATTATTATCTGGATTTGAATTGAATCCAATAATTATAATGCTCGTGCTTCTTTTTCTCTCTCTTTTTGTTATGTTACAATTCAAGAAATAGATGCAGTTAGATGCTAATGATATTGATCCCCTGCAAGAATGAATTGGCAATTTAGATCATATTCATGTCTTTAGTTTTATGTTACTAGCACTTTTCTACGCTTTGAATTTGGTTTTGTGCTTGTCTTTCTCTTTTTCTTGTCTGCAATTTATGTGTTCTATAATATGGAAAAAAACAAGAAAGATTCATGATTCAAGCCATAATTTTTTGCTTGTATGTTTTGGGAAACTTAGCAAAACCAGTTAATCATCATCTTTTCATCTAAAAGTTGTGACTAATATTTTGCATATTCAAGGGTCCAAGAGAACTTTTAACACATAATGGCCTGACTGTTAATGCTAGTTCTTTCATATGCTTGGTGATGTGGGCTGCACCTGTCCTAACTTTATCTTGGTCTTATCTCATGCTTTCCGATTGTTGAATGCTTCCCTAAATGTAAAAGAATGTAGAAGTAATATTTATCATCAGATAAAAATCTGAGTGCATGGAGTTGCTCAGAACAAAGTTTCATTCCATTTCTGTTTGGCATGAAACCTTCATGATGATATGGACCTAAATAAATAATGGTTATTTGATCTTTTAGTTGTTAAAAATTGAGTGAAGTCTTTTTGTGATCCTCATAAACTCTGAAAGTAACTGTCTGTCATAACCTGATTTGAGTCTTGCATGTATGATGATGATTACTTATTCACTTTGTTCTGATTTTGAAGAATTTGCATCTTCTCTGCTACAATCAATCATTCCAAAACGGCGTGCTTCGAGGAATTTTTGTCTAATTGTAATATGTAACTGGAGTGGTAAACTATACAACTTTAATTGGAAACTGATCGGGCCTACCTGGATTTGATAATGATATGGATTTTTTGGAATATAAAATTTTGACTTACTGGTATGTTGCACAGGAAAATACTATGCTTCTTATGTTCTGTTCTGCATTTGTTTGTGTCATGATAATATAAATCTAATTTGTTCTGATGTTGTCTTTTTTATCTGGTGAATAATCGTGCTGTTAAAAATTATACGTGATTTTCGATCTTGACAAATTATTAATTCTGACATTCTTAACAAAATGGTGGTTAAATCTATCTTGAAGTTATTGATGATTCTTGCGGGTGCTTGATATCAGATGCATGCAACTGTTACCAATACCGAGCAGCCCAAGTGGTGGGAAAGAAATGCAGGCCCAAATATGATAGACATTCACTCCACACAAGAATTTTTGAATGCCTTGAGTCAGGCTGGAGATAAGCTAGTCATTGTTGAGTTCTATGGAACATGGTGTGCTTCTTGCCGAGCACTATTTCCCAAGGTAAAAATTTATTTTCCTCTATTTTATTCCACTCTGCAGACCTTTACCCCAATGATGGAATAGGCTTCTGAAAGGTAATTCGCTCACGACGTAGCATTACTTTGAAATTAATGTAAACTTTCTAAAGTTTAGAAGTTTTGAATTAGATATATGCAGTCGTGTGAAATAGAAATGAAGTCTTTTGTAGTTCAAAGTCTTGCTACCATTACCCTGTTGACAGGATAGGTTTCTGAAAGGTAATTCACCCATGGTGTAACATCTTTTTTGAAATTAATGTTCACTTTTTTAATCATAGAAGTTTTGATACAGAATATATGCAATTGTGTGAAATATAAATAAATTCTTTTTGTAGTTCAATATCTTGTTGTCCTGGTGGAAGGACTGTGAGCCAATTGATGCCTAATAAATTTTACCCTGGAGATTCTTTTGCTCAAGTTATGCGAAATTCAGATATTTACTTCAGAAATTGATTCGTTCAAGTTGTGCTGAATTTATTTGTTTTGCCCATCACTTTTTCCGCATAGTCACTTACCAGACAGATGTTATGTATTTTTAGCTTCCCAGTTTATCTGTGAGGAGGATGTCTAAGATATTCCACCAACGTTACGTTAGCATACAATATAAATAGAGATGTTTTGTTTGGTATACCAATTTAGAAAAGAGTTATGTAATAGTCAGATCTTGTGTCTTCTGTTTGAATCGTTCATTACCAAAGCAAAACCAATTCAATAATCTCACTTTGGTACCTGGAATTAAGAACGGCTAACCTTGAATTCAGAATGTTAGTATATCAAAATGGAACAAATTATGGAAATGCCTTAAATATCAGGATCAAAAACCAAATTTCTCTTGGTAACTGCATAGAGATGTAAACGGCAGAGAAAAGGGTTGGAAAAGCAGTTTGATTATTGTACTTATAATCATTGTTATCGTACTTGACAACATTTCTAACTATAATTTGGAAAACCCTAACATCATCGTCTCCTCGGGTATTTATGTTGTCATGACTTGAGTTAATGCATGCTAATGTCTTGTTCGTTGATTTTTTTTTCTGCTATATATATTATTAGGCTTTCAAATTAGTATAGTACCGTGACAACTGACAACGTGTTCCATAATCAGCTTTGCAGAACGGCAGCGGAACATCCAGAGATTTTGTTCTTGAAAGTCAATTTTGATGAAAACAAGCCCATGTGCAAGACTTTGAATGTAAAAGTTCTCCCTTATTTCCACTTCTACCGTGGAGCAGATGGACAGCTCGAGTCGTTTTCTTGTTCTCTTGCCAAAGTAAGTAATCCGTCTCTGTGTAGCAGTTCTTTATTGCTTCAGCTATTGTCCATTGAATGTGACACACTTGAGGTTCAAGAATATAATTTACTTTTGAGCAATTAAAGAAAGAATGAAAGAAAGATGGTAGGTGTGGAATGAATGAAAACTCATCCAGGTTCAGTTATTTGAAATTGAACCCTGTGATACACTCTTTTTCTTATACTACGGGAGTGTTTACAAACACTTAAAAGAAGTGATTGTCAAGTTTTGACTTAAAAAAGTAGTTTTTAGTGTTTCAAAATGTCAACTAAAGCAGGGGGAGAGGGGGATGGGTGCTTTTTAAATTTCTGATTTTGTTTCTGGTTTCATTTTGAAATATGTAAAAACACTTTTACAACTTATTCAACAAACACTGTCTGTTAACTTAATCACCTTCCAATTTCTATTTGCAAACACTACCAACTTTGATTCTCAACTACTTTTCACTTCTACTACAATAAATCACTTCTTTTAAAAGCTGAAGTTTCTGCAAACACCAAATACTAATCAAAATGATGGATATTTTTCATTGATCTTCTCTGGTCAACATATTGAATAATCTTGTAGTTTAATAGCCTTTGAAATCTTTCTAGAACTGATGCAACTTATCGTATAGAACTTTTGATTAGAGCCCTTTTGACGTACACATCAAAAGAAGTAACTTCTTAACGGTCATAATCTTTTTGCAGTTTCAGAAAATAAAAGACGCCATCGAATTACATAACACAGCTCGTTGCAGCATTGGCCCCCCTAAAGGCATTGCTGATCTCAACCTTGAAACCCTCTTACCTCCAATGGAAAAGCAAGCTGAATCATCTGGAACATAATACTACTTTACAGTTCCTTCATTTGTCTATATATATCGTTGCATTTGTGTTTGTGCTATATCGGAATCCATTGTCGGTGAGTTGCAAATTTTAGTCGAACGCAAAATATTACAATCATCCTACGGCGTTCTTTGTATAGGCTTGGGGGCCTGGGGCATGTTGTAATGCTATTTGACTGAATGGAGTTGAATTACTTTCAGGTCACTAGTGTGTTAAGATACAATTTAGGGATAATTACAAAAAAACACCACTGAGATTTGAGCTAACAAAAAAACCTAAAGATTCTTGGAAATTACAAAAATTCCTTTGTGGTTTATTCTGTATAACTTTACCCTTTTCATAAGCAAAAACTTTCAAATACTCCCTTTACATTTGTTAAACTCCTTACATTTAAAGACAAACAAACCTTATAGGTTTTTTTGTAAGTTTGAAACTTTTTTGGTTTTTTTTATAACCCTAAATCTCAGGGCTATTTTTGTAATTATCCCTAAAATTTAAGCATCACTTCATCGCCATCGTTGATTATTAGGTTGCCATAGGATTTGGTTCCAATTAAGTCGTCGCAAAAACTTATGTGAGACGGTAATACTTTTTCTGTAGAAAGTTATACTTATCTAAATACATGTAAATTAGTGTATTTAAACGAAGTATCACTTTTTACACTAAAAATATCACTTTTCACACTAAAAGTATCACCGTCTCACGCCGTCTCACCAGAGACTTGGTGTTAAGTCATTGCTTGGAATGGATTTGTAATTCCGACAGTTGATGTTTGAATTTCTTACTACAGCTACTAAATGCTACCTCAACAGGGTCCACATAATTCACACATTTTTATGATATATAACATTCCTTTTATAATTTCCTCAAAAAAAAAAACATTCCTTTTATAAAATTTCATGTAGCAAGTAATATAAGATAAAGAAATAAAAAAGGGCAATGAAAAAAGGTGCAAAATTGTACATAAATAAATTGTATTTTGAATTACTATGAAGAACTTTCTAAAACGCGGGTGGGCATATTTGCTCAATAACTTTGCAAATTAAGTGAAAAACATTGCTCTGTGTAGAAGTTTTTGAAATGAAGTTATTTGAGAAGGTAAATCAAAATTAATTTATTTGAAAGAATAAATTCCTGGCAATACTTAAATCCTTGGCATACTATGTAAAAAATTGAATTGAGAAAATAAAATCTGTCAAGAAAGGATCTCTTTAATATTATGAATTATATGTATTTTTTCTGTTTATTATTAGGGTGGCGCTATTGGCACCCCTTTTTTTTACGAGTACACCCACCTTCTAAGTACACCACCCCCACTTTTTCAAATATGGCACAATTGTTAAATACACCTCCCATTTTTTCCAATTTTACCCTTTCATGAAAAACCCTAGGTGGACGACAAGACGATGGGTTTTCTGCCATCATGCCACATGGCACGATGGCAAAAACATGGCACGATGGCATTTTCACCATCATGCCACATGGCACGATGGCATGATGGCACGATGGCAAAAACATGGCACGATGGCCCATGTGGCACGATGGGTGTGGCACGATGACACACTGAATTTTTTGTCATAGCGCGTGATCGTGCCTTATATCGCACTGCTACTGTGCGACAATATTTTTCAACCTGGAAATTTGAGAAATAACATATTTTATGCTATAAACTAAGAATATACGTTCATTATATGGGGATATGAATACTTTATTGTTCAAATCTTCAACAATTTGGGTGTTGGAAAAATCTAGGGTTTGTATAAAAAAAATTAACTTTCTTCGAGAAGAAGAAAAATGTGGGAGAATGATGTGGGTGTATTTAGAGATTGGGGGTGTATTTAGAACTTGGCTTTTAGTAAGGGTATTATAGTCTTTTAACTTAATGGCATTTTTGAAATTTTAGAAAGTGGGTGTACTCATCAAAAAAGGGGGTGCTAATAGCGCCACCCTTATTATTATTTACAAATTCGTTGGGCCCTAAAAATAATGTTTATAGTGAGATTATTAGTTTAATATATTGACCTATATCAGGGCCAAAAGTATTTATTATTTAAGGTAGGTTTTGTTTTATTGGTCTTTTAAGGGTCTTGCAGTTTTTTCTTTGTAGAAAGAATCCGACCAACAGAGATTAACTCTGAGACCAAAGGCAAGTTTCCCTTTTTGATTCGCGGCTTCTAAATTCATCCCGTCTCTTTTACACCATCGACCGGTAAGATTTTTACTCTTTTGAAACCTATTGTTTTGAAAGCCAATTAGAGATGTTGAATTATTCATTATAGCGTTGTTTTGGCTACATCCGATGCAATTAACATGTTTGTTGAAATGCCCAACTGATTCTGGAAACATCTTCACTCCTTGTAAAACCCAACTAAAGATTTTCTGTGCATATCATTGTGGTGCATACTTGTCATGCATGTTACATGTTTGTTTAAATGCCTATTTGATTGTTTAAACATATTTGAATTTATTGCTTTCAGAGTTCATCAAGAACGCACAAATGACAAGCTATCTCTGGAGGAAATACGCAGACTATGTGTCCACAAAGTGGGAGAGGACAATTCTATGGGACATGATTGAGCCATACAGGCGACCCAGATCGTTTACTCCCCTAGTCACCATATATGTCTGTGCTTTTTATACAGGGGTTATTGGCGCTGCAATCACTGAGCAACTCTACAAGGTAAACCACTTTTTGATCCGACCTGTTATCAGATTGAAACTGAATTTTGCTTGGCTATGTAAGTCATTCTGTGGAATGGATGCTTGTTGCTTGCCAGAGTATGCAATCAAATGTGACTAGTAATTTGAGGAGACAGAAATAGCAATGTGTAGCTATTGGTCACTGAGGAGACGAAATAGAAATGATTTCCGATTATATTTGAGTTATTAAATCGCATGTTTTTGGTATAAAGGCCCTTGTTCCATGATATCAAACGCATGTTTAATTAGGAATATTTGAACTTGTCTAAATCATTATTCATATATTAAAAACTTAGATTGGTGTACCCCCATTTTGCAGCATTGTGTTGTAAATGACCTTTTTTTTTAATTTCTATTAGCTAGTTTTTAACTTTTATTAGTATATATGATACTGACATTATACTAAAGACATAGCACTTGCTGCAAATGTGTCCATCTTCATGCTCAGGCATCATTACTTAATTGCCTATATTTACTGTAACCCCTTTTATCTTGCATATATTCTGAAGCATGGGCGTAGCCAGAAATTCCGGCCAGTGCGGTCAGAAATTTTTTCGTTTTGGCAAGACGAATATCGGGCTGAAATTTTGAAAATAGAAAAAAGGCAAATATAAATGTCGTACATTACAACAATTATTTGCGGGTTTTCATAATCTCCAATTCTGATTTTCTCTAGAATAAACTTTTTGGAGAAGTGGCTTATCCAGAAGTTTATTCTAAATTAACTACTAAACAACTATTATTATTTTGGAATAGACTTTTAGATCCAAAAATTCATTCGAAAAATGCTCCAAAAAAAATTGTTGATTATCAAGTTTGTAACATATCTCTCTCTACGTAAGACAATTATTCATCCACATATATATCTTAATTGGGTCATATAATTCTTAATATTTTGGGCCAAGTTGGTAAGGTTTATTGGTTTTTTAAATTTTAACACAATTTTTTTATATGAACTAGACCTTCGGCTGAATTTCAATGCGACCTAACTCAAATTTAACAGTGTCACTCCGAGATCCAGTGCGGTCCGCCGACCGCACTGGTCCTAAGGTAGCTTCGCCAGTGTTCTGAAGAGCTATAATTCGAAAATATGTATTTTCAGCTTGAATTTTTTCCCCTACATTTACAAATTATTCTAATTGCTCTAGTTCAAGTCTTACAATTTGCCTGGGTAGGGTATGGACGAATGGTGCTTCAGTATGTGAACGAGTAGTACTTAATGTAAGACGATTTTCTGAAAGGTTACTCTATGGTGTAACTGTTTCCAATTTTAACATGTAATTACGATATACAATTACTTTGTACTGAAAACCCTAAAGATTTGTGGATCAACGGAAGAGGCCTGAAAAATATCATGTTTAATTAGAAGCCCAGATCATAAATGGGTGTGCATAGTCTTGCATTTTGCCAGTACTAGTCTCCTAGTATGAAATAAGGAGTTTCCACTGATACAATAGTTGATCATTTTTATTTATTGTGCATAACAGCTGCTTAGTATTTTAACTGCTAAAATGTTTAATTATTTCATGGACTGCATGTTTCTCAGGAGAAATATTGGGAAAATCACCCAGGGGAAGTTGTTCCCATAATGAAGCCAATGTTTTATGGTGGGCCTTGGAGGGTTATGGGAGGTGATGTTCCTCGGTTCGTCGAGGAGTAGTCAAAGCAGCCGCCAGATTGCTGTTGCAGCTTTGGTTTCTTTTAGTGCATACTGTGCCTATACATATCAAATATGCTAATGGAATGAAGGTATAATTAATATTGAACTCCTGGAATTGTTAAGCATCATATTCTCATTGGACAGACCACGAATGGCTGCCATGATTTCTAATGCTATTAGCAATCTTTGTCTTGCTATGCCCGTGAATGTCTGGCAAACAATGTTCTTAAAAACACAGGCGGCAGAATGGGGCTTAGCTCCACCTAGGCGAGATTAGGCAGGGCCTAATTGGGATTGAGTAGGGATTTTTAGAACAGTACCAGTAAGTCATGTGATTTATGTCATTTAATAAAATGCAAGTAATTCTTGCTTTTTACTAGATAACACGGCCTTCAACTTTGCTGGTCTATGGTTACTTATTTATAATAGGTCGGGATTTGTCCTGCTAGTGCCTCAATAATCAAGGCCATCAAAAACCATCATTGTTTTTTTATTTATTTCTTTTTACGCAATGAGAATTTCAACTTAGCATAACGTAACTCATATTTATTATGCACTATGAAGCATTGATATGGTCACAAGACACATGTATGATACGACACGGGTACGGGAATACGTCATGTTTTTGAATTTTAAAAACACGGGTACGATATATATACATATAAAATTATATATTTTTATTTTATTGAAAATATAGATGCACTAAATACAATTGAAAAAAAAACAGCATTTTAAACATAAAAAACTAAAATTTCATAAATACTTAAATCTGAAATGTGATAATTTACATACACGCACAAAAAACAACATGTTAAGATTATCAGCAATAGAACAAATTATATCTATGGAGTATTCACGGAGTATCGATAAAGTATCGTATCCGATATGGGTACGCCATCCTCACAGAAGTATCTGTGTTTCCTAGATTATGCACAATTAATGCCGACACAAAGTTTTAGACTTAATAGTATTCACAAATTTAATAAAATACAAGTTCATATCAATGGCGAATTGGTTTATTAACTGTTTAACTTGTCCTTAAAAAAAAGTACTCCATTTAAGTTGTACCAAGTTATGTCATTTTACCTTTTTTTAAGTGCATGGTTAAATACAGGTGATTCAAAATTCGCAGTCACTAAGAATCAAAATGTGAAATAATAACAACGAAAAATAAGATATAGTGAAAGAAGGCTATTTGAAAAATGTTAAATCCAACAGAGAAAATAGCATGTAAATTTCTCATATGGCTGGCCTCAACTTCAAGGCTCTTATTCTTACCATATTTGGCTTAGAAAACAGATTGTTCACCGTAGAAGGCATCAAGGAAATGTGAATGTATACGACTTTGCCTTCCATTTTTCGTTAAAAAGAGAGAGTGACAAAAAAATATTTTGGAAAACGATCGAACTTGAAAAATGTAATCAGATGCGAAATGATATTGTAATAATCATAGTTGATAGTTGATACAATGTCGATGTGTTTGATAATTGAAAAAGTGAACGAGTGAATAGTATATCTAATATTTGATCCGATATTTTTTTGTATTAAAATAATAATTAAATGTAATTGGTTATTAGAAAAATAATATAAAACATATAGTATATATTTTGAAATTTTTTACGAGCAGTCATGTGCCATTTTTTAAACCAAAATTTTATTGATCTTTTTCATAAGCAAACATGAAACATGACCTGTAAAGTTCAAATTCCCCTCCAAAATGAACTTATGCATGATTCGTGACTTGATATTTCGTTCTGAGTTATGCGGATTGAGGAAAAGCTTCTTAAGAGAAATTGGTTATAATTAAATGATTTTTAATTACATTTAGAGATTAAATAATAAATTTTGGAAAGTGATGTGCAATTTACCGATCTACAAAATAGATTTGGATTGACTATTTCGAATAATCATATATATATATATATATTTTGACGGGGGAACTCGCAGCCGCTACTCTTCGAGTGCGCACTGGATAAACCCTCGGGTTGGACGTACTAGCCCGTAAACTACGCCAACCAGGCAAACCACACTAGGCAAGCCCTGTGTGACAGGCTCAACCAAGAAAATATTGGTAGGGGGAATCGAACTCGTGACCTTTCAGTCCCGCGCTCACCTACTCCACCACACGCGAGGTGTACATTTATGAAATTATTTTACTTATTTGGAGTGTATTTGTGATATTGGAGCATAAAGTTAAACACCATCTTAAATAAGATACTCAACTTACTTAAAAAATGGTTTACTGTCAGATTAAATTTTATTACATGCAAGAGAAAAATGCCTTAAACCATCAATTTAAGAGTAGGTCTCTTGTAGGACCGTCTTTCGGATCCTATTCCGTAAGACGGATCCTACCCGCGACCCGCGACCCACCCCTGCCCAGTGCCCCAGCCCACCTGCCAACGCCCAGCCCAATCCTACCCGCGAACCGCCCCTGCCCAGCGCCCCAGCCCACCTATTATTTAAAAAAAAAAAAAAAACCTGCTACAGCGCTTGCGCTTGTGGGGGATCAAACCCACGAGCCTATGGGGACATAAGATAGTGTTCTATCACTACACCACTAATGCTTATTGTGCAATTTCAATATAACAATGTATATAAACACATTTATAAATACGCATGGTAATTAAAAAAAATTAAAAATGCCTATAAATGTAAAGGCTAAGAATCGAACCCAAGTCTATTAAAAAAACATGATACATTATCTCAATAAATGGATACTTATAAAAGTGTTACTTTAACTACATCATATTTATTTTTTATTTTTCCTCTTTTTTTTGTTCCTAGTTTGTGACTGTATTAAGAAATCTGATACTTTATCTCAACAAACGGATACTTTTACTTATAAAAGTGTTACATTAACTATATCATATTTATTTTTTATTTTTTCTTCTTTCCTTCATTTCTAATTTGTGACTATATTAAAAAACATGATACTTTATCTCAAAAACGTATTAAAGTGTTACTTTAACTCTGTTATATATATATATATATATATATTGTAATATATTCATAATTTGTGACTATATTAAAAAATATGTCACTTTATCTCAAAAAACAAATACTTTTACTTATAAAAGTATTACTTTAACTCTATCATATTTATTATTCATCTTTCTTTGTATTTATTATTAAAAAAATGTAATACTTTATTTAAAAAACTGATATTTTTACTCTTAAAACATAATATTTTGTCTCAAAAAATATATATTTTTACTCATAAAAGTGTTACTTTAACTCGATATATTTATTTGTCCTTCAATGTAATGTAATCATAATCTGTGGCTATATTAAAAAGTATGATACTTTATCTAAAATAACCGATACTTTTTCTCATAAAATCCATTATTTTAATCGAGGAAGAAAAACAAACTCTTTATATATATATATATATTTATTGTAATATATTCATAATTTGTGACTATTTTAAAAATATGTTACTTTATCTCAAAAAACAAATACTTTTACTTATAAAAGTATTACTTTAACTCTATCATATTTATTATTTATCTTTCTTTGTATTTATTATTAAAAATGTAATACTTTATTTATAAAATGATATTTTTACTCTTAAAACATGATATTTTGTCTCAAAAAATATATACTTTTACTCATAAAGGTGTTATTTTAACTCTAATATATTTATTTTTTTCAATGTAATGTAATCATAATATGTGGCTATATTAAAAATATGATACTTTATCTAAAATAACCGATACTTTTTTCTTTAAAATCTATTTATTTTTACGGGGGAAGAAAAACAAAAAAAAAAAAAAGAAAAAAAAAAAAAAAAAAAAGAGGTGGATTGACCGGACTGGTCAACAGAGTGATCCGCAGAACCAGTCCACGGTCAAGAGGATCCGTCTTACGGATTGAGACCCGTAAGACGGTCCTATATGAGTTTTTGCCTCAATTTAAAAAGGTTATCATTATTATATTATAAATATCACATATAGGAAAAAAAAAAAAGAAAACTGATTTAAATTGATTTATTTAATTTTTTAGAAGTATATACATAACATCATACGTGGTATATTGAGTTCAATGATCTGGACTTTCATTTTTGCAGCCTTTGATACTTCAACCTATTGATCTGGAATGCTGGGCAACTCGGGTTGGAATCCATGAGTTTATTCTCTGCCAGTGCTAAATCTAACAAAACTTTAGCCCGCAAAAAAAATTAGATGCCAAGGAATATATGCTCAATACATCTATCATATCCACTCAATGTACTCATTTATATCAGTTTGATACTGTGGAATTTATGCTCCACATACATGATACAACTTACAGTTTCATGGGAAAATAAAGAATTTATTTTCAAAACTCTGGTAGATCAAATTACACGAATAAATTTGATATTCGTTTTCGTCTATAAAGGGCGTTATTTGTCCATCTAGTTCAGGTATAAAAAGACAACTCTGTTGAGCATTTGAGAATTTAAGGTCTTGTATGGTTATGTTTCCAAATGATAATCACAAGACACTTTCTACTGTTCCACAATACGTTGATTATTCATACACGGCAAGAGTAATGTAACATAACAATTATTTGAGTATAGGAAAACACCGACTACGTACTGCACCAATAAAATTGAAATTACCTTCAGAATCTTCTCCAATAACCAAAAGCAACAATGCTGGTAAAAGATTTCTTGAATGAACAATCCAATAGATGGACATTTGTTATACAATTAAATTTCTGTATAGAGGACTAACAATGAGTATCTCATATAAGTGTATGAGTGTGTATCGCATCAGAAATGAATGCGAGGGATGAAACTTAAATACCTGAGAAGCTAGAAACCACTAGCAAGCCACCTCTTTGCTTCTTCTCCATGTATCGCATCAGAACACACTGGTGCACTGTCACTTGAATAGATGCATCTTATCTCCTGGAGTTATCTGTCTAACACCATACCAAATAGAGCTTAACATTTTCACAACAGGGATTTCTGCAATTCAACCAACCTCCTCTTTTCACCATACCAGAAGTAAGATAACACAAAGGAGAAAGGGATAATTACAAAACCTCCCCTCAGGTTTGAGCTAATTACGAGAAAAAGAAAACAGAGGTTTTTGAAAATTACAAAACCCCCCTTGAGGTTTGACTCCACATTACCTTTTTCCCCTTCATAAGCAAAAAATATTTCAAAACCCCCCGATATTTATAGAAATATTACAGTTATCTCCTTAAATTTAAACCAAAATCAAACCTCAAGGAGTTTTTGTAATTTTGAAAAACCTCTGGGTCTTTTTGGTATCAGCCCAAACCTTAAGGTGGTTCCGTAACTTGATTATTTGCATCCTTTCCATAACCTAAATCGAAACTTCAAGTCATAAAAAAGATGAAACATAATCCTAGCTCCGGGAAAAATGTTTATAGATTCTTCTCAACATGAAACATTATCAAATTCTACATAATGCTACATAATTGTAAGTAGGGATGCCAATAATTGATTTAAAATTATTGCATATATGTACTCAAACAAAAAAAACATTATTGCATAGGTGAAAAGGTGGGGAACTTTGATATCCCATTCTAGTAGATAAAAATGACTTTAAGAAAAGTGGATGTGATTGGAATTCCAACTCAGAATGCTCCACCACTAACCAAACTACAAATTAAACTGTGCATGCACTACTTTAGAACTGTATGAAGACTAATCCTGGGACAAAATAATTATGGACCCATTGACATGTCTCTCTCCAATCAAAAGAACTAAGATGTGTAAAGGTAAAAAAGAAAAAAGATGAAAGTACCACAACAGCTATCCATTGGAAGCAGGGGAAATTTGTTAAAACTGCAAAGCAATTAGCACACTTTAACATTATGATCCTCAAAAAGAATCAATAGCACTATCAGTCAACCAAAAAAACTCAAACCTGCTTTTATAATGAAAGTAAATAAATGATGTCCATTGTTTAGAATCACAAAAGTGATCATGGCTTAGCGGCGCATATATTTGACACAGCATTTTTTCAGCACAAATTTTTGAAGTAACTATAAACAAATATTAACCATAACTATTGAAGAATAGAACTGGAAAATAGAATTGCAGTTATTTCATTGAAATCATTATTATTTGCAAGATCAAATCTACAGTTGCAAACAATTTAATCTCAGATCACTATTTTTTACACACATTTTCCACAGTAGAACACCTGAAACACGCACTCAGGCGAAATTGCCTTCAACAGCAGCCTCGCCGTATCTTCCTGCCTGACCTTGGGCATTTCCTCCTCCACCAGCGCTGCCGCCACAATTCTCTCATAACCACCGCCACCACTGGCCACATATGCCACCAATGCCGCTTGAACCGGGCCAAAACTAGGGTTGAAGGCCGCAGACTCGACATAAGAGCCCTTATACACTTTTCCTTCGCAATCCATCAACGCCACCCCAGATGGGCACCCGCTGTACGGAGCGTGTGCATTATTCGCAGCTTCCAAAGCTGCTTCCCTCAAAAGGTTCTCATTCATTTCGTATTTTCCACAATTGCCATTGATTGGATTACCGCAGTTTTCGTCCCCATTGCTAAGATTACTAGAATCATCGATTATATATTCGTCGTTTTGGGGCAATAGATCCAATCCATTGTCGTGCTGCTCAAGCAGAAGCGGAGTCTCCTGATCTAGCAGATCGTGTGGGCCGAATGGATGCGGTAGAAATTTGGATAAGGGCTTAAAATCGGGAGCACTTTCTTCTTCATCGGTAACGAGGATTTGGAGGGAGGAGGAGTGGCGGAGTTCCTGGAAGAACTGGCGGCAGTGGCCACAGGGGGCGGCGGAGACGGCGACGGAGAGGAGGCGAGGGCAGCGGTGGACGGCGAGGTTGGTGAGGAGGAACTGCTCGGCGTGTACGGAGTGGTGGAGGGGCAGGCCTGGGAATTCTAGATTGACGCCGACAAATATGCGGCCGTCGGAGCCAAGACCGACGGCGCCGACGTGGTAGTTGGAGATCGGAGGTCGGGCTAAGGACTGGGCTGAGTTGACGAGATGGGGGAGGAGGTGGAGGACCGAAGGGAGGTTCATTGATTGGGCAATGGATTCAGCTACTGAAGATTCTATAACAAATTGGGTTACAGTGGGGTGATATTGATTCATTGTGTGTGTGTTGTGTGTGTAAAGTGAAGAAATGGAGGTGTGGGGGGAAGGGGAAATGGGAAGAGGCGTTGTGGGGGTATTTATAGGGTTGATTTGATTTGGGGGCTGTGATTTTCAAATTGCTGGTAAATTTGTGGTTAAATGTTAATTAGTGGCATTTGTGGAGTTTGCTCGTGTATCACATAGGAAATTGTACTTTCGGTCCCATAAGAAAAGGGGTTAAGCAATTTTAGTCCCACAATTTGCATTTTTGGTCCCAAATGAATTTTTAAAGCACATTTAGTCCCATATGATTCAAAAGTTGCAATTTTAGTCCCAACACTAACGGAAAACTTAACTGACCGTTAACTCTATCTTACGGGACCAAAAGTGCATTTTATCCGAAAATTAATAAAAAAAATAAAAAAAAATCTGGAAAATTATCAAACAATTTTAAAAATTATTTCAAAAACATTTAAAATTATTTTCACTTTATTAAAAAAGATATAAAAAAGCCCAAAAAAATTTTAAAAGCTGAAAATTAAAATATAAAAAATATTATAATTTGTTTAAAAAAATTGAAGTTGTTTTCAAATCCCGAAAATTACAAAAATAATAAATGTGAAGATTGTTGAAAAAAATTAAAAACGGTTTTAAGCATCTGAAATTTATTTAAAATATTTAAAATTCTAAACTAAAAAAACTCAATATTATTTTCAGAAAGTTATTTTTAAAATTCTGGAAAATTTTCTAAAAATCTGAAAAATGGATTAAAAACTGAAAACAAGAAGATTTCTAAAAAATAACCAAAAAATCTGATTGTTTTTTTTTTGAAATGAAAATCTGATTATTTTTAAAAAATCCAAAAAGGGTAAAAACATTGAATTTTTTACAAAACTAAAATTATTTAAAAATATATAAAAATTAACGAAAATATTGAAATTTATTTTAAAAAAATTCAATTTTTTTTAAAAGTCTTAAAATTATTCGAAAATTGGGATTTTAAAATCTGATAATTTTTTAAAAAATTCCAGAATTTTTTAAAACATTTTTTGAAATTTTAAAAAGTATTTTATTTTTTAAATTTTGGAATTTAAAATAATTTAAAAAAATTCAAGTAAACGTCAATTTTTTTTGAAAAAATGATTTATAATTTTTTGAACAATTTCCATATTTTATTTTTATAATTTTTGGATTTTAAAATAATCTTCATTTTGTTTTTACTATTTTCTGTTTTTTAAACCAATTATCATATTTTTAGATTTTAAATTTTTTTTTTGGATTTTTATAACTTTTTAAATAAATTGCAAATAATTTTAAATTTTATTGAAACATTTTTCAAAATTGTTAGACATTTTTCAGATTTTTTAAATAATTTATTTTTATTTTTTTTATTAATTTTTAGATAATTGCACTTTTGATCCCGTAAGAATTGAGTTAACGGCCAGTTAAGTTTTCCGTTAGTTTTGGGACTAAAATTGCAACTTTTGAATCATATGGGACTAAATGTGCTTAAAAAAATCATTTGGGACCAAAAATACAAATTATGGGACTAAAAGTACTTGATCCCTTTTCTCATGGGACCAAAAGTGCAATTTTCTCTGTATCACATGATTTTTTGACTTTTTTTTTCTCTTAGTCCCAAAAAAAGATTATTATAATAAATAAGAAAATGAAAGGAAGTTCACTTCGTATTCTTCTCTCTTTAATATTCTCTGTTACATCTAAGTAGTTAAAAAAATAAAATTGCCCTCCATAGTTCAAATTGGGCACTTTAATCAAATCTCAATACTCAACTTGAGGGGATATACTAAAAATCCAAGAGTTAGTTCTTTGATAATTAACAAGAGCTCTATAATATATATAATATATATATATAGGGGATGGTTCAAATGGGATACCGGTCACACCCCCCTTATATGAGACAGTGGAGATTTATTATAACCGTTGGATTGATATTTTGGATGAATCAGATTAATCCCATTATTTTAGGCAATTAGTTAATGCTGGAGTTGAAATTGGTAATTTATATTATTATCGAATTTTTAATTAAGAGCAAATATGTCTTTTATATTTGAGTGTAGAAGGTAAGTTTTATTTTATCTTTTTCAGTTCCTATATTTAAGGGGGGGATATATCCTTTCAAAAATACACGTCTCTTCATATATCAACTGTAGAAGGTAAGTTTTATTTTACATTTTTCGATTCCTATGTTTAAGGGGAATTTATATCCTTTCAAAATACACGTCTTTTATAATTTCGAATTGTATGATATAGTTAAATTTACTGTATAGATTTAACCTTTATCTGTATATTTATGTCATTTTTGTTGTATAATTAGTTTCGAATTGTATGATATAGTTAAATTTACTGTATAGATATAACTTTTATCTGTATATTTATGTCATTTTTGTTGTATAATTAGTTTCGAATTGTATGTTATAGTAAAATGTACTGTAAAAATCTGTATATTTATGTCATTTTTGTTATATAATTAATTTTGTGGAGCAGTAGCAAAATTGTTGTATAGATATACTAGTTTTTATGCATAATTCGAATTGTATGATTAAGTTAAATTTACTGTATAGATATACTTCTTTTTATGTATTTTTGTGGCATGATTGATTTCAAAAGCCGTGTTATGTACTCAATATAACAATTAATCAGACATCATTAAAAAAAATACTTAGGCCTCATTCAAGAAAAAAAAAATAGTATTATGAACTAGTTGTTCCAAAAAAAAATGATATACATTTTGATCATGATTTAGATTTCTTTGGGGCATGTTCGGCTATTATGGGTTGTTACTTCTCCACATGAATCACATTGTCGTTTTAACTTGGTTCTTGCCTTGACAGCTTTCTACTTTTGACTCTGAATTCGGCTTTTCACACGACTCCTACCAACTCCCTTCTCACATGATTCACTATTCGTTCGGTAGGATGAACATTGTTACTTGATATAACAAACAAATAGTATGTATATAGTAATTTTAACATAAGTATACAACTATATTATAAAAAAATATCAACACGGGGCTATCATTTTACGTGTTCACTGATACAGTTAGCATTTAAATTGATATGACAAAACAAATAGTATGTATACAGTTATTTTAACATAAGTACACAGTTATTCAATATAAGTATACAGTTATTTTAACATAAGTATACTGCGTATAGATAAAAAAATATTAACAGGGGGTTGTCATTTTACGTGTTCACTGATACAGTAAGCATTTATATTGATACAACAAACAAAATAGTATGTATACAGTTATTTTAACATAAGTATACAACGTATATCACAAAAAAAATAAATCAATCGGGGGCTGTCATTTTACGTGTTCATTGATACAATTAGCATTTATATTGATACTAAATAAATCATTTAAACATGAGTGATTATTTTTATGATCAAATAATTTGAACGTTGCTAGAATTACGAAGAATACAAAATATAGTTACAATTTACAAGATATATACACTATTTTTACACTAATTTGAAATAATATATATATATATATATTTATATACGTAAATTATATTTGCAAATGGAGAAATTAGAAACAAGAATATAAGAAAGAAGAAAAAAAGGGATTTGAATTTCTCCAAATTAATTATTTTTATTGAGGTCACTTTTATCCCATTTGCGGCGGCAAAGTGGAGAACATGGGAAAAATTGAAATACTTGGTAAATGGTACGTATCAAATTCTTTATCGAACCAGGTAATTTTTCTCAAAAAAAAAAAAAACAGATAATTAGTAATAGGAATGTCTTGTTCGCCAAATTATTGAAGGAATTCATCACTTTCAACATCGATCGTGTTGTTTTTCATTGTAGAATGGCCTGGATTGGGATTCATGAGTTTGGGGAATTTTGTTTTGTGATTCTTAATTTTCCGCATGCTTTCAATAATGGAGGATTTTTGATGGCTCAAAAGTTACTCTAGAAAACCGTAGGCAAGTGCACCTATCGTTTTATAGTATAGATTATTGAGTAACGAGTGTCATTCCCACGAGGATTGTAAGTACTAATAATTACCGTCTTTTTGTTATCTAATCTAGCAATTTTCAGAGTTTTGTTTGTTAAAAATGGGAAAATGAAAAGTAAAGAATTTGAAATAATCACAACTTACAATAGATCAAATAAAAGTAGATTGTAGAATAAGAAATCAAGAGCTAGAAATGTGTTTGAATGTAAATCCCTCTAGAATGTTTTTTTGATTCAACAAGATAAAAATACAACCATAAGCCCTTAAGCAAAAACCAACATCTTTTAATAAAATCTCATGTTTTATGGACCGTAGAAATTCCCGATTTAAGTTAAACCCTCTATCGAGCGCGAATAACTCCTAACCTCAAGTTGATTAACTGAAATCTCTTTCTAGTTAAAACCCCCCAAGATTGCATTATAACGATTTGTGAATTCCCATATTAGGTTTGACCCTAATCCAGAAGATTTATGTCGTCCTATATCTAGGATTGCATGCAACTCTTTTCACTTATATAGGTTCTTTTGCACCATGAATCTCTCAATTTCCCGGTGAAAAATAAACTTCAAATCAATATTGCGCATATACCAATTCGAATGAATAAAGCATAAAATAAGTGAATCACACAAAACATGAAGATTTTATTAAAAACATACAAACCTTAATCACAAATTCATTCTAGAGTTCATTACATTCAAACACTTAGGAATTTAGCTACACATGGTTTTGACAAAAGAGTATACTACACAAGAAGATTTGAATAAAATGAACATGGTGTACTTAGCTCTTATTCAAAACCAATACAAGACTTCCTCCTTGGTTGATTGCAATGATGTTGAACTCCAAGCCTTCTCCTCTATTGCTCTTCAACTTTCAACTCTACCTCTCTTTTATCTTCTCAATGTATTTTGCTTTGAAACTTAGAGTGAATGAATGATTCAATGAATAGATAGTCTCCTTGCTCCAACCCAAACTCTTGGCTTTTATAGACATTGTTTTTGTGCAAGAACACATTAACAATGTCATCTTTTTACAAATAATTGCTCCATTTCCATAGTTGGGTTGTTGAATCATTGTTTTCATGTGATAATTGAGAGAATAATAGAGCTTTGTGCAACAAAATGAGATGTAAAAGTTGTACAAAAGTTGTCAAAAAGCAAAAAAGGGAAGACTTCCATAATTTCCGCCAAAGAATGTTTCAACCCGGAAGAAAAAGCACGACCGTGCTTAAAAGCACGGCCAGGCCGTGTTCGCGGATTTTGCCGAACACGGCCGTGCTTCAAAAGCACGGCCTGGCCGTGTTTGTTACGTCGTGGCCGAAATTTTGCTCGTTTTTGGCTCCTCAAAAGCACGGACGTGCTTAAAAGCACACCCGGGCCGTGTTTGACTGAAAAGGCCCCGAAATGACGCGTTTAGCTTGGGATTTTGAGTGTTTTTGCATCCATAAACCCCGGGGTATGTTTTGACATGAAACCATGGCCCAAAATTCACCAAAAACAACTCTGAATCATCAATCTACACCAATAAAAGCACCTCGGAGTAATATGAACTATGTACAATCAAAAATTTATGAAACTAACAATAAAATAACTCAAATCATACTCAAATATACACATAAAACATGCATAAAAAGACCCTTATCAATTTTTAACGTTGAAGGAGAAGATAATGACCAATCTGTGATTAATCCATTTTTTTGTTGATTAGGTGGGTAATCAAATCCCTATTTTATAAGAAAATGTTTATGGCAGTTTTCAATATCATATATATTGTCTATTTTACCCTTATAATTATCGGTATAGGTCATTAATTTATTTTTCTAGTCATTAAATCTACACCATCAATCAAAAAAATTTAATGGCTTGGATTAGTCCCCACCGTCTCATATAAGGGGAGGAGTGTCCCATTTGAACCAAATCATATATATATATATATATATATATATATATATATATATATATATATAGGAATTGGTTCAAATAAGATTAATTTCCTGGGGTAAGAAGATATTGAGATTAATTTTGGACATTGATTGAAAATTTTGGATGGATGAGATATTTCTATTATTTTAGGTAACCAGTTTGTACGTTGTAACTGTCTCCCATTAAGGACAATATAATATTTTTTATTTCAGTGGTTTTTTTATGGGGGTGTAATTGTAACTGCCTTATTTAATGGCGCAATTTTAGGGGCAGTTTTCTTTCAAATTTTTTTTCTATTTTTCCGGGATCCAACATAGTTAATGTTCTTTTGCTACTTAGATAACTCTTAGATAATGCATAATTAGTTACTTTTTGTTGCTTTGTTTTATTACATATATTGGTGAAATGTAAAAATTATAAGGGTGGGTGGGGGGATAAGCATAGTTACTTTTCTTTTGAAGCTTAGATAGATCTTTGACAATGCATAGTTAATTATTTTATGTTGCATAGTTTATGACACTTATTGCATAGTTGGGTATAGTGTACTGCATATTTAGGTTTTACACAATGCATAGATAGCTTCTAGACAATGCATAGTTATTTTATTTTTGTTGCATCGTTTATGACACTTATTTCATAGTTGGGTATAATGTACGGCAAATTTAGTTTTTTCATACTGCACAGATAGCTTCTAGACAAAGCATACTTAGTTGATTTTTGCTGCATAGTTTTTAACTATGCAACATCTTAAAGTTATTTATGCAGTGTTCCCAAATTATTTATACACCATTTGTAACACAACAAATTACAGTATATAAAGTCTGGGTTGAATATATTAGTTTCGAGTTCTCCATTCACTACAAGAAAACAATCAAATTCCAACAAAATAATTCCAACGAAATAGAAGACTGTTGGAATTTTTAAAATCCAACGGAAATTCCAATGCTACATTATACCATTGGAAAATTCCAATGAATATTCCAACGATAAACAAAATCATTGGTATAAACTGTTGGAATTCCCATTGAAATTTAAAATTTCAACGAAAATTCCAACACCACAACAAACCGTTGGAAAATTCCAACAATAATTCCAACAACAATAAAATCGTTGGAATAAACAATTGGAAATACTATTGGAATTTTAAAAATTCCAACAGAAATTCCATCACTAAAATATACCATTGGAAAATTCCAACAAAAATTCCAACGGTAAACAAAATGTTGGAATTAATCGTTGGAACTTCTGTTGGAGTTTTTAAAATTCCAACGGAAATTCCAATGGTACAACGTGTTGTTGGAAAATTCCATTGGAAATTCCAATACCATTGGAAAATTTCAATAAGGGTTAAAAGATTTGATAGTATTATCCATATCAATAAAGTATATCTTCTCTTCTGGAGTCAATCATATAAAAACTACATAGTTAAATGTGCTTGACTTGGGACAAATTAATGATGGGTGACCTACTGGGAAGTTAAAGATATTAGATAATGACATAAAATAATTGAATATCCAACGGATATATACTATTGGAATTACCATTGGACTAAATTCCAATGGTATAACTCCATTGGAATAACTGTTGGAGTTTTTTCCAACGATTATATATATTCCAATAGTATAACTCTGTTGGAATTAGTGTTGGAAAAAATGTTGGAGTTTTTTCCAACGGTTGTATATTCCAATGAATAAATACCGTTGGAAGTACCGTTGGAATATTTTTCCATTGGAATTTCCATTGGAATTTTACCATTCCAACGACCATTTTACCAACAATGCATTTTCTGTTGGAATTTCCGTTGGAATCGATAATTCCAACGGTAATTGGCCAAATTCCAACAGATTTTTTCCGTTGGAATTTCCTTATTTTCTTGTAGTGATTGATGTCACCTTCTATTATTTTTTTCATTGGATTTTCTTGTGAAATGATTAATATTGTTTCGTCTTGAACAGTATTCATTTTCTTCAACATAATTTTTTTTTGTAATTTTTTCTTCCTTTTGCGTTAATAGCGTGAACAATGAGAGAGTAATCTGAATATGGATTGGCGGCGTTTTTGTATGGATTGAAATGAGTTAATTAGGAATGTGGCAGATTATGATTAATTATTTTTCCTAGTTTGTAACCGTTCCAGTTAGTTTTCAATTAAAGTTGGTTTTACATTGCTACACTATATGTGATTAAATTAAATACTTAATGTAATTTTCGTCTATTTAATCACAACCATCCATTAATTTATGAGAATCGCTGAGATGATCAGTCCCACAATCTCAACACAGACACTGATCTCATTAAATTCAATCCATGTATATATATATATATATATATATATATATATATAACTTGATCGTATGATATTTTTCAAACTATTTGAGTTATTTTTGTCTTTTATTGTTTTTTCATAAATCTATTTCACCTATATAAATATATGTTCATTGTAATATCAAATTAAAATAGAATAATATAACTAAATATACCAATATTCAAACTACTAATTTAATTTGTATTCTTTTGTCTCTTCATGTTTCTCTTTACACATAAAATCTTAACAAAAGCAAGGTCCAATTTTTATTTTTTTTTGAGAAGGAAAGCAAGGTCCAATTAAATATACATTTAGAGGGTTTACCAAAACCTTTGGAAGAAAATTAATTGTGTTTCAAAGTTTGAAAAAGAGTTATCGATATTTGGGGAAATGAGGTGGAGGTTTATATTCTACCAAACTTTATTTTGGCATTTATATGATTACGCAGTGATGGCTGTCAACTACAATATTGAATTTTATTGCTATGTCAAGACCCAACCATAAGTTATCTTTGGTTGACAATTTTTTTGAAATTTTGATGTTTATGAAATAAATTTATTTCATATATCTCTATCGCTAATACTTCCTCCGTCCCAATTATATAGTCCAGTATTCATTTTTGGGATGTCCCAAATATATAGTCAACTTTTCCTATTTAATAGTATTTTTTCCATTGTTTTACTATTATAACCCTATTTAATATGCATTTTGTAATTTACACTATTCATTAAATGAGGGCAAATCAAGTAATTTTTCTACACATTTGTAATTTCCAATACTTTTTTTTAATTTGTGTAAAAAGTCCAATTGGACTGGGACGTAGGAGTAATAGAAGACGACGTATGATTTAATAAAACTTGAAAGCATATGGACAAAGCAATCTAGCTGGAAACATAACACAACAATAATGTGTTTGTCCTGAGGTGTCGGAAGTCTATGTCCTAATGAACTTGAAGGCTCTTTTTGTTTTAATTAAGAATTTTTATGAAGAAAAATAAGATAATAAGAAATAAATTAAAAAAATTCAAAATCACAATTTATTTAATTGTTTACAGAAAATAATAACTTAACGGGAAGTGATCGATCGTGGAATTTGAGATGACAAAGGAGCAAATAATTATTTCTTTAGCCGTTTTGTAGAATTTTCGTAGCGAAAAAAAGTTAGGAGTTTTCTCAAGTAAATAATTTTTCCTTCTCGTTTTTTTCATCAATTTTTTTCCAATACGATCAAACAATTAAAACTCTTTTGGAACGGCATAACAAGCTTCGTCCTCACGGTTTTATCCCATAAAAATACGTCTTTCACCACAAATTCGGATGAATATTTTCCTGACAAAAAAATATTTTTCCTACCTTTTTGTTATTTTTAATCAAAAATTTGTACAAATGTGTACATTGATGGTACCTACTACCTAGACATTGAATCATCGAATAATGTAGAAAGATGAAGACTTTTGAGCCTTTTCCTGCCCATCAAGGGTGGATAATTTGGCGCAAAATTTAAAGAAATAGAAAGTCAACTTCCCATACCAAGGGATGCAAACAAAGCAGTGGCATCATTTTTTCTAAAAAAATTAAAATGAATATCATTCACTAAAAGAAACTTACAGAACGTACCCATTACAACATGGAATGAAAAACAATTGTAAGCCCTACAAGATCATAAACCTATGCAAATTCAAAATATTTTTTTAAAAAATTCAAATAGATTCAACAAATCTGTAGAATCATAATATCGCAACAATAAAATATGTACTAAAGAAATTGATCTCGCTTCTGTCACGTATCATCAGGTAATGACTAATATGAATCTTCTGAAGAAAATCTCATATATGAGATATACTTATTAACTGGAAAAAAATCGTCTATTGAGGACAAATAATAGTCATCTATTTGCGACAGATAAAGACCCTATTGAGACTAAAAGTAATGAAAATTACTTTCACATCTTCCGTAGGAGGATGAAGGAAGAAAAAAGAGCTAGGAGGAATAAAAAGGGCTAGGGTTTGAGAGACGAGAGAGAGAAACTATTAATTTAATTTCACCCTACAATGGCATCAATTAAAGTTTATTAAATTTACCAAAAACTACTCCTCCTATTCAAAATAAGTGTCTTTTTAGGAAAAAAAACACACATATAATGACATATTAAGGATTGTGTTAAATACCAAATATACCCTTAATTAATCATAAATGCTACTTTGGAACAAACAAATTTATGCATTAGTGTTAGTTAGAAAACAATAAATCTAAGGATAATTTGGGAAAATATTTTTCTCACTAACCTTGAAAATGTGAAAATAACATTCTTTTTGAAGATTTTTTTCATGTGACAAAAGGACACTTATTGTGAGTAGGAGGGAGTAGTATTTAATTAATATTTAGGGATAATTACAAAAAGTACCCCTGAGGTTTGACTTAATTACAAAAAAACCCAGCTAACTTTAAAACTTACAAAAAGTACCCCTGATGGTTGAAATATATTTCAAAATCCCCCTTCATATTTGTAAAATCATTGCAGATTACCCCTTAATTTTAACACTAAATCAAACCTCAGGGGTACGTTTTGTAAGTTTTAAAGTTAGCTGGGTTTTTTTGTAATTAGGTCAAACCTCAGGGGTACTTTTTGTAATTATCCCTTAATATTTATTTGTGTATAAGTTAACAGCTTGTTAATTACTCCATGGAAGAAAACACGCTAAAAGTCTATCAATGAATTGTTATATTAACACTCGTTTTTGAACAATAAATATTGTACCTCTCAATTCTGAATGTCTGGCCGGGAAGATTCTTATCACAGCTGAAAGCTAGCTATACGAGTATTGTTTTTTTTTATATAATCTTTTTGACAGCTCTTGGGCGGAATCTAACCTTGAAATATGGAACATACGAAGAGCTTCCATGGAAGTTTGTACGAAGGATCATTATATATTTACTGCAAATTAATTAAAGTTGTCAAAAGGAATCTTTACCTACCTGTATTCATGTAAAAAGAGCTCGAAAGTTACTTCTGATGAAAAGAAGAATAAATGTCATGAAATCATTTATTTTGTCCAGTTTTCGATGAAAATATATATTTTATTTTTTTTAATAAGTTGAGAGTAGTAGTTGGAGGAGAAGGGATAAATTTCAAAGAAACTAAAAAATATAGAGTTCGAACTCTGGTCAACACCCTTACAAAGGGTAAGCGATACCATCGATGAAAATATTTTATTTTGTTTTTTATTTTATTTCTTTGAAATATATTATACCAAGACACAGTTATTATACATAATTCAAAAACGTATGGTTCCACGTAATTTTCATCATTACATATATTATTACTTTTTATGTTTAAAATATTTCATTATGACCTACCACTAACAAATTAACATAAATAATATATATAATAGTCTGAAATTATTTGGGAAAAAAAAAGTCTGAAATTTTAAAAACAATAGAATTCCAACATAAACTAAACAAAATTTCATTTTCCACATAGTTTTTGTGCATGAATATAATCTACAAAAAAAAATGCATCAACCAAATATTTTCAATCTTAATCAATCATTTAACTATATCCTCAATTTCATAGAAAATTCAATACAAGTGCAATATTCTCAATACATCTATAATTGTTGTATATAAGTAATATTGGTAAAAATTTCAATCTTATAATTTTAATAGTTGAAAATAAATTGAGAATATTGTATATCCCATCTACCAAAGAAAGTTTCCATAATAAATCCTTCTTGCAATAAGTTCTAAATAGAGAATATATCATTGGTTATAAATTTAAATAAAAAGGGCACCTTTGGCTTGGCAAATGACTGTATTTTTTTTTTTTTTTGACAAAGCACGTGACTGCATCTTGTTAAGTAAGAAGATGTTATCAATTGATGATGTGTCATGATCAAGATTGTTTGATGCTAAAACACCCGATCCACACGTAAATACCTAAGCAACTTCCATGCAAGTACCTTTGGTGAATTTCATGAAAAACAATATAAGACGACACCGCAGAAAATGTACAACCAACGCCCACTAGCTGGGAATGATTGAATTTGATCTAGTCTGGTCACATATGACATATACTCAACCAACTGAACTATAATCAATTTCTGCGTATTACTTATAAATTGCCATTGAATTTAAGGAGAATCAACAAAGTGCAAGTTATATATATTAGCAGGGGCGGAACTAGCTTGTCCTTCAGGGGGGCCCCAAACTTTTCATTCTTTACACTTATACCCCCAAACTTTTCATTTTTTACACTTATACCCCCAATCTTTTCATTTTTTACATATAATATATATGTGTGTGTGTATATGTATCACTATCAAATATCAATATATGTATATGTAGTATTTTAGTATTTTAGTATTTTTGTCTCAAACCCAAATTATTGATCAATAACATTTATTGTAAATCAGACAACCCAATGATTATTACCTTTAAGTTTGAATAAACTATTGTGTGGATCTTGATATTTATATAAAATTATGGAGTATACATCTTGATTAGAATTTAGTTATGTATTTTGAAATATTTAATTTAACTACAAATATTGATGCAATTTTTTGATATAATGATAATATATTTTAATGTAAATATCATATATATATATATATATATATATATATATAGTTGATATAATTCATTCTTTAACTGTTAGCGCTCGAGTATCTCTACCCAAAATATGTGATATTAATACTATTTGTACTAATCTCAAACTCTATTAAGATATCATATATATTACTCGTATCCCAAACCTAAAAAAAATTACTCGTACCATCTCATTAGGATCCGAACATATGTGAGTACTCATGTCTACCGATCCTTGTTACCCCAAGTGTTGGGAAATTTATTGTTTAGATTTTGATGAATGCCATGTAAAACTTAGACTAGAAAGTTGGCACCCATTTTCCTTGTAAATTGCATTGTAATAGATAGGGCTATATGAGCTGAGTGAAGTCAGCTATGGCCAGATATGCAAGAAGTCAACTGAAGACAGGAATGAAGACTCCGCTGTGAAACAGCTGAGTGTGGCAAGGAAGAGAAGTCAAGAACTCGACTGAAGGAGTATCATTTGGGTTACAATTTGTGTGAAGAGTCATCAAGTCAACTCAAGAAGCCAAGTCTCAAGTTGAAGTGACGGATGAGTCATCCATCGATTGGAAGTCGACTCAAGTCACAGGGGAAGTTTAAAGAGTCAGATCAAGTCAAGACATCCGAAAAAGAATCCGTTGTACGAAGTTAAGAAGATTACTTAAATAAGTAATACTTCCATGATGCCATGTCTTAAAGTGCTCGATCCCAGGAAGCGTCTGCAAAAGGAATAAAACAATGGGAAGATCGCACCTGTGTCGACTCGAAAAGTCGAACATTCATTTAATACGAGGAAATGTCAACATCGAGGATCGCAACAAGACAAGTCAACAAACACAAGTGTCTTTTGAAAAATCAGCCTATCTCTTCAACGGGCAGATTTTTGAAAGAACACTATAAAAGGCTGAGGAATCACTTTGAGAAAAGGTTACCTTGATTACCAGAACTACGTAGCATTATTCATTCTGTAACCTGAAAATATTCTCAAGTTATTCAAGCAAAATCCTCAAGCCTACATCTCGAAGGAAATCGATCCAACACCAAGCTGTGAAGGAAAGACAACTTCAAACTGTTGAAGAGGAAACTTTTGAAGAATCAAAAGGGGTCTACATTCCAAGGAGGATTGTAGAAAGGTTCAAGGTCGAACCCATATCAAGCTATTGGAGGCTTCGTGATCAAATCCAAGGAGCTTGATAAAGTGAGCTAAAAAGTAGCAAGACATCCTGTCTTGTGAAGAAAGTCGAGTCGACGAGAAGCCAGTTTGTGTGACCAAGGCATCTCCGTGACCGAGTCCCAAAGGATCAAGTTAGTGTATGATCAAGACTTGTATCCTGTTAACCACTCAGACTCGATCAATACTTAGTGGATTCCTCCGGGAGTTGGAGAAGAGAGGATTAGAAGAATTACCCCATCTTCGAACCTCTATAAAATTATTTGTGTCATTTACATTTCAAAGATATTTACCTTCTTGTGCATTCATTTTATATCTCACGATAATTTGATATCCAACTCGATAAATAACAAAGTGCTAAAATCAAGTGTTAAAATAACGTTAAATCATATTCAAGGGTGTTAAGTCTTCCAAAATGAAAATCTTATCACAAACCCAAGTTTAAGTTTAGGCCAAACAATTGAGTTGAGTTATTCTATCAACACTCAATCAAGTCTCGTTGAGTGGCTAACTCTATTTGGTTAACTAACTTAGTTGTCCCTGAGGACAAATTTGTGATATTAACTCTGATTTGTTTTTAAAAGGACTAAATCGAAAAGTTGGTAAGGTTTATTCAACCCCCCTTTTAAACCTTACTTACACCCCTTGGGACCTACAAGTGGTATCAGAGCGGTTGGTTCATTGAGCCTTCCGTGACAAGTTCTTGAACTAGATCTCTAAGCTTTCAAAGAAATTTTTTTTAACACTTGTTCTTTTAAAACTTTTTTCATTTAGCAAAGTTATTATCATGGAAGCAAATTTGACACGCATTTCTATGTTCACTATTGAGGAATTTGATGACTGGAAAATCCGTATGCAGGCTCATCTATCAGCTTTACACGATGAGATGTGGCTAGTGATAGAGGATGGGCCACTGCAAATACTGAAAGTGAACACGGTATGGAGAGCAGCTGCAGCAGAAGATGAAGAAGCTCCTGCTGAAGAAAGACCAGTCCTGGTTGAGAAACCTAGGACTGAATGGACAAATGAGGACAGAGAAAGATACAACTTGGATAATGTAGCCAAGGACATCCTATACAAGACATTGGACAAAGCAATGTTCAACAAAGTCAAATCCTGCAAATCTGCAAAAGAAATTTGGGATAAATTAACTTTAATTTGTGAAGGAACTGAGCAAATTAAAGAAAATAAATTGTCTCTTTGTCGTAAATTTGACAATTTTAAAATGCTTGCAGGTGAAACCATGGATCAACTAGATGCCAGATTCACTGAAATTACAAATGAGCTTGCAGCTCTTGGGAAAGAGTACACACAAAAGGAGATGTGTATGAAGATACTAAGAAGCATCCCAGCTGAATGGGAAATGAAGACCATGGCTCTCAGACATTCAATGGACCTATCTAAAACATCCAACCATGAGCTATTCTTAGACCTCAAGGGTTATGAATTTGAGCTGAGAAGAAAAGATCAATAAGAGACAGCTGTACCCAAAACAGCTGCATTGATAGTCAAGGATGGGAAGAGAGCTGAGGCAAAAGAAGTCATTGACCAGGAGGAAATAACCCTAATGGTTAAAAGATTCAACAAGTTCTTTAATAAGAACTACAAGAGGAATAAGGGTGAGACCTCCAGAAGACATTCAGCACCCTTCAAGTCAAGGGAAGACAGGCCTCCCAAGAGAGCCGAGCATCAAAAAGTTGAATATCAAAGAGCCGATAACTCAAGAACGAAAAGAGTGATCAAAAAGCCGAGAACCCGTGTTGAACCGGACAACCAGGACATTTTTGCTATTGATTTGCCCATATCCAATCAACAAATATAGAAATGAAGAGGAAAGAAGAGTCTTGAGAGAAAGAAGACAAGAAAGGAAAAAAGGCTATGTTAGCTGCACAGACAGCTGAAACAACTAAGTCAAAAGCGGTGATTGAAAGAAAGTAGTGAAGCCGACTACTCAAGTGATTCTCGAAGAAGAAGCCTTGATTTGCCTTATGGCCAAAGAGCAAGATAAACCAGAACAAGAAGATGAGGTACACTCGAACTCATCTCATTCAGATTCTAGTGATAGTGATTGTGATACACACACTTCATCACCCACTGATCTTTATGATTCACTAGGCAAAATGATGAAAGACTTTGAGCACATTAAATCCTCACACACACTATTAAATGAGGAAAAGACTGCTTCAAGAGTCAAAATCAAATTGACTAAGGAGTCGAGTACTCTAAGTCACATAGCCGATGAGAACAAAAAAGTCAAGGCTAATAATGCCAAACTAATAAAGCAGAGATAACTGCTATTGAAAAGAGAGAGAATGATCTTAAAAATGTGATTGCCTCATTTACAAAGGCATCCAAATCATTGGATGACCTTATCATGAGTCAAAAAGGATGTGGAGACAAGACATGCATAGGATTCAATTCCTTTGTGCATAGTCAAACTCCGAGAGTGATCTTGGAAAAAGGATCTTCAAGTAATGAAGCATCTCAAAACCCAAGACACCAAATGTTGCACCCACATTCATTCCAAAGCACAATCACAAACAAACTGACCTTGGATATAAAGGAAAGGAAAACGACCGATTGAGTATCTTTGAGAGGACGGTGAGAAGAAATCCAAACAGAGTTCCTCAAACAAACTCCAAATAGAAAGTACTCTGAAAGAGGAAACAGAGCTACCAAACACCCCGGAAGTTTCATCAAAGAAACACATATGATGGGAATGGTAGAAACTACCCAAGCAAGCCGATTGGAATAATGTGAAATATCAAAGAAAGACCTATGGAATATAAGTCCAAATGGCAAAGGCCTAGAACTCAAAGAAAGGCCATTCCAAAGGCAAAAGAGTTATCATCAAGACACATATGCACCAGGCACTACACACGTAAATATCACAACTACCCAAAGAAGGCAATTGCTAAAAACACACACACAGCATACTGACAAAAGAGACAAATTTGTATGAACCTAAAAACCCCAAGCAATTTGCCAAAGTGAATTATGATTATGGCACGAGATAGATGGCAACCTCTTAGAGTCAAGTCATTTGGCTATAGGTTGGTTGGATCATCTTACAACACTAACCCCCAAGGACCCAGATAAGCATGGGTACCTAAAAACTAATTTCCTTGATTACAGGTTCAAGGAACAGCTGAGTGCCAAGGAACCTGGTACATGGATAGTGGCTGTTCCAGACACATGACAGGAAACAAGAAAAATCTGTCAAAGCTCAAGGAGATTAGAGGCGCAAAAGTCATATTTGGAGGCAATGAAGCTCCAGGGGAAATCAAAGGCACATGATCCATCAAGAGAAATGGATTAGAATCACAGACGTTGCATATGTTGAAGGCCTCAACTTCAACCTGTTAAGCATCAGTCAACTCTATGACAAAGGCTATAATGCTGGATTTAATATGGGAGTATGCCAGATCAAGGATGCTGAATCAAATGAAGTAGTGCTGCAAGGATCAAGAAAGAAAAATATGTATGTGGTGGATTGGTCCACCGCAACACCTAGCAGACTGTCTCATAGTTAGCAAAGAACAAATCTGCAGTAATCAAGTTGGGTGGCACAAGAAGCTGAGTCATCTAAACTTCAAGACAATCAACAAGCTTGCAAAGAGTCATCTTGTTGAAGGACTGCCAGACTCAGTATATAAGAAGGAAAGTGTTTGTAATGCATGCCAGATGGGAAAGCAGATAAAATCATCATTCAAAGAAAAATCTAATTCTTCATCAACAAGAATACTGCATTTGCTGCACATGGATTTATTTGGTCCAGTTGAATCAGCCAGCATAAGTGGAAAGAAATACACTTTAGTGGTGGTAGATGATTATTCAAGATACACCTGGACAATTTTTATGTGCAAAAAGAAGGAAACCTTGTAGAGGTTACCACAGCTGATGAAGAGAATTCAAAATGAGAAGAGCTAAACCATTATAAAAATAAGATCTGATAGAGGAACTGAGTTTGTCAATGGGATAATAACTCAGTACTGTGTTGAAAATGGTATTGCTCATGAGTTATCTGCAGCAAGGACTCCACAGCAGAATGGAGTAGCTGAAAGAAGGAACATGACACTCAAGGAAGCTGCAAGGACCATGTTAGCTGAAGCTGGATTGCCTAAGAGATTTTGGGCATAAGCAATCAACACTGCATGCTACACTCAGAATAGATGCATGATCAATAGACAGCTGACAAAAACTCCCTATGAAATTTGGATAGGGAGGAAGCCAAATGTTGGGTACTTTAGAATATTTGGATGTAAATGCTTCATCCACAACAATGGCAAGGATAATCTAAAGGCTTTCGATGCTAAAGCTGATGAAGGTATCTTCTTGGGATACTCAGCTGAGAGCAAAGCTTATAGAGTGCTGAACAAGAGGACTATGGTTACAGAAGAATCTATCCATGTGGTTTTTGATGAACCTAATGTTAATGGAGAAGATATTGAAGAGTTAGCTGGTAAGCTAAATCAGCCAACTATGCAGAAGAGTCCCTATGTTGAAGCTGAAGCTGGAGCAATTAACCAAGATGAAGATGAGATAGCTGAATCTCAAAGACAACTGGAAAATCTGCAGCTAAGCGATGATGAAAGAGCTGCTCAAGGCAACACAGCTGCAAGACGACTGAATCCAGCTGACTTACTCCAACCTGATGTGAGATGGCTGAGAGACCATCCACCAGAATTAGTCATTGGAAATGTAAGAGATGGTGTGAGAACCAGATCCAGAGCTCAACAAGAAGCAATGTTCACTTGCTTTATTTCCCAAATAGAGCCAAAAGATGTGTCACAAGCATTGGATGACACACACTGGATTCAGGCCATGCAAGAAGAGCTGAATCAATTTGAGAGAAACAAAGTATGGGAATTGGTACAAAGGCCAACACACCAGAATGTTATTGGCACAAAATGGGTTTTCAGAAACAAGATGAATGAGGAAGGATCTGTGGTAAGAAACAAAGCAAGATTGGTAGCCAAAGGGTATTGCTAAGAAGAGGGAATAGATTTTGATGAAACCTTTGCTCCTGTTGCAAGACTTGAAGCAATAAGGATGTTTCTTGCCTATGTTGCACACAAGAACTTCACTGTATATCAAATGGATGTGAAAAGTGCATTCTTAAATGGACTATTAGAGGAAGAAGTCTATGTGGAACAACCTCCAGGCTTTGAACAAAAGACCATTGGAGACAAGGTGTACAAGCTCAAGAAGGCTCTATATGGCTTGAAACAAGCACCAAGAGCTTGGTATGATATATTATCTCAATTTCTGACGAGATAATGGATTCACCAAAGGCAAAGTGGATGATTTAACACTCTTGAGAATTCAAGATGGGAGAGATATCTTGCTTGTTCAAATATATGTGGATGATATCATCTTTGGATCCACAAATAAAGAGAGTTGTGTGATAAGTTCTCAAACCTCATGCAAGGCAAATTTGAAATGAGCATGATGGGAGAACTGACATTTTTCTTAGGACTTCAAGTCAAACAATTGAAGGATGGAACCTTCATAAGTCAGACTAAGTACACCAGGGATTTAATGAAAAAAATTTGGTATGGAAGAAAAGTCTTCTGTGAAAATACCAATGAATACATCAGTCAAGATGGACATGGATGCAGATGGCAAGCCTGTGGATCAAACCGGATCTGAGCACTCATTGGATCACCGCTCTATCTAACAAAGAAAGCCGCGGACATAACCTTTTCAAGAGGTGTATGTGCCGATTCCAATCTGCACCTAAAGAAAGCCATATGATCGCAGCCAAGAGAATCCTAAGATATTTGAAGGATGCAGGAAGTTGGCTTATGGTATCCAAAGGAAGGTGGATTCAAGCTAATGGTTATTCGGACCGACTATCTTTGGATGTAGAGTTGACAGGAAAAGTACTTCTGGTACATGTCAAATGCTTGGAAACAGTCTGGTTTCATGGTTTAGCAAGAAGCAAAACTCAATAGCCATATTCATGGTGCAAGAATACATAGTCTGCGGGGCAAACTTTGTACAGCCCAAGTCTTATGGATGAGACAACACGGTGAGAGATTATGATATTGAAGAAAAAGAGATTCCAATTATGTGTGATAACACAAGTGCCATTGCAATCACTCAAAATCCAGTGTTGCACTCAAGAACAAAGCACATTGATGTCAGATATCATTTTATAAGAGATCATGTTGAAAAGAAAGACATCACTTTGGAATACATCTCAACTGATAAACAGTTAGCTGACATTTTCACAAAACCATTGTGTGAATCAAGATTTGAAGAGCTTAAGCATGAGCTAGGGTTAATTGAGCTGAATTGATACTCAGAAGACTCAATAAAAAGAGATGGAACGAGAAAAGATGAAAACAGAGCAGAGTTCGTGAATCAGCCGTATCGGAAAGTCAGCTGTATCGAGTTAGCTGACAGCTGACTCACCATGTGAATAGAGAGAAGAAGAGTTGAATCAGCTAAGAAGTAAGCTGAGTCAATTTATGAGCAAAATGACAAAAACGCAGTCGTTTTTAATAAGCGAGAATGTTTTAAGGATGACGTCAGCGTAATAATGATGTGCATACCAAAAGTCGCACGACAAAGCATATGATTGGATATAAATGCTGCCGCATTAAATGCGGGCAATTAAATGCCATTCGGCGTGTTGAATCTGAACCGTCGATCTTGATCAAATTTCAAAAACCGAAATCACGTCCTTTCATAACCCATATATACCATTTTATTCACTTTCTCTCTCACATTACTCAAAAACTGTTCATCTCTCCAAAAGCAAAGAAAGCATTTTTTTTTCTCAAAACCCTACTAATCTTCAAGGCAATTTTCTCAAGTTTCGTTCGGTAAAACTCAGAAAATGGCACCTACCTACGATTTCATCAAGTTAGGAAAGCAAATCCACACTGGTTCCACCGTGGATTTCGAAGGGATGGTTAAACAGGGTTCAGATGAAACCCTTGTGAAGAAGATAGCCAACAAAATCGAAAAATCTGGACTGAAACCCTTTCTCACGATGGAGTTTCAGATGACGTATGTCGAGGAGGTAGCACAATTCTACGTGAACGCTGAAGTTCATGACGAGGGCATCAAGTCTTCTGTTCACGGAAAGGATCTTAAAATCACTGCTAAAGATCTAGCGGAGCATTGTTTGCTGCCGACGGAAGGTGTGCCGGAGATTTTTGAGGTTGATGTAAACCTGGCTGCTGCATGGAAGGAAGTGGCCAGACCGGAATGTGCCGCGAAGGTAGTTTATACAGCTGATAAGAAGCTGCTGAAGGACGATTATCACAAGCTGCTGGATATCGTCGCAAAATGTGTGGATATGAAGTTTGGAAGCTTCAATCAGCTATCCAAAACGAAGCTGATCGTCATGGTTGCGATCATTGAAGAAAAAAAAGTCAACTGGGCAGAATTCGTCTACAGCAGACTCTGCCAGAATGTTACAAATAAGTCCTTCAAGGATGATGGGACATTTGGAGGATCGCTGGGATATGGCCTTGTAATTGGCCGCTTGATGAAGGTGAACGGTGTTCCGCTCTGACATGGAAAGGCGTTCCATGTCAACAAGAGGATGTTCCGGGCAAACCTCTCAGGTGCCCAAAAGAGAGCCTATGCCAAGAGGGCTGACATAAGTGAGGGGGAATCAGCTGACCCAGAAGAAATAACTGTCTCCTCCCCTCCAAAGAAGAAAGTCCGCCCGCAATTTGTGAAGAAGAAAGTCGCCCAAAGAAAAGAAGAAAACCGCACCGCCCTCGCAGCCGAGTCACCGCCCGCCCGCAACCGTGTCTCCGCCCTCGCAGCCCAGCAGCAGAAGGAACCTCAAATCCCTTCTCCCGTTTTCAAGAAAAAGAGGACTGCCAATCCAAGAAAGGCAGCTCCTCAGACAAAGAAAGAAAGACGCCCCCCGCCCAGGACTCAAGAAACGAATCCGAACAGTAAATTCCTCTCGGTAAGGACTAAAAGAAGACTCTACAGCGCCGTAGTTTGAGAAAACAAATTGAATCTGGTCACTCAGCTGGAAAAGATCTCTGAGACAGCTGGAGAAGTAGAGTCTCCAGAAATTATTGATGAATCAGCCAAGTCTCACGAGGCCGATCAACAGAGGCGATTGAAGATCCAACAGTCAGGTCGATACCGAGAGAGAAAGAGGCAAATGAGACAACCGAAATCCTGCCGAAAGGGTTGTCTCTCCTCCGCCACTGATGATCTTCGAGAGCGAAAAGCAGCAAAGTATGCTCCCTTCCATTCCTGCAACGGAGGGACAAGACGCCGATGATGAGGATGATGATGTCATTATGCTGTCCCCTTTGTACCCAGACATTCAGGATCGTCTGAGAGCATGGAGAAAATGGAAGCTGAGTCACTCAAGGGTGCAATTCGAACACCCTGAGTTTATCCTAGAAGAAGAAGAGTTGTTCGAATTCCTTCAAGTTACCACCGTGCTTCAAGCTCTGGATGAGGAAAATTGTATAAATATTCTCCACATATGCAAAGAAAAGGAGAAAGCCAGAGCAGCTGAGGAAGCAGAAGCTGCAGAGAAGGCGAACATATGCTCTCTTACTGGAACTCTCGAGCACACTCACACTCATTTCGATGTGCTATCTGAGAGCGATGATAACATGGATCCCGTTGCTGCGACGGAGAAGTTGGAAATGCAGCAAGCCATGCGGGAATCCAGGAGTCAAGACGAGAAAACTTGGTGATGGAAGGACACGGGAGTCTTCCAAGTCTCAGCTGGAGATCGATCCGTTGGGAGTGGTCCAGCAGATTGCATCAGACATTGCTGCAACCACTTCCCCAGCTCACTCCGAGGACGGATCTAAGGGAACTGGCAATGAAACTGGGAATTTGGGGACCCAAGTCGAGCCAACCCTTGTTGAAGGTGTCTTACCACCTGCCCCAACGGCTGAACACTCGAAGGAAAAAGCCGGGAGTCAGGAGCAGAGTGACCCCAAAACAAGTCACTCAGCTGGTGTGCCAGCTGAGGGGGAAACTCCCTCCGCTGCAGCTAGGTCGGAGGATGCTGCAGATGACTCCGCCAAGAATCTAGGAGGCGAAGAGGAAAAGGAAATTGAACAATGGCCGGTTGTCATTGTGGCTCGGACGATTGAGTCTGCCCCGGTGAGATGCCAATCGCTAGCGGCCGATGACACCGCCGCCGCAGCTTGATTGAGGCAAAGGATGGAGATGCCCCGGGAGTTAACACTCTGGGCAATGAAAGTGCAATCCACGGAGTTGAGACTCCTGTGGATGCCACCACAGAAGACCCTAAGATAGCTGAGTCTGTCGAAGGGAATGTCCAAGGCCTTGCCGCAGATTGAGACTGCAGGAGGTAATGAAGGCCTACGGGAGGTTGAGACTTCCCGAGGTAAAGAAGCGTAAACACGTAACATCCCTCCTATCAACATTGATGATTCTGAGAAGGAGATAAGTGCCCTTCATGATTCCCAAGACAACCCTGATGTAACTTTTCTGGGATATGAAGGTGAAGACGAAGCTGAGTCCTCCCCTGTTGAAAATCTAAAAGACTCAACTGAGGATGTTCTTCCAAGCACGAGCAAGCCAGAATTCAAGGCTACTCGTCAAGTTTTCAATTTTGATGATGAATCTTCCGATGACGCTGATGGTGCAGCCGAGGATCCGAAAAATAAAATAGCGTAAAACCATGTGACCGAGGAAGTGTTAAGACACCGAGGCTCACCACCGCCAACCAACACACCGAGGCCCAGCTGCAACAGAGTCGTCTGCGCAGGCTCCCAAAGCTGCAGAAGAATCGACTCAACCAGGCACATCACGGGCTCGCGAGACTGAACATTCCATACCCTATGTCCGTGATGATGCTTTTGAGGAAACCTTCCCATTTTCCATTGAAATACCTGATCTTCTGGAAGAAACAGACCATGAGCGACAACGATACCACAGGCCTGATCCTGTCATTCCCACAAACTCAATTGTCCCGGCAGATTTCGACTTTGATGCTGCATGGCCGCCAGCTGAGACGGAGGTAATAGCTGAGGTGCGAGAAATCTTCAAGACTATTCTTGGAGAAATCGAGAAGATAGAAAGGCACCAGGCCTCGCTGGACATGTGGCTGGACAACAGGGATGCCACCCTCACAGCAGATTTACGAGGGATTGTGCTAAGGATCAGAGAATGGTGTCAACAGCAGAGTACAATGTGATTCGAGCAAGTCAGATATTTTAAGGCATTGTACAATAAAATGCCTCTCTTTGATATGGAGCGATACGATATTTGAAATGAAGAGGAGGATGCAAGACAACATTGACAGAATGCATGCCTCTCACAACACCGAGATGGAGCTGTTGCGTGAATTTCATAAGAAGGAACTCCTGCGCGTAGAGGAAAGTATGAATGCTAAATTCAGCCTTCTCATGGCTGAAATGAAGGTGGTGGAAGCCGAATCTAAAGCCACCGCTTTCGAGTTTCGAAACAAAGATACTCGCAGCAGATTCAAAATGAACTTCGGCTATCGATCGCCTGGACTTTATGCTCGCTGGGATGTTTCCAGGTGTTCCTCTCTCTTTTGATGATGCCAAAAAGGGGGAAGAGGAATACCTGAGGATGTTGAAAGAATCAGGGGATCAGAAAATGGAAGAGACAGCTGTCGAGAAGGAGAAGAAGACAGCTGAAGAAAAGAAAAAGGAAAAGGGTAAAGCCGTTGAGGGGGAAGGATCAAAAGATGTGACCCTTATGTTTGCTGAAACTCCTCAACAAGGCCATGTCACTGCTGGCATAATCAGCAAACTTCCTGTAACTCTGCCGCTTCATCACTCTGCTGTGCCTATGTCAGAAAAGAAAAGAATTGTAGAAGCAGAGATGGAGGATTTCGATAAGAGAACTGATGCCCGCGTGGAAGAAATGTTGAAACAATTCGGAGGCATACCAGCAGGTAAAGATACAGATGCCATTTCAGACGTCGGAACAGAGCCAAGATCAGTCGATGAATTCAAAATGCTCGAATCCGAGGGATACTTCGAAAATATGTCCATGGCCCAAGCTGGGACTCATCTCGGGAAAAAGGCCTTAAGTTTGTGCGAAGAAGTCGATCATGAAGAAGACAATGGCATCAATAGACTACGAGCAAAGAAGTCACCGAGAGAAGAAAGGCTCCCGTACAATACACACCCAGAGGAAGAGGAAGAAGCAGTGGAGGAAGAGGTTTCATACCTAGACCTCTACCCAAAAACATCGAATACATAGATCCAGGGAAGAAATGAGGGATCTATTGGGCTGGGTATGACGAAGTAGCCAATATAGAAGTGGCTAGGAAGAATGCTGAGTATGTAAGGAGAATTGAAGAAGAAAATCAAAGACAAACTCAGCAATGGCAAGAAAGACAGGAAAGAAAGAGGAAAGACGAAGCTGCAAAAAGAGCGTATGAGAAAAAGAAAGCAGCTGAACAAGAAAAGAAAAGGAAGAGAGCTGACGAAGACCGAGCTGAAGAAGAAAGAAGGAAGCAGCGAAGGAGATGAAGTGTTGCTGTCTACCCCTTCATGTATTTTACTCTTGTAAATGCATATGTATGTAAGTCTTCTGTACAATGAATAAGAGATCTGTAATTCCATCATTTTGCGTAAGAAATAGAGTTGTATGTTTGCTCTGATACACATTGTAAACAAATTGTGTAAAGGACAAGAATGTTATGATCAATAAAAAGATTGATTCTACGCATACATTCTCTCATTCATCGCATTGTCTGTATGTATCTTTGATGCTTACATTTTATGTGTATGTTTTAAGTTTTGGCATCATCAAAAAGGGGGAAATTGTTGGGAAATTTATTGTTTAGATTTTGATGAATGCCATGTAAAACTTAGACTAGAAAGTTGGCACCCCATTTTCCTTGTAAATTGCATTGTAATAGATAGGGCTATATGAGTGAGTGAAGTCGGCTATGGCCGGATATGCAAGAAGTCAATCAAGACAGAATGAAGACTCGCGTGAAACAAATTTGAGTGTGGCAAGGAAGAGAAGTCAAGAACTCGATGAAGGAGTATCACCTGGTTACATTTGTGTGTGAAGAGATCGTCAAGTCAACTCAAGAAGCCAAGTCTCAAGTTGAAGTGACGGATGAGTCATCCATCGATTGGAAGTCGACTCAAGTCACCTGGGGGAAGTTTAAAGAGCTGCAATCAAGTCAACACCGAAAAGAATCCGTTGCCAGTAAGTCAAGAAGATTACTTAAATAAGTAATACTTCCATGCCGCCATGTCTTAAAGTGCTCTCCCCGAAGCGTGAAAAAGGAATAAACCAATGGGAAGATCGCACTCGTGTCGACTCAAAAGTCGAACATTCATTTAATACGAGGAAATGTCAACATCGAGGACTGCAACAAGACAAGCCAACAAACACAAGTGTCTTTTGAAAAATCAGCCTATCTCTTCAACGGGCAGATTTTTGAAAGAACACTATAAAAGGCTGAGGAATCACTTTGAGAAAAGGTTACCTTGATTACCAGAACTACGTAGCATTATTCATTCGTAACTGAAAATATTCTCAAGTTATTCAAGCAAAATCCTCAAGCCTACATCTCGAAGGAAATCGATCCAACACCAAGCTGTGAAGGAAAGACAACTTCAAACTGTTGAAGAGGAAACTTTTGAAGAATCAAAAGGGGTCTACATTCCAAGGAGGATTGTAGAAAGGTTCAAGGTCGAACCCATATCAAGCTATTGGAGGGCTTCGTGATCAAATCCAAGGAGCTTGATAAAGTGAGCTAAAGTAGCAAGACAGCTGTCTTGTGAAGAAGCTGAGTCGACGAGAAGCCATTTGTGTGACCAAGGCATCTCTGCATCGAGTCCCAAAGGATCAAGTTAGTGTGTGATCAAGACTTGTATCCGGACCGTTAACCACTACAGACTCGATCAATACTTAGTGGATTCCTCCAGGAGTTGGAGAAGAGAGGATTAGAAGAATTACCCCATCTTCGAACCTCTATAAAATTATTTGTGTCATTTACATTTCAGCATATTTACCTTACTGTGCATTCATTTTATATATGCTGATAATTTGATATCCAACTGATAAATAACAAAGTGCTAAAATCAAGTGTTAAAATAACGTTTAATCATATTCAAAGGTGTTAAGTCTTCCGCTGAAAATCTTATCACAGCCAAGTTTAAGTTTAGGCTAAACAGTTGAGTTATTCTATCAACAGCGAGTCTGTTGAGTGGCTAACTCTGCTGGTTAACTAACTTAGTTGTCCCTCAAGGACACAGCTGTGATATTAACTCTGATTTGTTTTTAAAAGGACTAAATCGAAAAGTTGGTAAGGTTTATTCAACCCCCCCTTCTAAACCTTACTTACACCCATTGAGACCTACACCAAGTTAGCCCCCCTCAGTCGTAAATCCTGGGTCCGCCCCTGTATATTAGTTATAATATGTGAAATGATAATATAAAGATTATCATATCATTAGCCTCGCATACTAATTAATGATGGAATTTTATTTTGTCATAATAATACATTTAGAAATTTAATTTGTGCCGAAATGTTAGAAAATATTATTAATAATTAGTGATATACGGATAATTAGGCAATTAAAATTGGTTTTTTGGTCCGTTAAGTTGGCTCGATTTCGCTTTTAGTCCTTTAATTTTTGTGGGTTGCGTTTGGCAAACACAAACATTTCTAAACCTGCACATTTAGTCCGATTTCAAAATTTCGGGGATATCTTATCCCTAAAATGCTGAGTTGGGCCACTTTTTCATGAAATGACTATTTTGCCCCCTTTTTTTTGGGAGAAAAACCTTGGTCATGTGCATATCACATGACTTGTTTAATATCTCAATAAAATTAAATAACAAAAATAAATATAAGATTAAATTAAAGTAAAGAAAAAATATGAACATATATTTATAGTTTTAAATAAAGTTGACAAATATAAAATATATGTTCGACTTTTTTTTAATTTAATTTAAATAAAATAATCTGAACATATATTTATAATTTTCAATTGTAAATAAAATTTAAAAAAAAACAAAAAAAAAATAGAAAAACATGTATTTACAATTTTCAACTATATGTAAAAACAAAAAAAAACATATATATCTATAATTTTCAACCGTAAATCAAAATTAAAGAAAAATAGAAAACAAAAAACAAAACAAAAAAAAATATAGACTTACAATTTTCTACTGTAAATTAAAATTAAAGAAAAAATAGAAAACAATAAAACAGAAAAAAAAATATATATTTACAATTTTCTACTGTAAATAAAAATTAAAAAAACTAGAAAACAAAAAAATGGAAAACCAAACAAAAAAAAATAAAAATAAATTTCTTTTATTTTTGTTTTCTATTTTTATTTAATGTTGAAAAATATAAAAAAATATGTTCAACTATTTTATTTAATTTAATTTAAGTTTTTTTTTTTTAATTTTTATTATTTAATATATTATTATTTTTCTATTTTTTCTTTAATTTTAATTTAGAGTTGAAAATTATAGGTATATATGATTTTTTTTGTTTTCTATTTTTTTGATTTTTATATATAGTTGAAAATTGTAAATATATATTTTTTCTATTTTTTTATTTTATTTTTTTTATAAAATTTATTTATTGTTGAAAATTATGAATATATGCTCAGATTACTTTGTTTAAATTAAATTAAAAAAAAAGTTGAACATATATTTTAATTTGTCAACTTTATATAAAATTATAAATATATGTTCATATTTTTTCTTTACTTCAATTTAATCTTATATTTATTTTTGTTATTTAATTTTATTGAGATATTAAACAAGTCATGTGATATGCACAAGACCAAGGTTTCCCTCCAAAAAAAGGGGGCAAAATAGTCATTTCATGGAAAAGTGGCCCAACTCAGCATTTTAGGGATAAGATATCCCCGAAATTTTGAAATCGGACTAAATGTGCAGGTTTAGAAAAGTTAGTGTTTGCCAAACGCAACCCATAAAAATTAAAGGACTAAAAGCGAAATCGAGCCAACTTAGCGGACCAAAAAAGCAATTTTGCCCGGATAATTATAATTCAATAGAATAAAATTTGTGTCACATTCTTTCCAGTTTGATCTTGTATTTAAATGAATCTTGTGAATTATCTTGACAATAATTTGTATGTTTGGTATGTTGGTTCATTATTGGAGAGATATGAGTTCTAACAATAGATTAAGAAATCACAACATAAATAATTGAGGATCGATATTAATTGTCGAGTGGAGATGATAGTAATTGATTCTTGTGAATTATTTTGACAATAATTTGTATGTTTGGTATGTCTACGGTTTGTTTGCTTCGAGAGAGTGAATGAACTAGTATAGGGATTAAGTCTATGACAAAAAAACTGGCATTACCAATACTAATTAGATATGAATAAGAGATGCATGTCGAGGTCATAACTCATAACCCTAGGGTTGCTTTTATTCCTCGCTCATTTCTTATGTGACAGCTTGTTATTTTGCTATCAAATTTCTCCTTTTTTTAAATTTTTTACAGGTTGTTAGACAAATTCGTTGTAATACATTTGGACGTTTCAATAAAATTGAGGATACTATGATTTCAGTAATCTATGCTTTTATATTTAATCTACGTGGAATACAATCTTACTTGTCACTTCTATTAACTACGTCGTACACTTGCGATTTAGCTAAACAAAATTGAGTGTACAATAGTTATTATTAGTGGATAATATTTAAAACTTAGTCAAAAATCAACATTAATGTTTAAATTATATTTACTAAAATGAAGGGTCTAAGAAGGATGACAACAGGACGGGTAGACACGGGTATCTACCCAGCCAGACCATAATGAGATGGATATGTGTAATTTTCTCAATAAAAAAATTTGTCAAAAAAAAAATGATGCATATTATAGAGTTAATTATACTGTTAAATTATCAAATCTAAAAGCTTAATATCTGAATTAATATTAAAATAAATAATTTAACCTTCTAAATGATGCAAATTAAAAACCATAACCATATTAATTAAAATAAATAATTGTCTTAAATTGTCTTGGCTGCTCAGTGTTGTGAAGAAACCATCTTATGTCTCATTCTTCCATGATGTGACATTATATATCCCTTTTTTTGTCATTTTGGTAACTTGACATGATACATCAATAGGCTTCAAAGCATGTTGTATTCCACACATAGTTGCTGCAAGCTTGCAAGCATTACTATAGAATTCTGTTTTACAGCTCCTATCATTTAACCATTATATAATAATACTTTTATATCTTGCATTGCTTTCTAAAGCTTCTAAAAAAGTCCTTTGGTGGAGCCCTGTCCTTACCTGCCCAAGTCTATCTGCCATAACAATATCTGTGTCATATGAAGCATTTAGTATTTTAGTCTGAAAATTGTTTGGATCCATTGGCACTATTAGAAGGTTGATAAAAGACCACTACAATTGGTTTGGTTAGGAAATTGGATTGATTACGATTTACGATCCCTTGAGTTGTTTTATACCAAAACAATTTTAATTGAAGAACTAGTAAAAGGTTATGCATGATGAAGATAGGTAACTTTGTTAGAAATTAAACACGTGTGTCTGCTGATTTTGTAATATTGTGGTACACAGCTCATATGATCTATATTAGTTCAAAGAAATGATATACATTAATTTGATGTGGGTACCAGAGTTGGATGGATATTTGAAGGATGAAGTTATCAATGGATTAGTCGAGGGATGAAGTTATCAATGGATTAGTCGATGCTACCTACTTGGGTAACTATCTAAGTGGGTTCTATGTCATTGGATCAACACATATCCATGTGGATGTGTGTGTGTGGATGTGTTGATCTAACAATATAAAATCCACTTGAGTAGCTACCCAAGTGGGAAGCATCGACTTGTCCGTTATCAATATATATTTAAAATGAAGACGTGGCGATGAGGGGTAAAATCGATTTTAATTTTTGTCCATTTGCTTAATTATTTAATCTCAACATTACCGATTTACCTACATAAGTAATATTGGGTTAAGTTATTATCAATTGGACCATTAGACCCAAACAATTACTCAAAGCCCATGAAACCTTACGTTTCAGTTATAAATAGTCCATCTCCATTCATTTATAAGTTAATCACACGTTTACTGCTTAAGTTTCTTTACGCTTTAGATTAATCTCACATCTCTTACTAATTTAAGGATGGAAGATGCTCTTTTAACCTTATTTGTTCATGTTGTAGGTAAATTCCCTCTATGTGAAGTACCTTGACTATTGAAGTTACTCTAACAATTAGACTAATCAACTTAGCAAGAGTGATCTACAAATTTTAATAGCATCATGTGAATTTAATTTAATTTGAGTCTCGTGGACCTTGTGCTTTGTTAGGATAATATTTGATATAAATGGACTACTTGGGTCTCTTATGTTACTTGGTTGCCTTTGAGCCTGAGTGTATGACTGAGTTTGAAATATGCCCTCTATACCAAACTAAGGGAGGAGAAAAAAGGAAAATGGGATGAGGCAAAGTACGTGTTCATCTTAATATAATTGTTGAAACAATTGAAATGAAACTCTGTATTCAGGTAGTTCTGGACCCTAGCTCGCTAAGGCACATTCCATGATTTATTTTATTCATGTACAAAGCTCTAAGAACGAGACATTGGACCCTTGAAATGTGATTCATCCTTTAAAGAAACAAGTGAAATGAAATTATAAATGTTGGGTTCATCTTTTGGAGAAACAAGTGAAATAAAATTATAAATGTTTTCCAATTTCAACAACACAAGAAATAGGGACATTCGTGGCCCAGGAGAAGTACAAACTTTTGGAAGGATATAATCATATAGAAAATGGACAACCACTTAGCATTGCTTGGGGTGTTTGCCTTCCACCACGTCCACATTATTGATTGTAGCATACATAAGACCAAAGAAAGAGTAGACTAAGTATATAAATCTCCAAGTCTTGGGAATTTATAATTAATTTGATAGTGATTGAACAATTTAGAACCATGGATACTACTAACTGTTTCAGTGTTTCTTGGTATTTGGTATGCCAAAGGTGAGGCTAAAAAAAAGTGTGTTTATCCTAATTTTTCAAAAATACAAGTCTTTGATTTATACGTTCTAGCTAAACTTATTTAAAAACTTTTATAAGCTCATACATTTTATAAAATATTTTAGAGCTTATAAAATGTTAGATCTTATTTTGAAAATAAGTGATTGAAATATTTGGATAAAAAATGATGAAAGAATCTTATAAGATGCTAATGACACTTTGTAATTAAAATGACCAAAATGAGAAGATTATTCAAATAAGATCTTATTTTAAAAATAAATTCGGATCCCCCACATTTTCTAAAAAGAGCTTATAAACTTATATTATCATCTTATAATTTTTTTTAGTACAACTCCTACAAGGGGAGGGTTGATGGGATTGAACCCGGACTTTGGCATGCACTTGAGAGTCTTTAACCACTTACTATTTGTTAGACAATGGCCACGCGGTATTACTCGAATGAGGTCGGAGTTCGAGTACTTCCAATAACGAGACCGAGTATGTCAGTCCTTTTGGGACAAGTATAAGGGGTGACATATTGTTAATAAAATATGTCACTCCTTTTGGTTGAGAATTTACCCAAAAATGAAAAGGTTGTTAATAAAATTTTGCTTTTGAAAATAATAAATACATATATATTCAACAACAATGGAAAAAGGAGTTAAATATCATTGTAATAATTTCTTTTCTTTTTTTTTTCAAGGAGTTTTAACAATTTCTTATATGTAACAATAACACTATTTTATAAAACACAGAGAATAGAAAATGAAGATGTTAGCAGAATTTTATTTATAAAATATATTTCATTTCAATAATATGTTAAATAATTTCATAACTTTGAAAAATATAAAATAAGAAAATTTAGAGAAAATAAATTTCATTATATATAAATTTACCGAAAATATTTATTTTCCTGCTTTTATATAAATGCTTCAGGAAAAAGAGCTCGAACGATAGCTGGCTCGCCCAAGTGGTAGAGAAAGTGGTTTATAGATACTTCAAAAATAGAAGAAGAGAAGAATATAGATGGGTTGTGGTTTGTGATGTAGATTTGGTTTGATGGTTTGGAGTGTGGATTTAATTGGTTAGACTTTAAAGTGTGTATTTGGATATAAAAAAAATAAAGAAATTAAAAGAAATAAAAAGTTAAAATTTAGTTATTTTCTTGTGATTATTTTTATTTATATATGAATATGTGATTTTATGTTTTTAAGTTGTCTAAGTGGAATATATGAGGTATTTTTATTTTTAAATGTTATCCATATAGAATGATATTTTTTTTAGTACAAATCCTGATAGGGGAGAAAGTTATATGGGAATTGAACCCAGACACTGACATGAGTTTTATTAATATCTTATCATTAGGCTACCAAGCGATTCCTTAATGACATGTTTCGATACAAGGTATTATTATTATTATTATTATTATTATTATTATTATTATTATTATTATTATTATTATTATTACTACTACTATGCAAGTTCTTATTTCCCTCCGAATTTGTCAATATATTGTCACATTCTTGTAATTTTTCTTCCAAGTTCAATGGAGTCTTTTTTTTTTTTTGCAAACGATAGACTTGCATTAATAAACTCATACCGAAAATACAAAACAATTCGTAGCCAACAACTAATTTTCATCTTGGCATTGGTTATCCCAATTCAAATCTACCAAACAATCATTCGACATTCGAACTAATCTGCCACCCAGCTCAATATTTTTGTGACTAATAACTTGAAAATTAAAAAGATATAAAAGAAAACAAAGAAGATAGATGTGCTCGGCCATTAAAACACCTACATCCTCAAATGATTCCTTGTTATTAAGTTGCAAAGCAATGTCCTCATCATCTATCCCGAATCCCGATAGTAATCCTCTTGATTCCATGTTGAAATCGCTTAAAGTAATGTGTGTGGAACTCCTGACACCCTAGATACCGCCCATGCGCGAAGCAAATGCCCTTTCTTGTGACAGATCCATATATCCACCTAGAATTGTTCCCATTACCCCCTTAGATGCTACACTGACAGCCTCAAAAAGCTGTCCTACAGCAGAAAGTTCATGGAGTCCGTGGACCTAATGATCTAATCAATTTCCGGAGGTATTTTGTGCTTAGTCAGCAATTAACAACCCCAAGACCAGGCCTAAGAGAATGTGGCCCACTTAGTATGATCCATAAGAGCCCAATACTTTGGAGAATATTGAATTTGGGCCTATGTTTACCTCTTTTAAGAGTCCTAATGGGCCCAATCTAAAAATTTGTTAGGACGAAAGCCTAATACCCTTTGTCCTTGTGAAAGAGAAGATATCCACGTAAATTGAATATAAATCAATCACCAAAATATACATCCGATAAAATTTATACTTTACAATGACATGTTCTATTAATGTATTAATATGCCAAATTAGTCTATAAACCAATTAACAACTATTTCACAATCAGAGGAGATATTTAGTTAAATTGCATTTTAATATCAATTTTGCAGTATTCACGATGCTACAATGTTATTAGATATTAATTTACTTTAAACTCAATAAACTTCAGTGTTCTATCGACCTCATATCATTGTAATTGTTAAGGTTACAGAGTTAGGTAAAAAGAAAATTCTTGGTATTTTCGATTAATCAATAAAAAATTTAAAGTCAATTATTTGTAAGTTGACAAGAAAAGCTATTATTAACAATTTATTGGCCAAAAGAAATAGAAATAAAAATCAACAAAACATTCTTTTAATATAACATTACAATAGACCCGGGGCATAGCCAACTGGTAAAGAGGGTTTGGTAATCCGCATTTACTCTCCAGCTGCGTAGATCGATTCCCGACTGAAGCAGCCCCCTCAGCTTCAGTCTGGGGTCAATCTAATCTGGCAAGGTATTAAGTTGAAATACGGTTCAACCCCTGCCTACTCGGGTACATCCCACAAATATACCTCCTGTTGGGCCAAGGGCCATCTAGTGCTGGCAGTCTAGGATCAGAATTAGTCGCATGAAAACCCGGATACCTGGGTTGTCAAAAAATAAAAATAAAATAACATTACAATAATAGTTTCTTACTCTCTTATCTTCACCCACAATGTGTGACAAATATCAACGGCATTAAGCATAGCTCAAGAGTGTGACGCTAAATGTGCTAAAAAAATTAAAATAAAAGAAAAATGGGTAATCGGTTTGGCATCAAACTGCAGCATAGAATACAACGTTTTGTTGGAGTTTATCATTGTCTACCTGCAATTCCTTTCTCTTCTTTGCCTCCATTTTCAAGGAGAGTTGGTGTATACAGAGCACCCCGTAGAGTGGTGTTAGGCGTTGGGGTCTCACTTTTATCCCAGTTCATGAACATGGCTGCTGGCAATCTTGGCGCCAAGTCCTTCATTGCTTTCGCCAGGCAAAAGGGTGTTGTTGAGAAGGTGAACCATTTCTTTTTTTTTTGTGTTTTTTTTTTTTTCGTTTTAGTTGCTTGTATTGGGTTATTGTTTTATTGACTTGATTTTGAGAAGGGAAATTTAATTGTTGGTCTTTCCCAATGCATAAAAATGAACGAATGGATTATCGTGTTTGAAAAGGTTGAAGAAGAATATAAAGGAATTATGCGGGTTCGGCTACTTGACCTATATCCATTTTACAGATGACCAAATTGCTAAATTATATTAATTTTTTTATTTCTAAGAATTCAACTCGATTCTTAATAATTTTGCGGATGATTCCAGGTTTTTGGAATTTCTAATAGTTTAAATTTTGTATCGAGTATGTGATTAGACATTTAATGATATCAGGTATTGTTTGCGAGTTAGCAGTAGCACTCATGATAAATATCAGGGGTTGACGATGAGGATTTTCGTTCTCTACTTGTATTGGAGCAGTCTTGTCCTTATCCAAGTGAAATGTGCATGTTCTTGATGTCTATCCAAAAATATACAACATATGACATTTCGGAAGTTAAAATGTTATCGTTAGTAAATATGTCAGATTTATGCTTCTTTAATTATGGATATTGAAAATCTGGCTTATTTTGTAGTTTCAGAAACTATATATTGTATCATGATTAATATCGTAACTTTTAATGTAATAAGTCTGGCACTTCCTAATTTTGTCGTCCTTTCATTCTATAAGCTCTGCTCAGTATGCGTTTTCTTATTTGGATTATCATGCATATTTTATTCAAATTTCTGCTTCTGATCCATAGGTATTAGAAAATGTGGAATGGCCAGAACAGTTTCCTTTTAAAGAAGAGGATTTCCAGCGATTTGATGAGTAAAGTCTCTTAAACTCCAACTGGCATTCAGTTTCTCCATGTCGTTCTCTCAGTATGGTTGCCTGTACATGTTCATTGCTATGATTGAGAGTGTTTAAATTCATTGCATAACATTAACCTAGCGAATCCTAAATATCTTAAGGTACACAACTACCAGGTTTCGTAGTTGCTTTCTTCCTGAAGCAAACCTAATGTTCCTAATGCCGAAGTATCTTATAATTCAAACACTTACTTTCGTCTTTCTTATTTATCGTCATTATTTGGCAGATATACTTCTAACTTGAAGGCTTTAGATGTAAAGAGAGAATCTGGTAATTAAATGTAGAGAAAGTAGTAGTGGTTGTGGTATGAAAGTTTTCCCCATTCACCTCTCCATTTTCTGGCGTAGATGTCAGAATCCTGGAATTTTTCAATATAAATGTTAAGATAAGCTTTTCGATATCATGCTGAAGCGATTAATTAAGGTCATCTGAATAACACTACAGGTCACCAGATACATTGTTCTATGAATCTCCCCGTTTTGTGACTCACATTGATGATCCAGCCATTTCTGCACTCACTAAATATTACTCGGAGGTTTTCCCCCCGAGTAATACTCCTGGAGTAGCTCTGCTTGACATGTGTAGCAGCTGGGTGAGTTACATATTACCTTTATATTGCTCTTTTATTCAGAGTGGTTGCATCAAGATAACACGATTCTTATGATTTATCTAGGTCAGTCATTACCCCAAAGGGTATAAGCAATCAAGGATAGTAGGAATGGGCTTGAATGAAGAAGAGCTTAAGCGAAATCCTGTGAGACCATAACCATTTTTTTCACTTTAGTTTACTTAACGTGAAATGTAATTTTGAGATATTTCTTATGATAATTGTAACTATGTCTTCAATGAAACTTAGCAGTTCATATTCTTTTATATAGTTTTAGCAATGTAGAATAGTCTTTGCCTTATGTTTTATCTTTATAGATATCTCTCCTGAGTTGAGAATTCATGTGCTACAACCGATGTCTTTGTAGGTTTTAACAGAGAGTATGTTGTGCAAGACTTAAATGTTGATCCTAAACTCCCGTTTGAAGATAACGACTTTGATGTTATTACAAATGTGGTATGCTCATCTACATCTACATCTACATCTACATCTGTACATAAGAGAGTTTAGGCTTATAATCAATACGTCCATTATTTGATTTCCTACTAATTTCCTTTTACTTTGATTCCAAAGTCACTGTTGTTGTTCGAATAACATTTAATCAAGTGGTGATGTTGTTTTCTTACATCTCTAACAATGAGGAACTGCATCGAGATTCTAGATAGATGTTTTGTGTGTTTTTGTTAGTATTTTATGTGGTAATTTTGATTTGTTTTGCATGTTTTTCGTAGTGTATTCCGTATTTTTGCTTGCGTGTTTTGTCGTTGAGTCTATTTTTGTGTGTTATCCTTGTTGGTGAAAAAGTGCGGTTAGAACGACGAACGAACAAGAAGTCGGTGGAAAGCACAATTTTTTGGAGCGTGTAGTGAACGAGGAAGAAAATTAGGTGAACGGACATTCAATGGCCGTTCGCATGGGAGAAAACAAAAGGAACGGTCGTTCCATGGCCGTTCCCAAAAATAACAAGCCGCTCGTTCGCACCCTTGAAGCTTGGAACGGCCGTTCCCTTGCCATTCCTAAAATGCAGTCTATGAAGGGTGGCAGTTCAGTGGCTAGCAATTTTGTGTACACACACAATCAAAACAGGGTTTTAACTTAATTCACAATAACGAAACTTCGAATTCAAGCCACACAACCTAAGGTATCATTTAACCATTGCCTTATTTGTCTACCACAAGGGTTGATTCACAATTTAGTCAAATCCTAAGTATCAAATTCACGGTGTCATTTTATAATCGAAACTCAAATTGCTACACCTATTTCAAGTTAGCTAAACATCACCATTTTTAAGTTTAAATAATCATAGGGCTAGTGAAACAAATAACCATATGCAACCATAACACCTAGACAACGACCAAACGTGAAAGAAATCACCACATGCAGGGGCGTATCCTTCCCTTGTGCAAAGCCCCCCCAAATTTTTTTAAAACTTAATTAATTATATGTATATTTTATTTAAAATATTAAATTTTAGTACTAAATATTATTTTTTTATTGATTTAGCCCCTCCCCCCCAAATTTTTAGCCCCCCCAAAGTTACGGGTCTAGCTCCGCCCCTGACCACATGCAATCATAACACCTAGACAGTGACCAATCGCTCTCCCACACTTAAAGCACGTAATGATCTCAATGCGTAAAAAATAAAAGAGAATGAAAGAGATATGTCCCTGACAAATGCGATTATGGCATAGCAATTAAGTCAATTACGTAAGACGGTAGTCCTACAAAAGACATGTGAAAGAAAATAAAAATACCCCAAAAAATAAACCCTGAAAAAGCATGCAAAGACAACATGACACATAAAAACCGCACACAAAAGAAAAGCAAACTCGATGGTGAAAAGGTATCACTCAGGATCCTCCGGCGGTGGTGGAAACGTGATCGGGTCAAACGAGAAGGCCGGAATAAAGTCCCACTCGATGTTCAGCAATCGAGCATCAATGGATTGAAACTGGGCATCAACGCGTGTAAAATGGTGGTCAACTCGAGTGTTGAGTCCATCAAAACGACTATCCAACAAGTCAAACTGTGCGCTAAACTGAGTAGTCATCTAGTCCATGCGCTGAAGAACCATGTCCTAACCGTTGGGCAGGGCAACCGAGGGCCCGCTAGGTCCCGTAGAAGTCTCAACAACCATCAAATCCAGAGTAGGAGTAGAGGTAGAAGTGGGAGGATGAGGGTGAGGGCCTAAGCCCGACGTAGATGGTGCGACACCTTATGCAAGTGCCGCGGCGGCACGTTCCTCCTTAAAACACCGACGGTCATTCATACTCTTGATACGCCAAGGCTTTTTAGCTATTATATCGGAGTGCTTTAGAGAGTCGTGGTCCAATGGCCGTATCCAGACTACTGTTAGAGTAGTCGTGCTAGGTTCAATGAGCTCGAAGTAGACGGCAATAGCGGTGATAAAATTATCCATACAAAGACGAGCCCTCGAACTGGTGATCACGTACTCAAATGTCCCAATGATAAATGCGGGCGTGGAAATTGCCACCCAGTGCCGCACGCACAACAAATTTTTAGCGGTCACTTTACTAGTCTCATGTTTCCCAAATACCACGTGAGAAATATATTTGTGCATAATTAACAAAGTCGGAGTATGAATGCTCGGTGTGCCATGGGGCTCAAAATGATCACGCCCCGTCAATTTCTCCCAAAATTTGACCTGATTAAATTGTGCACGATCGTAAAATATCCCGCCGGATGAAAACCAAATATTTCCTCCATAATCACCATAGTTATACGAATATCCCGCCCCATCAATCGACAATTAAACCCCTCTACAATCTCAGTACCAAAAAGTCAAAGTGGAATAAAATTCGAGCATCAATTCATGATAACCATTAGTGCGCATATTCACAAATGATTCTAAGATAATCGTCTACAATATTCCCGAATATCACCCCCATCTCCCAAATAATTAAACAAATCGAAATCAAGGCATCTAGGATGTGTAACTTTTCAGTGTTTGAGCGAAGCATACCTTTGACCTTCATTCGCAGAATAAATGGGGAAAGGAGCACCATATGTTGCAGCCAAATCGACAGGCTCGGGCTCCTCTGCAACTCGCCTCCTTCGCCTTGTGTTTTTGGTCCTAGCCATGGTTAAATAATTGTGAAGAGTGAGTGAAATTGATGGTAATAGAGTGATGAAGGGTTTCATCGGAGTGGAATTTCAATTTGTGGAAGTTGGATTTTTGCAGGAAAGAGTGACATTGAAAGTCGAAGAGAGAAATTGGGGTTTTGTGGAGGCAAAAAAGAGCTGAGAACGAAGGGAAGGGTTTTTCTGTATTAAGTCTGCTGATTTTTCGTTTCTTTTTTATGTGAACAGTAGCGACGGTGACTGAACGGGCGCTCGGTGCCCGTTCGTGCAAAGAACGAGCAGCGGTTGGGCGATGGGTGTAGTTGCAGCTGCGGGTGTTGCGGCTGGGCAATGCTAATACTGTTACCAAATACCCTCCATTGTTGGGTGCCCGTTCGGTTGCAACCAGCGCCCATGTCCCGCACGCCGTTTGCCCAACATCGGTCTCTGCCGCATGCCCGTTCGGCCTCCGTTCGCCCCACAACCCGCAACTCGCATACACATCCACCAGCCGCTGCACACGGGCACCGAACGCCCGTTCTGTCTTCGTTCGCTCCTGTTCACATAAAAAAACGAAAAAACAACAAACTTAATACATAAAACCCTTCCCTTCATTCCCAGGCCCCTTTTTTCTGCACAAAACCCCAATTTCTCTCTTTCTACTTTCACATTCCCTCTTTCCCCCGAAAATTCAACTTCCACAAATTGAAATTCCGCTCAGGTTAAACCCTTCCTCACTCTATTACCATCAGTTTCAACCACTTTTCACAATTTTTAACCATGGCTAGGACCAAAAATTGCAAGGCGAAGGAGGTAAGTTGCGGAGGAACCCAAGCTTGTCGATTTGGCCGCAACGTATGGTGCTCCTTTCCCCATTTATTCTGCGGATGAAGGTCAAATTTATCGTTCGCTCAACGACCGAAAACTTACACCATCCTAGATGCCTTGATTTCGATTTGTTGAATTATTTGGGAGTTGGGGATGATATTCGGGAATATTGTAGACGATTAACTTGAGAATCATTTGTGAATATGCGCGCTAATGGTTGTCATGAATTGATGCTCGAATTTTATTCCACTTTGACTTTTGGTACTGAGATTGTAGAGGGGTTTAATTGTCGATTGATGGGGCGGGATATTCGTATTACTATGGAGATTAGGGGTGGGCATCGGGTCGGGTACCCGCTCTTGTCAGGTAGCATATAAGGCTACCCGACACCTACCCGAAAAAGTCGGGTACCCGCTAAGTCGGGTTTCGGGTTTTTTTTTTGTTTTTCATTTCTAAAAAAAATCAAAAGTCGCCTTGTTCAATCGTTCACAATTCAATGATGATGCATAGAAACAACCTTAACATCTGCTTCTGTTTTTGTGACTTTATTCTCTTATGTCAAGATTTTTCTCGAGCTTCAAGATTTTTCTCGAGCATACACCCAGACCTCCTACCAAATCTAACACAATAGTTGAAAGGGTAACTATAATTTTAAACTATGAGAGGTGAAAAAATGGGAAACCCAACAGTCAAAAGAAAAAAAAAAGGGTTTCATTAGTTCAAGAACACATTCAAACAATATAACATTGATTTCTTTAAACTTAATTCAGCATGTCTGGTGACTGGTGTGCGTGAGTGTGCCATTATCCCTGCGTGAAGAAGACTGAGTGAAAGATGAAAGGACAGCCGACTTTAGGTAGAGGAACTGCATTTATTCTATTTCACTTTTTTTTTCTTAATGGAAGTCGGGTACTCGATCGGGTTATTCGGGTAGTTTTTCACTACCCGCTATCCGACCCGATTTTACTTTAATCGGGTACCCGATATTTCTAAGAAAATACCCAACCCGATCGGGGAATACCCGGTCGGGTCGGGGCCCGAATGCCCACCCCTAATGGAGATTATGGAGAAAATCTTTGGTTTTCATCCGGCGGAACATTTTACGATCGTGCACAATTTAATCCAGTCGGATTTTCGGAGAAATTGATGGGCATGATCATTTTGAGCCCATGGCACACCGTGGGCTCATTCGTGCTCGACTGCATTAATTATGTACAAATATATTTCTCACGTGGTATTTGGGAAACATGAGATTAGTAAAGCGATTCGCTAAAAATTTGTTTTTTTCTGGTGGTGCGTGCGACGGGTGGCAATTTCCACATCCGCATTTATCATTGGGACATTTGAGTACGTGACTACCAATTCGAGGGCTCATCTCTCAGTATGGGTAATTTTATCACCGCTTATTGTCGTTTACTTGAGCTTATTGAACTACCACGACTACTCTAACAAAGAGTTGGATGCGGCCATTGGACCACGACTCCCTCAAGTGCTCGATATAATAGCTAAATAGCCTTGGCGTATCAAGAGTATGAATGACCATCGGTGTTTTAAGGAGGAACGTGCCGCCGCTACGTCGGGCCTCGGCCCTCATCCTCATCCTCCCGCTTCTACCTCTACTTCTACTCCGGATTTGATGGTTGTTGAGACTTCTACGAGCCCTCGGTTGCCCTGCCCGGCGGTCGGGACATGGTTCTTCAACGGATGGACCAGATGACTACTCAGTTTAGCGCTCAATTTGACTTGTTGGATAGTCGTTTTGATGCACTCAACACTCGAGTTGACCACCATTTTGCACGCGTCGATGCCCAGTTTCAATCCATTGATACTCGGTTGTTGAACATCGAGTGGGACTTTATGCCGGCCTTCTCGTTTGATCCGATAACGTCTCCACCACTGTCGGAGGATCCTGAGTGATACCTTTTCACCATCGAGTTTGTTTTTGTTTTGTGTGTGTTGTATGTGTCTCATGTTGTTTTGCATGTTCATTATTGTCTTTTTTGGGCATTTTTATTTTCCTTCACATGTCTCTTGCAGGATTGTCGGCTTACGTAATTGACTTAATTGCTATGCCATAATCGCATTTGTCAGGAATGTATCTCTTTTATTTTTACGCATTAAGGCCATTGTGTGCTTTAAGTGTGGGGGGGCGATTGGTCGCTGTCTAGGTGTTATGATTGAATGTGGTTATTTCTTTCACGTTTGGTCATTGTCTAGGTGTTATGGTTATTTCTTTCACTAGCCTTATGATTTCTTAGACTTAATAATGGTGATGTTTAGCTAGCTTGAAATAGATGTAGCAATTTGAGTTTCGATTATAAAATGAAATCGTGAATTTGATACTTAGGGTTTGACTAAATTGTGAATCAACTTTGTGGTAGACATATAAGGCGATCGTAAATGATAGTTCAGGTTGTGGGGCTTGAATTGCGGAGTTTCATTGATGTGAATTAAGTTAAAACCTATTTTGATTTTGCGTGTGTACCAAAATTGCTAGCCATGCGTATGAAAAAAAATCTAATAAAACAATGAGGGTGAAAATTTGAAAAAAGAGCAATCGAGTTTATACTTCTCTGGTTGAGCCGCTTAGTAACTAGGAGCATTCATGAGCCCCATGTTTGTCTTTTACGTAAAATGGCGGCCCAAACATTTATAAGAAAAACCACCTTAGGAGCCTTTGAAAAAAATCCAAAGTTTATATCTATTGGAAGAATATCTCGAGAGTTTTTGGGAAAAAAATAAAAAAAAGTTCATGGCCAGTAATTGCGTGATTTGTTGTGTATGACGGGGTTGCAACTTTTGAAACAGATTTGAAACCTAGTAATAAGGGCCAAACACATTAACTAACTATTAACATTGGCCGACGGAGTCCGTTGTGAAGGTTGGGGATCAATGTGGGATAACCGAGGTGAATAGGAAACCCAAACCCATAGAAAAGACCCATGTTTTTTGTGCTTTGTAGGATCCTTCTCATGAATTTAAGTCCATGAGACCGTCTCACGTAAGACTACCTCTTGTGTGTATTTGATTTTCTTTTGATATTAATTACTTCATGATTACATTTGTGATTATTATCTTTTGTTTAATTGAATTTATGAATCTATCTATGAGCTAATTTCTTTGTTTAATTGATTTGTCTTCCTAATTGATTTATTTTATTTTATAATTGATTGTTTGGCCAACTTTTGATTATTTTAAGAGAATAATTGAGATCGAGAGAAGATATTATTCTTGGACTAAATTCAGTTAGGGGATTAGATATGAGTCAGTAATGTATTATCTAACTTGGTTAATTAATTGGGTAAATTGGATATGGATAGACTTAATCTGTGAATACGAAAGTTATCAGATCTAGACCTAGTTTATATTTGTTTTCTTAATTATTTAATTGCATTATCAATTGTTTTACCTTATGCTTGGTAATTTGGGGAAACAAATCAGAATCCTTAGACATTTTTATCATTCATTTTTCAATCCATGTCTCGTGTGTTAGTTTTGAATATTTATTTTAATAATTAATTTAGTTATTTACAAACCTTAAAAATTGGATTAGAGTATTTAGGATTTCTCTTTTTGTTATGTGTGACACATAATAATTATTTGACATATAAGTCTTCCGCGAGGGACGACTTTGGTCAACTTGTTACCCTACGATTGATCTCGTGCTCTTGCGAGCGTCACTAGATTTGTTTTAGGTGTTTAGCGGTCGAACAATAGACTATTGGAGTTCATATTCACTAGAATTTATTCCGGAATCTTAATACTGCAAAAAGTTGGTGCCTATTATAATCTTGTAAAGAGGGCAACTTTGATTATCTTGATTGGGATCAGGTGTTTTTTACTAATGGGATACTTTACTGTTTGGCCTGTTGGGGAAGCACCACATGTTACAACGCAAACACACTAGATTTTCAACTTTTCTCATGAAGTGGATGCTCTCCTATCATGGTTTAACTAGAAAATCAAACACAAAATATAGTAGAGTAATACTCTATTTTTAATATATACCATGGCAGTATTGTTTGGAAAACAAAATGAAAATCATTATAGAAAATTCCATAGATAAGCATTGCTATTGTGTCCTGTAGAATGTATAATGTTGCAAGATAATTTGAGTACCCTCATTCCTTCAGTTAAACCATTCTATTTTCTGATGATTGATTGTTTCTATTTTTAATGCCTTTTCAATTGGAGAGATTTCCCTACATAGCGTTCTTGGTGTTTATGGTTTCCAATGAGAAATCTTTGACCTCATCGAAGGCATTTCTTTCCATGTAATCGTGGAATACTTTATCACACTAAATCTTTTATGTTTCAGGTTAGTGTCGACTATCTAACAAAGCCTATTGACGTTTTCAAAGAGATGTCTCGCATCCTCAAACCAGGTGGACTTGCTATTATAAGGTGATAATCACTAAATTTCACGTCACAGAATTATGTACAAGCATGACATTAGGATTGCTTACTACCAATACATTCTCAAAAATCTTCTGTGGTTGTTGGAAGTTTGGTATCTGTGGTTGTTTTAATATTGCTGATACTTTTGACCATTTTTTTTTATTATTTTGAGACCCCTCTAATTTTGTGAATTTTTGCCTGCAAGCTTCTCCAATCGTTGCTTCTTTACAAAAGCAATCTCGATCTGGACATCGACTGGAGATGCTGACCATGTAATGATAGTTGGAGCATATTTCCATTATGCTGGAGGGTTCGAGCCTCCTAAGGTAATTGTCGTCCAAACCTTTACGGCTTAAAAATTTCAATTACTTAGCGACATTGACTACAAATTTTTAGCTTGTAACATAGTTGATATTGAAAGATTTAGTCTTGTGTAATTTATTTAAGGCATATAACTCTTAGAAAAAAGGGCATATAATTAAATTTACTAAAATATACTTGTGCATTCTCTCAAATCATGGTCATCCTTGGCATTCCTTGAATTTTCACTTGATAATAGACCCGACTTAGTTGAAGACTGTTTTAAAATTGATTGATGTACTTCTTTCTTTTTTTTTTTTCGATAAGAAACAAAATTTTTATTAATGTAAGAAATATTACAAATGGTGGATAAGATATCCACAAAATACGAAAAATCTAAGCTAATACTTCATAAAGCTAGTCTCCAATCCCTTATCAAATCAGAAACACACAGATGTTTAAACTCTTTATGCCCTTTGACCCAAGACGCTACTCTAAACTTAATTTTATCGAAACATTCTAAACTTGACTCTTCATTCCCATTAAAAATTCTATCATTTCTCTCCAACCACACATACCAACATACAATAGGAACAATCGTCCTCTATAAAATCTTTCCTTTGCATCCCAAGAACCTCCCAAGATCAGTTGTGAAGAGATCCGAGCACGTTAGAGGAGTCACCCAGACGAGGCCAAGCTCATTTAAAATCTTGGACCATAACAGTCTCACAAATGCACAATGCAAGAAGATATGATCTTGAGTTTCCGAGTCATGCCTGCACAGTACACACCAGTCCGGATGAAGAAGCATATACGAATTCCTCCTCTGTACCACATCACAAGTAGGAACTTTCCCCAAAATCACCAACCACGAAAACAATTGAACTTTAGCAGGTACCGGTGTTTTCCAGACTTCTTCAAAAAGAGGAAAGCGAGGAAACAAAGATTGAGGAAAGAAGGAGTTAAAGAAAGATTTGCACGAAAAAATGCCTGATGAATCCCGAATCCACCTCCTAATATCCTCCACTCCTTCCGCTAGGTTTACACCATCTAACAATCCCATTAATGTTATTAAGTCCCTGATTTCAGAGTCCCTCAAGTTACGACGAAAATGAAGATTCCATAATAGCGATCATGTACCATTGAAGGAAGTAGGCTGACTATTTGAAGAGAACTGAACAAATGAGTCGATGGGTTTATTATGAAGTAAAGAAACATGGTAAAGAGATGGAAACAAATCAGAAAAGGCCACATCCCCATGCCATTTGTCCTCCCAAAACCTTACTCTATTACCACCTTTGACTGAGAATTCCACTGAAGGAAAGCCGGATAAACCTCAGAAATGAATTTCCAAGGACTTCTAAAGGTTGTCCTGCAAGCGCAGCCTCCATCCCAACCATTAGCTTGCATACCAAACTTGCTCACAATCACCCTGCCCCACAAAGAATTTCTCTCATTACTAAACCTCCACCACCATTTACCTAACAATGCCCTGTTTCTTAAACAAATATTTCATATTCCTAAACTGCCAACTTCTTTAGGTCTTACAACTATTTTCAAGCGACTAAGTGGGAATGGGTATCTCTGTCCTCCCCGTCCCATAAAAATCCTCATAATCTTTTCAATGATATTCGCTACCCCTGCAGGAATCTTGAAAAGTGACATATAATACGTAGGGATTGCATCTAGCACCGCCGAAATTAAAGTTAACCTCCCTCCCCTAGATAGGTATGCCTTCTTCCATCCCGCTAGTCTCCTTGAGATCTTTGCCACAACTGGTTCCCAGAAAGAAACATTTAAAGGATTACCCCCCAAAGGTGTACCTAAATATGTTAAAGGCCACTCTCCCGTCTCGCATCCAATCTCATTTGCAAATTCTCTGATCTTATCGTCGTCCAAATTAATACCCAACAGAGTGCTCTTTTCCATATTGACTTTTAATCCCAACATATTGCAAAATAACTCCACAGCAAAACCCATGATGATTGAAAGTGCCTTGGCTTTATCCGCCAACCTACCCAGAACGTCAACCACTAATGTAAAGAGAAAAGGGGATAAACCCCTCACTCCCCTAAATTTTCCTCTGGGTCTCCCATTAATCATAATAGAAAATGAAACCGACGACAAACACCCTCTGATCCATCTTCTCCGGCGATCCCCAAACCCCTTATTAGCAAGCACAAAATCCAAAAAATCCCAGTTCACATGATCGTATGCTTCCTCAAAATCAATCTTGAAGACCCAACCCTTCTTCTTTTGAGTTCTATAATCTTCCACCACTTCATTAGCAATGAGTCCACAATCTAAAATATGTCTACCATCAACAAATGCACTTTGGGACTCAAAGAATCGTAAAAGGGAGAAACAGATCTTCACTTAGTTGCCAAAACCTTAGCAATTATTTTATACGGACTAGTGACCAAACTAATCGGTCTCAAGTCTTTAATCTTGATGAGTCCTGCTTCTTGGGAATTTAAGCAAATGTAAGTCTCATTAGTCGCTTTATTAATCACTCCCTTCTCATAAAATTCCTCAAAAACCTTTACCAACTCCTCTTTGATTGTATCCCAACATTCTTGAAAAACCATCAATGTATAACCATCTGGACCCGGGGAGATTTGTTCCCCTCGCAATCAAAAACCGCCTTCCTAATTTCTTCCTAGGAAAAAGGCTTCTCTAATTCATCCTTATAAGAACTGTGAATAGGGCTCCACTCCACTCCTTCAGCCCCCCATCCCTCATGACTTGAAGTGCCATATAGGTTTTCAAAGAAAGCTACCACCTCCCTCTCAATATCATTCACATCAGTGATCACCCTCCCATCTTCTACCTCAAGTTTATTGATCTACTTCTTTCTGAATATTGAAGCACTTCGGCTGGCAAACTTATTGCAATTTGAGGGATAATTTCAATCCCTTAAGTTTTTCTCTAATTTTGTTTCGGTCCCCTGTTTCATGCCATATTAACATATATCACTGACATTAAAAAATCAGGTTCAGTTCCTGCTATTAATGTCATATTAGTTTCTGAAGATGGAGGGATTACACAGTTTTTCTTTCTCATTATTGCCGAATATTATTCTGGAAAAGTCCAAGGGCAGACCGGGTCAGATAGCGTTCTGCATAAGAAACACTCCAGAATAAGAAAAATAGGGGTAAGAAGTAGTGGGGACTGGGGATAAGAACTTGACTTGGTTCAAAATATAGTATTCGGGTGTTTGCCGAATTAGGGTCAGATTAGTTGAAGTTGGTTAACAGCCTTAAAGTTGAAAAGTCTAGCTTGAGTTCTTCATCTTCCTCTCGATGAGCCTCTTGTGACCACAGCATGATCTCCACAATTAGAATCTAATAATAGAGGAGACCAAAACTAATAAAGTATTGAAACATAGGGATGTAAATTGTTATGACCTGGTTCATGGGGACCAAATATGAGTTAACAGCATATTTAAGGGTCCACAATTAAGATCATTCCCATGTTGATGTTTTGAGCATTCAACTTGTTTGCTTGCTTGTATTTTTCTTAAAATCAAGCTGGCCGTATTCTCTTAACTACTCTAGATCTAGTTATAAGAGTTGTGACATGCTTGTTCCTTGAGTTGTGATCATGTTATTTTTAATATTTGTTTAGGCTGTAGATATATCTCCAAACCCTGGTCGCACTGATCCGATGTATGTTGTGTACTCGAGAAAGTTAGCAGCCTGACACTGGATCATGAATAAGTCACAGGGAAACTGGTGAGCTCTTGATTCAATGTCAGTTTTTGCTGCAAATGAGCTGTGTTCTTGCAAATGCATGTATTCATGACCTTCAGATGTGATTGGCAGTTCTTCCGAACGATGGTTGAATGTGTATTCTGGAGTTGTATTGAAACAAGATTCTTCTGAAAAATATTGTTAAATAATGGAGTATTATGGAAATTTTTATAAATCATCTGTCTATAGAAATTATCAGTCCAATGAGTTTCTATTTTGTAATACATTCACTTGAACAGTTCAGATAGCAAGTATCAGTGACTCGGGACATCAAATACATAAAATGTCCACGCAACGGACCTTTGCGTATATGAGTAGTTGTAAATTGTAAGTGACATAAAACAAGGTTCAAGAGGCTTACAAGAAAAAAGAAAACAAATTGTGCCTTATTTTGTAAACTTTGCAGTAATATAATTTTACTTTTACCATTTGCTTTGATTCTTCTTCTCTTCTCTTATTTTATTTTTGCTTTGGTTATTTAACAGTAATCCTTGCTTTATAAACCTTTTTCCCTTCTATTTTTGTTTTATTTGCTCAACTATTATGCTTTATTACTGTGAATATATATATACCCACACATATAAATTAATTTTTTTTGATTGTGTGACTGCCTATCAAAATGTGATTTGACTTGCTTTAATATAACGTGTTTTGACTGAATTGTTCTTCAAGTTCAGAGGCAGTTTAAACTAAGTTGTCTCTTGTATTCCTCTATTGCTTAATAAGTTTAAGGAAGTAAATTCAGTATTGATTTGAGTTTTAAACATTGGAGAATACAAAAATAGTATGGGAGACTGAAAACAAAAGAATGCGTCGGTGATGTCGGTGCACTGTCTGTCTGGGAATATTGTCAAGTTATATGCATCGATGCTGCTTTCATAACATCAATTTGTGTGCTGAATTTTTGCTCACATATTTTTGCACATCGGGACTCTGAAGGGTTCTATCCACATTTTGGTTTAGTGGAACCTAACCAGTGGTCACAGTGTAAGAGGGTTTCACTTTCTATGTAATAGATACTTCCCAATGCTATATTGCTATTGGTTAAACTTGAATCAAGTCAGTGTTTGGGTTGGGCTAAAATTTCTTGATTATTATTTGTGTTTAATGTCAAGGTAAATGTTGTGTATTGGGCGTTAAAAACAAATGTTGTATATTGGGTGTACTTAGAGGTATTGCGACGTTACTCCTTTTTAAAAATATATATATTTATATATATATTGTGATAGTGACCCGTAGTAACTACAATTTGAGTGCGTACTGGGTAAATCCTCAGACATGATGCATTTATATATATTGTGATAGTGACCCGTAGTAACTTCTGATTTGAGTCACAGTCTTGGGTAAATCGCCAGGCGTGATGCATTTAATGCAATGATTTGACCAAATGGTGTAGAAATGGAAATTGAACATCAACTCAGTAAACCCATGCTATTCCACTAGCCACCTCATGAGGGGCTATCGCCACATTACTCTTGTTTGCATTGCACGTGCATCTTTCTCTTATCTATTTGTAGATGGAGATGTCCCAAAATAAAATTTATTTCATAAAATAAAAGTCTTGTTTTGAAAAATAACACAATTCACGATCACTATTTTAATGGGTAAAACTCTATTAATCAAATTAGAGCTCTGTAATTCTGAAATGGAGGGAGCATATGTGTGTGTGTGTAGAAATGTCACATAGTGGAGAAGAAATAATTAGATGTGGAGAGGATGAGAGTACTAATGACACAGGCGAATAAATTGTTCCATAGGAAAAATAGTGATTATATTGAAGGAATCCAAGAGAAAAAGAGTTGTGATGCTATTCTCATTCTTTCTAACACGAAAGTCAAGAATATTATGAACATGTGATGGAGGCTCCACCCCTTCAACCTTGTCTTCCTTTTAAGCTCCATTAAATCTCATCACTTGATGGCATACAACAAACAACAAAGAATATATACAAACCCATAAAGAAACAAACAATTAAAGTTACAGAAAAAAGGGTTAACAAGTTCAAAACCACAAAAGTGGAAACAGTCTGTCCAAGAACCATTAACATAAGCTCCAACCCTATTTGTATCTGCGGAAAAGTTGTTCAGTTTGAGCATTCTTGTAAGCACTACAAGCTATAAGATACACACATATCAGAACAACCACTGTGATTATCAGTATTATATTTGCTCTCCTCCATTCCTCCCTTAGGTTTCCAAGCAGACCGGCTTTGCAAGAGTCGCAATTATAGCACAGCTGTCTCGGATCGTTGTTCCAAATGGCGCAATCAGCATCTGCTGCCACGTTCGATGGGCCAATCCACGTCGTAGGACTCGAATATTGGAACCCACATATTATCGGAGGTTTACAGCATCCTGACTGTATTCCAAACAAGGTTTCAAAAAGAAAAATGTTATACGTTTAGTGGATGTGTTCCAAATCTAGTTTTCTGAATGAATAACACGTGTCTTCCTGAGATGAACATGTGTTGTTCATTATTTATCGTGATGTACTGGCGTGTCATACATCTAAATAAAGGAATACAAAATGAGATATGAAAGTGGAATAAAAAATTTGAACTCATCACATTTTTTGTTGTAGATGTTATAACGGGTGTCCACACATTACATCGGGTGTACACACATGTAGCATCTACTAGAGCATAATGTCCAGAATCTAATAAAAATAGGAGAGTATCGGATACCTTTGGGCCACTATAAGAACTTTATATCTTCCACAAATCACAATACAAGATAGACAAGATATGATCTTGAATTATTTGGTACTAATTGCCTTATCACTAATGAAAAGTGGAAACAGGGAATCTAATATGGATGGCAACAAAAAGGTTGGGAATGCTAAAGGGACCACCATTAGGTTGGTTTTTCAAGAGAATAAAACAGGATTACAGACTGGACTAATCCACTTACATATTGTGAGTTCCAAATCAAATTAAAGTGGCAGGTGAACAGAGGCTGCTAGTCCAAATTAGCCATAATGTAGTCTTTGACCCTCTAAAAGTAGCTTAAACACAATACTATGGATAAAGAAAAATATTACGTATGGACAAATTGACACTATTCCAACAAATATCTGTTTGTGGGTTCAAAACATCTATAAATTGATGACATTTTGAAACTTTGAATAATTACAAACACTTCAATTCAATTCAAGAAAACCAAACTTCCGACATTTTCAGTAGTCCACTCAGTCAATTAGGAGACCTAGAAATCTCCAGAAACAAAAATGAAAAGTACAATTATGTAACATGGATTTAGATACTTTCTCGGACCTAAAAATAACACAGAAAACCCCGAAAAGAAATCGACAATTTTCACATTATAATAATATTATATCAATAACAAGACTCACTCTATGATGACATAATATGATTTTGACTTTGTATGCTTAAACACATTTCCCCTTAATTAAACTCCATAAAGACAATGACAAAATGAACAAACCACCGATTATTACTCCACTAAACATGTTTTTGATCATTCAAATTAGCTTTTTTAATATTAATATTTAAAATAGATGGCAGTTTCCTTAAACTTGTTATGCAAATGCACTACAAGAAAACTCCATGTTACCCACCAAATTTACCACATAAATGATTTTGTCACTAAATTTTTAAAGTTACATACAAAATACATACATAATAGAAAAATATAGTTTTTCCACAAATTATACTGATAAATTACAGGTACTTTTTTAAATTACTGACAGAAATACTATGTAAATATTTTACTAACAGTTTTAGATTCTATAGTAAATATTTATGTGCAACAATTTTTTTAAAGTTATCTTAAAAAATGTAGATAAACAGTTTTTTCTTGTTGTCACACTCAGTCAATCAATAAACTCAAAGAAACACTAAACACCGCGTTTGGATTCACCAGAAAGGGAAACAGCACTTTTTCCAGTATTCCCTCCTAAAATGAAAACCGTAGATAACAAACAAGGCCTTAATTACCTCAATAGGAGACAGATGCGCAGCAAAGAAATCAGCAGCAGAAACATACTTCTGAGCAAGTTTAGGACAGATATGTGACTCAGCCAAACACGCCCTTATACCACCCCAGTTATCATTCCCGGTAATATGATCCCTGAGCCAAGGCGAGAACCCCTCCAGCCTGTACTCCCGGAATCCCATTCCGGGCACGTAGTACGCGCCGTTGGGGCGCGTGACGACGAATGCTAGCACGAGGAGTACGAGGAGCAGCACAATAAGCATGAACATGCAGACCAAATAGACTCCCAAAAGGCCTTCCTTTTTCCAGTACGCGCCCACGAAGCCGGTGAGGGTCACCAACAGGAATGCGATTCCGATGAATAGGAGCGGCCATCGGAGCCAGCGGATGCACTCGTTGTCGGGTTTGGAGGCAAGCCATATTCCGGCGGAGATGATGGGAATAGAGCACATCAAAGCGATGAAGTTCAGTATTGCGGTCAGGTTGTTGCTTACGGCCATATTGTTTGAGTGTGTGAAAAATGAGGAAAGTGTGTTGGGTTTTTGAAAGAAGAGGTTTAGTTTGGTTATAGGGGGGATAAAGGAGTGGGGCGGTGGAGATGGTCAGGTGGAGGAATGATGAGAGAGAGAACCAGTTGGCTTAACCCACGGCCATTAAGAGGATTTGATTATGGGATGAAGTCGGGGTTCAAATCCACGCCCATCAAATTGTTTGTGGGGTGGAGTCGGGGGTTCATATCCTCTTTCTATCAAATTGCTCCCCGGGCATACGGTAGTGAAGATTTGGTGGGGAACTCATCTTGAATAAAGATCCAGGTGTGGGTTCGATTCGGGAGAGAGATCGTTATTAGTAGATTGGGGGTCTAACATAATTGTTCTCTTTTACCGCAGGAGGATCTGGTTGTACGACGTGACGTCGTCGAACACTGGCAGTGCGTGCACATCCAGACATTTACCTTGGCGGCGCAGAATGAGGCCGAAATGGAAATTGTTGTCGAAATGCATAGTCAGATAAACTGCGAAAGATGAGTTATAAAAAAAAAAAAAAAAAAAGAGAGAGAGAGACTGATTAAGGATTTGATTAAGTGAAGTGACAGTCCAAGACAGAGAGAAACAGTAATAGTTAACTGGAATGGGATGAAAAAAGTGTTGGAGATAAGTCAAACATGTAACATTGAATATTGCTAACAAATTTCATGCTCCACTCACTGGGTTCAAATATTCTGGCTACGATTGGATATGTGGAAAAATTTTCATTAACCATGCAATTGTTAATGAAAATTTTCAGAAAATATATTATTTTTTCACTTTTAATTTTTTTATTTTTTCTCTTATCAATCACATTTACATATTTTTCACAAAAAACTAATAATTATTATATATTCTCCCATAAATTTCACTATTCATTAACTCACGCATTTCTAACTATCAATCATATTTAATCATTATTTTACTATTTTTAAATCAAATCAACTTTCATCGTTATTTTTTCATCTCACATCCAATCACATTATCAAAATTCACATTTTTCTTCCAAATTTTCTTTTATCACTATTCTCTGAAGAAAAAATGAAAATTTTCAAAATGAAAAGATATCTAAGTTCCATTTTTTTCCCAAAACATTAGTAGATTTCTTATAAGACCGTCTTTCGTACCACGAATCCAAAATCTATATGTAGTATCCAAATTTGTTACTAGACAAAAATTACATAATTTTTAGGGTTGATGCAACTCATCTCTCTCCCAGTCAATGCAATATCCACCAAGCAAGTACTCTTCGCAATCTCCACCACATCGCTACACAACTCCAATGCCGAGAACACATAAACCATCATTAACCTCCTCCATTACAACTTTGCCGACGCGTAAACATCTACGCCACTTTTGGGGATTGATGGTTGATGCTTGAATTGGAGTATAAATGGAGTGATTTTTTCTCAATTGATGGGAATTAATGATCAATCTAGTGTGGTGTTTCGAGGAGATTACCAACAAATTATTGAGCATGATCGGAGGGATTTATGCTAGGTGGATGATTGACGTAATACTTTTTAAGGAAAAATGATTTTTTTTTCGAGTCTAAAAGTGATATTACGTCGAGGAGAACTATTAATGTAATTCTGTTACTTTGAAAACATATATTTTTTAGAGTAAAGTGATACTTTTTAAATAAAAAGTGTTATTTTTTAACAACATTGTATATAATTTTGCAAATAAATAATCAATTTTGTTACTTTGAAAATGTTTATTTTTCAAAATAAAAGTGACATTTTTCTAGTTTAAGTGATACTTTGCCGCCATATAAAAAAGTCGCCACCTTGTAGAGACACGATTCTGCCGTCCTAATATTACAAAAATACCACCGTCCAAAAAAACTACAAATATGCAGTTCTAGGTATGGATCCGTCTCACGGATTGAAACATGTCTCGATGCCGAGTTATGTACCGTTTCCTGAAAATGAAAAAGGTCAAAGTGGATATTTAAACTCAAAAATGAAAAAAAAAAAACAAGAATAAAAAATATTTTTGCTATGGAAAAAATGTCAAAAATCCGACGTGCTCTAATAGTAATATCATTTTTTATGCATGACATTCACTTGGAAAACTTTTATTATCAATGCGAATACATTCATTTCATATTTTTCTTGGTCTGTGAATAACAGCCAGTAAAGGCTTTCGTTATCAATGGCAAAAGACCCTGGAATGGAAAGGGAAGACGGAGGGAGGATATTATTATAGCTAGGGTTTGGAGGGCACTAGGATCTTGCCCAGCTGCCATTTTCAATTTATACAAGGTATTGTATGCCATGGTGTTCGTCAAAATTCACAGGGATATAACCGACTTTGCTCAAGTGAAAGAAGGGATAACAATGGTATGAAAAGATGGTTGGATTATGGGCCAGGTCCATGATTCTACAAGACAAGCTCTACGGTGGATACATAATCCAAGTGCGGCTGCTTGATTAATCTACGGACCCATAATCCATATGGGGCCCAAGTCTAGGTCCCCAAATAAAAGACACATACATGTGGATATGGTTGAAAAAATAATATTGTCCTATAGAACCCCTAAACGTGCCCTTAGATGATTGAAAAAATAATATTGTTCTTGCTATTATAATTGAAAAGTTGCAACCGATGACATGATAAATAGGGGAATTATTACATATTAGAATTTGATGCATAAAAGTCATAAAATTAATGATATGATAAACGACCAATCAAAATGCAAGGGAATGATATATGAACATCTATTAATATTATTGGGTCTGTTTGTTTGCCATCACAAATTGGGCATAATTAAGTGGTAATGGTAGAAAATAGTCATTTAGAAAATGTAAAGATTAAAAATAGGCATGTTTTGTAGACACATCTTTTTTAACTTGAATTTTGGGGTGTAAAATGACATACATACCCTTCTACCATGTTTATTTGATATTTGGGTTATTTCCCTCTCTTTCACTTATCTCTATGTATCTTCTTACTCTCTTTTTTTCAAACTTTCTTTAAGAAATCCAACCTGTATTTTTCATTTTTAAATATGCAATATCGAAAAGAAGATTAATTTGATATATTATACATGTAAAACGGATTTAAAACGAAAAAGTTATGTGAATTCAAAGTTTTTGGAAAAAAATAACTGGGTTGTGTAACTCGAATTCGAGTCACAGGGATGTGTGTTTTTGTGCAGTTAAATTGGCTCAAGGGCAAATTGAGTTTTTCACACCCCAAAATGGTAAAAAAAAAGATATGTTTGAAAAAGATAGCTCAAAAACATCTTGATTTATTGGGAATGGCTAAAAAAAACCGACTGCATAATTAATTCACATTATATGGAGGCAAAATCATAAAGGATCCAATCAATACCAATGACTTGTTGATTCTTAATTTTTAAAAATGGGATAGCATTAGGCTTTTGTATTATTTTGTCTGGTTGAGATGTATAATGTTAACCCATAATTAGACGTTTGCATCAATATTCTTATTTTGTCTATAAAACTCCAAAATTAAACCCAAACAATATTATGCCTGTTGTGTCTTTTTAGTACTTACACAAATTAATATGAACTTTTCAATGAGTTGGATTATGGATCTTACCTAAGGGGTAGGATGTAAAATTTATATCCAAGTGTATTATAAGTCGGGGTTGGCCTATACTAATGCTTGTTTGGGAACACTTCTGCAATAAAAGTCCATCTGTGAAATTGACTTTTCATTAAGTGCTTTTTAAAAAGCCCTTTTATATTTTTTACACATGTTTGGTGAAACCCATTTGAAAAAAGTGCTTTTGATTTAGAAGTCCATTCTCTTGATGAAATTGTGTTTGGTAAACTATTATAATAAGTGCATATTTAACATGAATTGACAATATTACCCCTACATATATCAAAATATTCTTTTGCAGCCTCAGGTTTTCAAATAGCTAAAGACTTATCTTAACCATTAAAATTAATTAACAAAAACAACTTTTGTATCATTCTCTCAAAATATAATAATGCAGAAAGTGGATTAGTTGATTTCAAGAAGAAGAAAAATTAACGCATACATATTAATACAGATACTCTTTTCCCATCATAAGAACTTATAATATTAAGTTAAATGCCTTCTTACCGATCAAAAAAAAAGTTAAATGCCTTCTCAAAAAAATATTTATTAAAATAAATGCTACAGCACTGACTGATGAAAAACATATGCATATAATAACATTAAATACAGAGCATAAAACATATGCATATAATAACATAAGTTGCAAATTTAATTGATTGATACCATCTCAAATTCAATCCCTAAACTAATAAAGGTGTGCAGCCTAGAAAAAAAAATTATAAATCAAAACTAAGATATTCAAATAAAAAAATTATATATGAATTAAAGAAATTAACGATAGTCAAAATCCTCTTGCTTGGTATATGGAATCGGCGATAGCATCACGTACAATACTCATTTCTTGACTTTGATGCTCATTCATCGTTTCATATGTTTCGTCATCATATTCTTCTAAGCCGGTCTTTGTTTCTTCATTATCGCTAACATAATCTTCATCTTCATCGTAACGCTTAAACTCTTCATCGGCTATTGCATCTCGTCTTATATAATTATGCAATGCCATCGAAGCTAACAAAAATTAATCTTTGACTTTCAAAGGAAATTTGGCCATTTTTAAAAATTGGCCACGGGACTTCACGCTCCAAAACAACGCTCAATTATATTTCTTAATGATGAATGGGAGTGATTAAACAATTCTTTAGGTCCACTTGCCGCTGCCCTCTTGAATTGATTTGAATGGTAGCGTGTGCCTTTGTAAGGTGCTAAAAATCCAGGCATATTTGGATATCCAAGATCAACAACATAATATTTACTGTGAGAGTAAATTCATGTATCATATCAACAAATAAGACTAAAAATGAGATTC
>CM071934.1:38735967-38850524 GCA_016081115.2 Rehmannia glutinosa | reverse complement strand
TAATTTATTTTAATTTATTTCCTATAGAAAAACGGGATAAAAAATTTTTGGGGTGCGTTGGGGTCCGGGAGGCCCCTCGATCCACCCATACTCAAAATAGATACTAAAATCATAATAGGTAATACAATCCTAAATTCTAAAGCCATAAACCCAGTAACCTCTCTTTAGAGACCATAATATTCTATTATCTTGGACCATTGCTCTTATCTCTTTACTTCAGGACAAATTTAATTAACTAAAAATTTTGATGAATTAATATGAAACAAAAATTTGTATAAATTTATAATCTCAATATCTCATACTTAACATGCATAATCAATAAAATTAAATTTATAATTTATGTGATGTGGTAAAAAAAAATAAAATATGATTAATTTTTAAGAAGGCCATATTGCCATAATATGGTACTATTATTTATTTAGAATATGTTTTTCTTTCAGGTGCAATTTACTAATCATTTAACTAATGTAATTTCAAACAATTTACTTTATTATTAAATATTAAAGTTTTTAAAAGTTCATAATAGTTGTAGTATTATGTTTTTTTCTTGAGAAATATGTATTATATTCAATTTAATTTCAATTCCCTAGATCTTTATTCATATCTTATGTCTGCTGGAAAGACCACCTCTTTAGTTCGATGGGAAGGGTGCGCATCATAAGGGTAAGGGGAGGACTACTGGTGAACGCTTGAATCGATATCCGAATGTTCTCATTACCTACAAAGTTTATTCTGAAAGGGATTCATCTAGGACTCGAAAGAGATGGCTAAATTCGTAGCTCTAGCGATACTTTGAAGGCGTCACTATAAATACCATTTAAGGTCCAATCTCGTGATTCTTTGTCCCCGCTCATTGGTCTTATTGAAGATGATTGATTCAACGAGAGAGATAGAGGGAGTGCCTTCCAATTCATTATGAATGGACCCAACCGAGATAATATGTAGTCAATTCAATATCAAAATATAAATGAAATAGAAATATTATATATGTATTTATAAAAAAATCTTTAAAATCGGTTCTAGCTTCGGATCCTTAGTTCAAATTGTTTGAGTACGGATATTTGAAAAATTTCTAAATCAACCAAAAATTTTTTTGGGCAGTCGATTCGGGAAAGTCAAAAAGTCAACGATGTTTTCGGTTTGGATATTTTTTGGACCTGATATCGGTTCGGTTTCGGTTATCTCCAAGTCCCTTCACTACAAGAAAACAATCAAATTCCAACAAAATAATTCCAACAAAATAGAAAACTATTGGAAGTTTTAAAATTCCAACGAACATTCCAATGCTACATTATACCGTTGGAAATTCCAACGAAAATCCCAACGATAAACAAAACCATTGGTATAAAATGTTGGAATTCCTGCCGGAATTTAAAATTTCAACGAAAATTCCAACACCACAACAAACCGTTAGAAAATTCCAACGTGATTCCAACAGTAATAATAACCAATTGGAAATACTATTGGAATTTTAAAAATTCCATTAGAAATTCCATCGCTAAAACATACCATTGGAAAATTCCAACAAAAATTCCAACGGTAAAACAAATGTTGGAATTAATCGTTGGAATTTACATTTGTGGTTTTAAAATTCCAACGAAAATTCCAATGGTACAATATGTTGAAAAATTCCATTGGAAATTCCAATACCATTGGAAAATTTCAATAGAGGTTAAAAGATTTGATAGTTTTATCCATATCAATAAAATATATCTTCGCTTCTGGAATCAATCATATTGAAACTACATAGTTAAATGTGCTTGACTTGGGATAAATTGATGATGGGTGATCTACTGGGAAGTTAAAGATATTAGATAATGAGATAAAATGGTTGAATATTCCAACAGATACCATTGAAATTACCATTGGACTAAATTCCAATAGTATAATTCCATTGGAATAACCGTTGGAGTTTTTTCCAACGATTATATATATTCCAATAGTATAACTTTGTTGGAATTAGTGTTGATTCCAATGGATAAATTACGTTGGAAATACTGTTAGAATATTTTTCCATTGGAATCTCCATTTGAATTTTGCCATTCCAATGGTCATTTTATCAATGATGCATATTATGTTGGAATTTCCGTTGAAATCGATAATTCCAACGATAATTGGCCAAATTCCAATGATTTTTCCGTTGGAATTTCCTTATTTTCTTGTAGTGCTTGCACAACTCTAGTGTTATTAACTTCAGCCAACATTAATTAATTTTGAAAGTAAAATAATTGCCTTTGAGAAAAATAAAACTTGAAATTTGATTCACTAAATATGCAGAAAAATGCCAACTTATTTATGATATGACAAACTTACATTCTTTGCCACGTAAATAGATATAAAATAGGAAAGATTTTTAAAATACCCACAATGGATAGCAAAATTTCGTTTTTACCTATTAGTTTAGAAAATCTCTTTTTTTAGTCATATTAGTTTAGAAAATCTCTGTTTTAGCCATACTTACTAAAATACCCTTCAACCAACCTTTCCTTCTACTTGCTTTTTATCATTTTCTTCTTTTTATATGCGATATTATGATAACTGGCATTTTATGTCACGTTATAAACTTATAACATGACACTAATTGATAACGTGACACATAATTACAATTTTTTTTAAAATATAATTATGTGTCACATTATAATAACTGACATTTTATTCCACATTATAAACTTATAACGTGGCACTAGTTTATAAAACATGTCAGATAATACAATTAATTTTTTTAATGTCATTATGTGCCACATTATGCACTTATAAGGTGGAGTTATATCGTGGCATATTGAAATTAAAGTTGCAAAATATTGATGTTATAATTACTAATTTGGCATAATATGCCGCGTAATAATTATTAATCGGCGTATATTGTCATGTTATAATTATAAATTGTGGCATAATATTCCACGTTATTATTCTTTGATGTAAACATCACTCACACCCAACCAAAAAGACAGCTTTAAGTTTGGTTTCAATTGAATCCAGCCCATTCATAAGAACTATCTCGTTTAATCCCAAGATCCAAGTGACCTATAAAAAGAGTGTAAAGATGGCAAATTGTGCAAAAAGATAAATGTAGATAAATGCAAATTTGAATTCATGCCCCTGCAAATTGATTACGTGGATTCCACACTGGAACAGTCCAATTGGTCCCATTGACCATATCTATCCACTCGGTTAACTCTAAGTTCTGCTAATTTGCGCCTTCGTTCAAATTGTCACTCACAGTCACACCTAGAACTGGCAAGGATCGAGATGGGTCGGCCTCGGTTAATTCAAGTTTTGTTAATTTGCTCCTTTGTTCAAATAGCCGCTCGCACCGAGAGCTCACAATAGATTGGGTCGGCCCAGCTCGAGGCTCGAGCCCAACGGACCAATGGCATAAAACAAGGTCGGGTTAAACGACTCAAAATCTTACTGGGCCACATTTTTTATGGTCCAATTCAGCTCAATAAGTATATTTTTGTTGGGTCTATCGGGCTTCGAACCATTTGGGCCGAGCCAGACTAGGCCAGTTCTTTTCGAGCCTCTAAAAATGAAGCATATCACAGCCCAATATGCGGGCTAGCTGGGATGGCCGATCTGACCGGACCAATTTTGTTAGCTCTACTCACACCAAACAATATTCAATTAGAATAATCATTTTCTTCTTCTTCTTTTGTGTTGCAATTTTAGTATTGCAAATGAAACGTTAAAATTTACATGTAGGCAAGAAAAATCTCTCATTCTTTAACCATGATGTATTGTCTAATTAAATTGAATATTTTTTTTTTGAAGTAATTAAATTAAATATCTAATATTGATATTATAAAGGCACGGGAACTAATGCCTCTCTGCATAATTCATATATATATTTTATTATTTGATGTTACAGTAAACAATACATAATTTAAAACATTAATAAGAAAATCATTATTTGAGATTGAGAAGGAGGGTGTATTTGTATTTTTTAAGTGCAGGACCCATTACTTTTTCTTCCTTTCTTTTGGGTTATCCGCATCCAACGCGCGGAAAATTAGCATAACGAAATGGGCAAAAAATGCTTGATAACGGAAAATTAAATAGACGTATTGGGAAATAGAATCCTTAATTCTTCATATATATTACCTTATGTTTCATTCTCTGGCAGATATTGATCAGAGAAGATCGGAGTTAAAGGTGCTGATCTGAATCTTATGTGATTTCCTGGTAAGCGTATCAATCTTATTTCTCATTCTTTACAGTTTATATTTTCGAAACCCCAATGATAAACCCTGCTAAATTACACACATTTCTTTTTACAAGGATTGACAATCAAGTGTTTGTGGAAAAACCCAACAGAAACCCTATTTCATTTCTGTTATGGAGGGAACAATAGAATCGAACAGAAATGTGACGTCAATTGATAGACTTAGCGACTTGTCGGACGATGTCATCTGTCATATTCTCTCTTTTCTGCCAACTAAGTTGTCCGCCAAAACCAGCATTTTATCTAGAAGATGGAGGTTTCTTTGGGCCCATGTCCCCAGTTTAAGTTTCGGCAACGGGAGTTATCTTTATTGGAAGAGCTTTTCAAACATAGTACGTAGGGTTATGTTTGGACATAAAGTGCAAAGCCTAAATACATTTCGTCTCGCTTTAATATTCTTTGAAATCGAGCATGAAATCGAGACATGGATTACCACCGTCATATCGCGCAATGTCAAAAATCTTGATATTTATCTTGGTTATCATCGTAGGTGGCCTAAATGCATCTTCACCACCAAAACCTTAGTCGATCTGAGGATTGAACATGTAGACATCCCCGTAAATGGCAAGGCATATTTGCCTCGCCTCAAGAAGCTTCAACTTTATGATGTTTGATTCAATGGTGATGAAACTCTTTCTCACTTGCTTTCTGGTTGTCCAGTGCTTGAGGAGTTGATTGTAATTGGTGATCCTAAACCATTTAGCTATAATATATCTTCACCCACAATAAAAAGACTAAATATCTTTTTATATCAGTTCTACACCACGTTGGAGATAAATGCTCCTGCGCTTAGATATCTCAAGCTACATAATTGTTACTTTGATGACGTCTCAACTCGATGCTAACCTCTTTAATCAAGGCATCCGTTCACCGCGTGTGCTTTAGGCTTTGTTGATGGTCTCAACAACGTCAGTGCCTAAAATTATCATGTGATAAGCCGGTATGTATTCGAATTTTCATCATCTCGGTTTTGTATTTTATTGGTGCGCGATAAAAGTAATCGAATCCTACCGTCATTTTTGTAGCTTCACAACAGCTTTGCTTATCAAAGTAAACCAATTGGAAGGTTTGATAATTTAACCAAACTTGAATTGGTTGCCGATTGGCCTATTCTAGTAAAATTCCTTGAAAGTGTTGATAATCTTGAAGTCCTTATTATCCGTGAGGTTTGTTGATGCAAGAAAATGTTTCTATACTCTCTCTTTTTTTTTTTTTCTTTCATCGATCACATTTTTTCTTCTACGCTTATGATCAATGTGCGTCGTGCATAGTTTTCTTATTATTCTTGTTGTTGCCAGGTTGATAAAAAGCTAGAAAACGGATGGAGCCCTTCCAACAAGTGCCTAAATGCCTATTATCGCATCTTAGAAGTATAACAATTTATGAATTTGGGTTTTGCAGCGCACAAGTTTAAGATGGTAAAGTATATTTTGAGGAATGCCAAAGTCTTGAAGAGGATGGAAATATATTCCAAACATCATTGTAGTATTGCTTTCAAGAGAATCTCATTGTTTGAGCGAGGATCTGAGGCATGTGAGCTTGCCTTCTATTGTGATTGCTATTGTCTGGGATGGAATTGTCAAGGGATCGAGAAGATTTGATGTCTTCTAACAAACAAATACAATAATGTTCTTTCAGAAATATTTTATGCAATCAAGCTTTAATGTGCTTTGTATTACTTTTCTGTTACAAAATGAATCAGCTAGTTTTGTTATTTTGTTCACATTTTATTTGAGGGACCTGCAAAAGTCACTTACTTTTTGTTAATTTCTTCTTTTCTTAGTATACTAGTAAGGTGCACGTGCGTTGCACGTGAAACATATAAATTTAATAATTTAATTTACAAAAAGTTAATATTATTTAATTTAATTTAGTTTATTATAAATAATGGAAATGAGATTCCCCTAAATCCTTAATTCTTTAAATACACTTAAAACAAAAAAAATAAACTTAGTTATCAAAATGCTTAAATCATTCGAAATAATTTAAAGATCAAATTAATATAATCCAACTTTTCTATATCCAATGTTGAAAAATATTAGATGAAAATCTGGTTTACCAGGCTTAATAAACATGTGTATTTGCTTTGCCATTAAATATTTATCTGCTAGAGTCCATGAAGAACATCGAGAACGGAATAGTTAAAAATTTAAAGTCACAAAGATCATCGCCCTTGAAGACAACTTGTAAAACCAATATGTATCAAGAGGAAGCAAGTCAGAATTTTAAATCAACACAAATCCTAGCATTTGAAAGACTTTTAAATCAACCCAAATCCTGCATTTGAAAGAAAGAGGTGGCTACATTGAAGGCTAGATTAGAACATTTTGATCAAACTATCACATAATAAATAATTAATTGACAAGACAATTTATTTGGACGCTTTCGAAAATTCAACAAAATGAAGTTTTCACATCCTCAATAGAGAATAATGTTCTTGAAGAAGAGTTCCGGAAGAAACATCTAAATTGTTGCTTGAGTTTTTTCCTCTCCTTGTTCTTCATTCTCTTGATCACTATTCAGAAAGATGAAGAAAAGTAAGAAGAGTCATGGATAAGATGTCACAGAAAGGATTATGCTCTCAACTTCGAGCAATATAAGGGATGCACAATAATACTAAAATGGTTTTCAGCAATGCAATTGTAAGAAGTTTATTAAAAAAGTCACATAACACAAACTCAAAATCAGAAGTATTTACATGCATAACAAAACGGATAGCTCTCGTGTATCTCCCACCCCCACTGAGCTGCCTATGAATCTCTCTAAGCTAATTAGTCTTCAATAAACGTGAATGCCATATCGCAAGATTGAAATGGCGCACACAAAGCAGACGTAGCCTCGCTATAGGCAACATAAGTTTGTGGTAATTTAAAGTAAAGAGTATAGTTAAGATTATTAAGTACAACAACATGCAGGCATGATGTTAATTACACAATTAACAGACTGTTGATATGTAAGGAAATCTATGTTACATATAAAAGCAAATATCTCTCATTGAATCTCGTTTATCAAATAAAAAAGGAAATACCATTTTCAACTAAGACCATCAACCATTCTCATCCACTTGAAAATTCGCAAAATTCATTCAACGTTGATAGTTCGACTTTCAAAAAGTGTGCTAAGTTAGCAGCTCGAGAGAGAGTTTCACAATTCTATATATTTTAGATAGAAGGGAGAATGCCACCATCTACAAGACCTATTAAAAGCTTACTAAGATCATTTATTTTGTCAGCAGGTAGACTCATTCATCAAATAACCATTACATAAAGAAAGGAGAGCAAGATCAAGTAGACATTGTCCATTTCAAATGGACTTGAAAATCGGCTCCCAGGATTATTTTTAGTCCATTATAACCATCCACATTTATATTTTATATATCCACAATGCTTTTTAAAGAAAAGTTCATTTCTACTATGTACAACCTAAAAAAATATATATACTTCCATGGCTAGCCATACGTAAAACATGTTAAAGGTAATTTGTAAATGGAGTATATTTGTCCAAGTAAGAAAGTACTTCAACAACCAAAATGTACCAGCCAACCATATCTTGAATTATTTGAGCAAGTGGAGTACGTGTTAGAGTCTGACAAAATCAGTAACTACCAAAAGCTATCACTAAACGTGATTAGAATTAAATTAATGCTCATCAAACTATCCACTAACTAATGCATTATGTTGTAGTCATTTGTTCAAGCCTATAAATAGGTATGTTTCTTAGCATTCTGGCAAGCAATCCGAGAGGAACAAAAATAAAGCCTATCAAGGCATTAGAGAGTGCAATTGCATTTTGAGAAAATCGAGAGAAAATTGTATACAAAATTGTGAGCAAAGTTTGGGTATGAGATTATATTTTGATGAGATAATATTTTTATTGAGTAAACCTCCTAAACAAAACCTCCTAAATAGGATATAAACTTTTTTGACTTAATCAAACCATATTCGTCTCCCATGCAATCAACTCACTTGAGAAAAAACCTAGGACTAATATTGACATGCGTAACCAAACCCATAATCTCCAGAAAAAGATGAAAACTCATCTTTTGATGTATTATATAAAAAAGTACCACTACCGCTATAATTATTTCAAAATTTGTAAAGTTAATACAAAGTGATTTCAGGCAAGAACTTTCAAGCAAATTGAGGGATTTCGAAATAGGTTATGACCGAGGGCGGACCTGATAGAAGAAACCTTATGAATAAGGATGGTAATTCTAATTCCAAAGAAACTGCTCGGAAATCGAGAAAGGTCGTGTGCCATTGCGATGCTCCTATTAGGAGTATTCAACTTTTTAGTCGATCCCTGTCGTTGAATCCCGCTAGTTGATTTCTTCTCCAGTTCAGATCTGATGAGATTTGAGATTCCCATTTGTTGATTTCTTTTATGCTTTTTTGCACTAAGACAAAATATGATTTCAGAGAATTGCGTTAAGCATGCAGGCACTTTCTCAAGATGAAAACTCATCTTTTGATATGTTAAATAAAAAAGTATCACTACCACTATAACTATTTCAGAAAATTGTAAAATTAATACAAAGAGATTCCAGGCAAGAATTTTCAAGTAAATTGAGAGAACTCGAAATGGGTTATGACCGAGAGCGGACCTGATATAAGAAACCCGATGAATAAGGACGACAATTCTAATCCCAGGAGAAAACAATTCAGGAAATCTGAGAAAGCCCGGGCGCCATTGCGATGCTCCTACTGGGGGTATTCAACTTTTTAGTCGATCCCTGTCGTTGAATCCCGCTAGTTGATTTCTTCTCTCATTCAGATCTGATGAGATTTGATATTCTCGTTTGTTGATTTCTGCCTTTGAAATTCCGCCGCTCGAATTATGCCTCTGAATCCCCTCGCTCGAATTTCCTTTCTGCTTTTTTTCAATAAGACAAAATAAGATTTCAGCTGTGTACACCTTTTTCTTGTCATTATTGTCCCAAATCAGAATGTAAGTAAAAAAGTAGGCTTTTATTAACCAGAACCAGTGAAACGGATCCAGGTTGAAATGAAAGTGTGCTCAAAGACAATGTGAATGGAGTGAAGCCTGAAGAACTACAATTTTTTTAATTTTGGGATGCTGTCAGAAGCAACAGGAAACTTTGAATTTATTTATAAGCTTGGACAAGGTGGTTTTGGTCCAGTCTATTAAGTATTTCTCCTATTCCAAACATCAGGTTTATAAATTTTTGTAATGTGTTCAAATTGATTAAGTTTCTGGCTTTCAAGGAAAACTACCAAATGGACAAGAAGCTGCAGCAAAATTAGGCACTAAAAGTTCATAAGTATAAATTTAAAATACAATTCATTATCTAGTCTATCCTAGGTAAACCATTCACCAAAACTCTCATCAGCATAGTTTAAGTAATTGCAATGGCATCAGATAATAAGTGGGGCAGTCAAAACAAACAATTAGTGTGTAGAATATGATGTAAATATCTTCATTTGCCAAACCAATTTCTCTAGTTCAAAATAAGACAACACTACTATCAAATAAGCAAAAATTTAAAAGATAATTTTAAAAAAAAAGATATTTTGGAAGGTCCATTTGACACCAATACAAGCAGAGTGCGTGCAATGGGCTGGTAAGCAATGCTATTATGATTTTTACACAAGTAATATCTCATATGAAAGCTTCAGGAATACACAAGGAGATGGTAATTGTATATAATTCTTAGATGTCCTGATCCGACCAAACAACTAAATAATTAATAATAGAATATAAATTACACATTTATTGTCTTTAGGATATTGTTCTACAACCCCTCCTATCCCCTGCTGAGTTGCCTATGAATCTCTCGAGTTTTTTAGTCTTCACAAAAAGCTTGATGTTGATTTCATTATTAAGAGGATATCGATATATAAAGGATTCTACATAATACATGTACATTTGGTACAAGGGTGTTAAATAAAAAACCACTATGTTATTAGTTATTTGAAAAATTAAAAAAATAATACACTTCAGATTTTAAAAGCAAATTGAGTAAGTTTGAAATTGAGTATAACTTATAAGAAACCCGATCAAGAAGGGTGATACTTCCTAAGATAGATTAACTAAAAGGGTGTTAAATTCAAAAGAACCACTATGTCTATTATAATTTTAGAAACTTGAAAAATTAATGCAAAGAGATTACCTAAGAAGATTTTACAAGCAAATTGAGGGATTCAAAAATGTTGGGCAACATGCATGAAGTGTCGTTGAATGAACATCTTTTGTTTAATGAAGTCATTAGTATCAATGTTAGTCGCAAGCAACTTGTAACAATTTGAGCTAAGAGTTACAAAGTTCATCCTCTTTTCATTCATTTTTTAATAAGTTGGGAGTAGTGTGGTTAGAAGGGAGGGAATAAATTTCAAAGAAACTGAAAGATACAGGGTTCGAACCTTGGTCAACACTCTTACAAAGGGTGAGTGATACCATTTGAACTACAAGCTCGTGGTCGTTCTCTTTTCATTGAATCTACTATTACTCTTGCGACCAGGTATCTAGAAGCAATGAACAAACTAACTGCAATGATGGTTCATTAACATAGGCTCTACTTAGGAATGGAATAAACTTCTTCCAAATTATTGATCCGCCAATATCTCAAGTTCACCACAAAACATAGAAGATTTCTTTTAGAAATATTTTTCATCAGACGAGCTCTTTTCTATTTAAACATGTTTTCAAGTAAAACCAAAGATAATGGTTATGGGGTATTGTGGCACTTAAATTGCAACTTACCATTCTATCGAAGTGTTTGCTCAACCGCTTTGCCTAGAACAATCACTTTACCTATAGAGAACTAAAATTGGGTGTTGGCTTTCACCAATAGGAATTATCTGTTTAGATTGGGAAACCAACTCACTAAAATCCATAAAGGGCTACACAACACAAAATAATTCCATGCCTAGGAAGGGGTACCCTTAGTTTATCATTGATCGAAAGTTTCCTTCAAACTTCATAATTCCCATAAATTTATTATTTATTCTTAGTACACAACATATTTTCTAATTCTAAAAGAAACATATAATTTAGAAACACCTCGAGAGTCTTTCGTTTATAAATATTGATCTAATAATGATTACTGAGTATAAAAATCAACACCAATATGCATGAAAATTTGTGTCATTTATCTTGCTATTTGATTTATGTTACAAAAACTTGCAAAATACCCATAAAGAAGCAAGTCGCCTAGATTCAACTTAAAAAGAGAGCAATGTGCATGGAGCGGGTGATGGGGATGAAGTTCTAACCTTGTGGAGAAAAAGCCATTGCCGAGGCTAAATGAGTAAGGGATATAGCGATCCGCACAAACACATATATGTCATCTTATTAAGCGAGCGGTTTGCTTGTAAGAGTTCATTCATCTCTCTTACAAGCAAAGGAAAATCAAGGATTCATTTTGAAAGGTCTACTAAAGAGATGCATACCGCTACTTTTTTGTTGGTTAGGGACTTCAATTTTCTTAGTACTCTTAGTAGAATATACAATTTATTGGAACCCGTGTCTATTGAAGAACCCATTTGAAAGTGATATAACAAGAATACTCAATTCATTCAAAAGTTGCAGCAGTTCACGAGAGATTAAATCACTAAGAGATGCCATTGTCAAGAACCATCCTCATCATTTTCGAAGTATCCTACATTTTGTGGTGGTAAGACCAAAATGGTCTTGCAAAGACATAATTCCAAAGGATGCCAAAAAGCATTCCATCTCCCTAGGCCTATTTCTAATAATTCCAACCATACAATGTATGCCTAGATTTAAAATGTCTATTAGTGAGTCCCAATGGTTCCAGGCAGGCCCCAAATCAATAACATGATAAACCAAATTATGTTTTTTCCCAATACAATCCGCCGAAGACAAACTAAAGCATCATAACTAATGCCTCCAACTTTTTCACTCACTGTCTTTCTCTACATAGTGTATATTATACATGGTAGTTTATGATCTTAGACAAGTCACACACGGGCATGATGTCTAATTTATTATAACAGGATTATGTAAAAGAATCTATATATAATAGTATAATACACATAACCATTTGATATGTTTTGATGAAAAATGGTGTTAAATACAAAAGAATCACTATCTTCATAATTATTTCTAAAAATTTTAAAATTAATACAAAGAGCTTCCAGGTTATAATTTTCAAGCAAATATAGGGAATTCAAAATGAATTATGACCGAGAACGGATAGATAAACAAATCCCAATCAGGATATCAGAAAAATCCCATTAGTTGACTTCATTCCCATTCAAAGCAAATGGATGCAACTTTTCACTTTGATTGTGTGATGGGAAAGGATGCTTTTTCATACAAATGCATCCATCAATTGGACAATCTCCTTGAATTGACCAAATAATCAAGAAGACAGTCTGCAACACCCCTTCTAAATCTATAGAGCACAGTAGCAGATAAATATGTAACTCCTTACAAACACCCCCCACACATTTTCCAAAAAAGTTCCTTCAACTCTCTGAAAATTTCCTGTTATCTTGGCATCACTAACTCGCAATATTATAAAGGAAAATTATTTAATCAGTGACCACATCCCCAAACCCTACCTGAACCTAGGGATGGCAATGGGTAGGATTCGGGTAGGATTCTATATCCTCCATCCCCATACCCATTTATTATACTCATACCCATACCCATACCCATACCCATCGGTATTCTGCTTTCATACCCATCCCCATACCCATCTGGATGATCGGGTATTCATACCCTACCCATACCCTCTTACCACTTACAATTGTATTTTTTCAAATTTAAGTTATTTCTTTTTTAAAGAGAAATTTGAGTTATTTAAATAAAGATATTGATATTTACTAAATTCTTAAGGAAACAATAAGGAAAAAAGAATACAAATAAGAATTAGCGAACTAAATATTATAAAAATATAGCAAAATATTAAAAAGGATTAAACAAAAGTGTTAGTGGGTTTGTAGATTTTGGTTGAGACTTGGGAAAAAAATCATTTTCTTTAAATATAAATAAATAGAGTTGTATAAATAAAAAATATATGTAAAATATTATAAATAAATATATATGTAGATATATTATATATATATAATATTATTATTTAATCGGTATCGGGTAGGGTATGGGTAGGATGTACCTGACCCACCTCCATACCCATACCCGAAAAATACCCATACCCACGCACTCCATTTATTTAATCGGGTACAAAATCACCCTCCATACCCTCCTCCGTTAGGGTCGGGTATCGAATCCTCCGTCGGGTTCGGAGGAAATTGCCATCCCTACCTGAACCTCAAGAATGAAAAGGCTTTTGAGTTGTTGTAGTTCATTAGAAGATTGGCAGCACTAATAGAAAAACACGTTCAAATATCTCTTAGATATTACTACCCAAATTCCTTCAAATTCATTCGACCAGCCATTTTCATGACACTCAAAATGCAAAACTCACACATAACACTTCAGATTTAGACCAATTTATTATTTATACAAGAAAAAAGAGACAAAAAACACGAAACAAACAAATTTATATACATACTTGTTGCCTCCGTCTTCACTGACGCAACTCCCGAACTGGATTCGTTGACCCGCGAGAAGCCCACGTTGGGCTTGGCCCATTACCACTTTGTTTGTTGTTGATTTCTTCAACTACTCTTTCACTTTCGGTGCTAAATTCTGCTCACCATCGATTTTTCTTTACAATTTCTTCATCATCTCTACAGTATTAAACGATTGATGCAATAGAAATCATTAACTACATTTAAAGCCCATTAGTTTCCATCTATAATCAATAGTGACTCTGAGTACAGCGTTATAATTGGGCGGCCAATATTGTATCACCTTAAGACATGTCTCTCCATCTATAATTTTTTCCTCAAGTTTCCTACTCCGAAAGGGGAAGGAATTCACAAGGGGATCAAAGAGAATCTGGTGAATGTCTACTCAAGATCCGCCTTACCGAGATCAACACCATTGAAGAAGAAGAACCAACAATCCAAGTTCCATTCCTGAGGAAGATAAGCAACCAGAAAATCTCCAGGAAGTTTCTGTTGAGCCAAAACCGAGCAGACGACCTGGGAAAGAGCCACTGGAGGATCCACAGGAAGATTTGTCATCCAAAATAAAGAAGGACATAGCAAGAAGAGAAAACATGCCAAGTCGGCCGAGCAAATTGACATAGTAGATGTCGTAAGCATCACCGCCACCAACTTTGGATTGATCCCGATCTCCGCGAACCACTCGATCCGAGCTCATTGCATTCTTGAAAATAATCGATGTGTTCGCCGTCACATTCTCGATATGTCGTGATTGACCCAAAACATGCATGTCACCCGTTAAACATCAACCTCACTTATAGGCCGGCGGTCCAGAAAAGTAGGAAGTTGGGTCCTGACAGACAACAACCATTGGAAACAAAGGTTAGCAAGCTCATTGACAACAAATTCATCCGAGAAGCACTATATCCGAGATGGGTGGCCAACCAGGTCCTGGTCAAGAAAAGTAATGGTCAATGGCAGTTGTGCATCGACTTCACCGACCTGAACAAGCATGCCCGAAAGACATCTACCCCTTATCTCATATCGACTACATGGTGGATGCCAACTCGGGGTACGAGCTCATGAGCTTAATGGACGCATACTCTGGGTACAATCACATTAGGATGCACTTAGACGACGAGGAGAATACTTCTTTCTACTAATCTCGGTACCTATACTTTTACAAGATGATGCCATTTGGGCTCAAGAACGTCGGGGCAACCTATCAGAGGTTAGTCGATAAGATGTTCGAAAAACTAATAGGCTACACCATGGAAGTTTATGTAACGATATGCTTGTGAAATCCTTGTATGCACCGACCATGTTTTGATTTGAATAAAATGCTTGCTGTTTCACGCGAGTATGATCAGGAAAATTCTTGGGATATATGGTCAGCCAAAAGGGAATAAAAGCAAACCCAGATAAAATAAAAACCATAATTGATCTCGAACCACCAAATTCTGTCAAAAAAGTACAAAGTTTAACTGGCCAACTAGCCGCCCTAAGTCGTTTCAGATCTCGGTCTCACAAAAAAAGTAAACCCTTTTTCGAATTATTAAGAGAAATAATAACTTCGAACGGTCTGAGTAGATACATGCAGTTTTTGATTCACTGAAACAATATCTATCCACCACTCCAATCCTCCAAAAAACCAAGCCGATGTGAAGTTTTGTATCTGTACTTAGCCATTTCAGAATATGCATCAATCACTCGTCTTGATCCGACTACACAACTCCATTCAACACCCAATCTACTATGTTAGTCAGGCCTAACATGACGCCGAGCTGAGGTACCCCCAATGAAAAAATTAGCTTACGCACTTGTGATCTCATCTCAAAAGTTGAGGCTATATTTTGTGGAGAATCGCGTCACGGTTCTCACAAATATCCATTGAAACAAGTTATGCACCAACCAGATACCTCAAGGAAAAATATCAAGTAGGCAGTTGAGCTCAGCCAATTTGAAATATCATATGAACCCCGAACAACCATTACGGGGAAAGCTCTAGCAGATTTCGTAGCCGAGTTCACGCCAACAATCAACTTGATGTCAATGAAGAACAAACTTGGCGACTTTATATCGACAGATCTTCAATCGCATACCGAGCAGGGGGCGGGATTATACTTATCAATCCTGATGATAAATGTTACTACTCGGTCGTGCACTTTCAGTTCCCTGCAATGAATAATAAAGCCGAGTACGAAGCTTTGTTGGCAGGGTTAGAAATGTCTACTTCCATGGGTCTTAAAAGGTTAATCATTCATAGTGATTCACAGCTCATCGTGAATCAGATCAATGAGGATTATGAAACCAAGGAACCCAAGTTATCTCAATACTTGGAACTCGCTAAGAATATATTGTCTCAGGTTACAACAGAGGTCATTCATATTCCTAGAAGCGAGAACGTATAAGCAGATGCTCTAGCTCGACTTGCATCCAGCGCAGGCACCAAGTTGATAGAGAATGTAACAATTACCTCACTTACTCATATGTCTTCTCCAACCTTAAATGTAGCAAAGATCAATGCTAATGAGAGTGCCGAGCCGACTTGGATGATTCCAATTATCCAGTACCTTGAGCACGATATCTAGCCCAAGAACATAAGCAAAGCGAGAACACTGATAACACAAGCTGCTCGGTTTACTATCATGGATGGAATTCTATACAAGCGTGGCTACTCGCCTCATTGCTATGATGTTTGTCGATAGTGAAACCAAGTACGCCTCAGAAAGTTCATGAAGGCATTTGTAGAAACCATGTCAGGGGTCAATTGTTGGCTACAAGTTGATTCGACAAGGATATTACTTGTCTCCACTCAAACAAGATACCATCTCATTTGGTCAACAAGTGTGAAAAATGTCAAAGATTTGCACCCTAGGTCAGGTATCATCCCGAGCAGCTCACCTCGGTCTTCAGTCCATGGCCATTTGTCAAGTGGGGGATTGACCTGATCAGACCTCTCCCCACTGACGAAGGGGGTGTGAAGTATGCCATAGTGGCAGTCGACTGTTTTACAAAATGGGAGCCTTTAGCAAAGATAACCAAGCAGAAGATCATTGATTTTTTCAGGAAGTCAATTGTTTGTCGATTTGGGATACCCTATTGGATAGTGACTGACAACGGGAAATAGTTTGATAATAGAAAATTTCGAACATTTTGCGAAAATTTACATATCAAGAATCATTTCTCTACTCCATATCATCCACAATCTAATGGTCGGTCGAAGAAGAGAACAAAATCCTTAAATATACTCTAAAGACTCAACTAGAAGAATCAAGAGGAAATTGGCCTGAGGAGCTTCTTGGTGTACTCTGGGCCCACAAGACAACACACCGATCAGCCACAGGAAAAACTCCCTTTGCCCTAGCTTATAGGGCCAAGGTGGTCATCCCGGTTGAGATCAGTGCCCCAACCTACCGATTTGCTAAGTTTGCTGAAGATACGAATGAAATCACCATGCGAGCCAAGCTGGATTTGTTAGATGAAAAACGACATGGAAATGAAAAATGCAACAGTACAAGTAGAGAAGTGAATGGTACTACAATTCCAAAGTGAAGGAAAGAAAATTTTTAGGTCGGCGATCCGTCTTGAAGAAGGTCACCGGAGGTGATCCTCGTCCACTATGGACGACCAGGGAAGGACCTTTACAGAATCGGCAAAGTTTTGCATAATGGAGCATACGAGCTCAAATATTTAAATGGAGAAAAGTTCAACCATCCCAAAGAATGTAATTTACTTGAAAAATATTATCAATAAAACGCATATTCTCGGTCTAGCATCGAAAGTTACTTGGCGTTTTTCATATTATTGATCTTGCCTAGCTCCGAGCAAATTACTTAACAATTTTCTAATACATAACATCAATCTCGCCTAGCACCGAAAGCACACCAAGACAAGCATGTCGCCTAGATCGAGCATATAACAAGAATTATTAAATAAACACAATTCCAAAGAAGCACGAGACGAAAGTATCTGAAAAGAAAATTTCATTTAAGACAAAATATTTATAAGATTATTTGGCCCGGGGCCGGTTACAGATTCATTAAAAAAAAGGAAAATAAAATCCAAAGGGACAAGCGGGTCGCCACGGATGCCACACCTCCTCCCCGCCACAAGATCCTCTTCTTTCTCGGAAGAGGCAAAGAACATCGAGAAATTGGGGCCTTAGCTCGATCTCAAAGATCGAGCCTTTTCGTGTCGTCCTCGAGGTGGGCAATGCTCTTACCCTTCCAAAGCTTGCCCAAAAGTTTGTCCGCTCGGTGCATGAGCACAAGTGAACATAAAGTCAAACTCTGCAGATTTTTTTGAAGGCTTTTAAGTTCGCCTTAGCTACTTGGCAAACTCCTCCTTGCGCTTGGCCGCCTCCTGAGCATATTGACCTCGTCCCGGGACCTCATCTCGCCCTCGGCCGCTTTTTGTCGGGCCGACGACGCCTGCTCGGCCTTGCTCGCGTTGTCGCCTTGTTTTCCGCCTCCTTAACTGCAGCTTCAAAGATTCTCAACGAAGCACGGAGGCCATGGGCATCCTCGGATCCTCATGCCGCTTGGTCGGCTCGCGCCCGTCACCCACCGCATGCCACAAAGTCCTAATTATTTGACCTGAAAGGCCCATGCAGTATTGGATCTTCTCTTCCATGGTGGCATCACGATAGAAATTTTCAATGCCCGTGGTCCAGGACCGAAAGCGGGACGTCTCGTCGCTTCTTCCGCCTCGGACAAGGTTGCAATCAACCTCGACGAGTGAAACACTTAGCATACTCAACGAACCAATGTGGCCTCACCACCATCACGGGCAAGGACCCTCTCGCTAGCGTTAGGGACAAAGTGAGCCTCCTGGTCTTATATCATCCGAAAAAGCCCTCCGGGGGATGTTGGTTGTTGCGGCTGGTGTAGAAATAAAGGAAACCTCTGTGGTGGTCGGCTCGGTCCCAGGGATCTAAACCCCGGACCCCTTCCTCTACCTCACAGTCCTCTCCATCTCGGGGCGTATTTTTCTTTTGCCGAGCTGGACCTCTTTCCTTTGCTTGGCTGTTTTCTTAGTTGGGCTACCAGCTTTTTGTCGCACCTTCTTAAGGCGATCTAGTACTTCTATATCTGGAGGAGGAGATGCACAAAACAACCAAAAATATTACAACTTGCAAAAACAAATACTCCACACACACAAGTATAGTTAAATGTTTTACCAAGAGTCCTTGGTCTCTGTTCTAGGGCCCTTGGTTCTGCTCTCGGCTTGGTATCCAATGCGGCACGATGGTTGGCACGTAAGCCCGCACGAGTAAGTTGGCCTCAAGAGAATGCCTATACATCGCTCTCCTTTGAAGCCTCCTTTATCCGGTCGGTCAAGTCCCTCCAAAACTCCTCGGAGGGCTTCTCGTGGGAAGGTCGGTTCTCAGACATGAAATAAATAATGAGCGAATGGAATTCTCTCAAAAAATAATGAACCGAGAAAGAAACTTACGCCAATTATATGTATAGTTAATGAGAGGAGCAAGATATGGATCGTTGAATCTCCTCGAGCTCATCTACTTCCCACCGACCTCAAACCATTTATCCTTCCAGTTTTTAAGGATCCTAGGGAAGGCCTTCACCACATTGTCGGGTTACCCATGTCTAGTCACCGATAATACCATCCAAATGACCTCCACTTAAGCCGGCGTGGCTTTCCCGAGAGAAAGAGCTCGCTTATCTCATCAAATATTGGCCTGGGGAATCGATGCTTATGAAAGAGGATGCGCAACCCTATCAATCTTCCCCGGATGTATGATGGACTCCGGGCCAAAGGAATCTTCCATCTCCGAAACCATTTGGTGATCGGCCTCAGAAAAATCTCAACCCATAATAGAGGTTGCGGTAGTACATCGTAGTACATCTTGCGGGCGTATTGACACCTCATAAGCCGGGCAACCGAGAAGTGCACCGTATCCAGAATCGTAAATCTCTTCTTGTAAGCATCCGTGCCTGGATCAAGCAATATGCAAGGGACGGAGTTCATCTCGATGTCGTATACTCACCGGAGTATTTTTCGAGGCCTCCAACCTCGGACCTCGCGTTCTCTCGCCGGCTAAAGTCAAAGGCCCCACCCCACACTTGCCCTAGGGGTGTCAATCGTGTCGTGTTTCGTGTTTTGCGGGTCATGTTCGACACATGTATTACAAGTCCGACACGAACACGAACATGACCCGCTTAATTATTCGTGTCAAGTACACAACACGAATACGACGACCCTTATGACACACGGCAACCCGAACACGACACCTAAAAACCTATATAATTTAAATTCGACACAAAAATATAAAAATGGAGAAAAAGCTAAAATTACAAATAAGAAATACATTAAATTATTAAAAAATATTAATAAATGTATTTAATAATTTTTTTCAACATCATATAACCAACTAAAACATCACAAAATATTAAAATAATATATCACTATAAAATTAAATGAGTTAATAGTCAATCATGTCGACACGCTGGTTGACTGACCTATTTATTTTTCGTGTTAATCGTGTCCGACCTGATTTTGACTCAAACCTCGCTAAGGTTGTACTGCGGCTGCTAAATTCGTGTTAGGTTTGTGTCCTTATCGTCGTCATGTCACAAATTAATGCCCCTACCTTGCCCTTTCGCTTACTCGCCTACCGCCGCGCCGCCTCCTGAGGGCAAATCTTGAGACCATACATCCTCCCCGCACGTATTACGGACAGGGGAATGGGAGATAAAATTTCATTCCCTACTCCTCTTGTGGATTCTCTCGCCTGAACCCGAATCCGATTCTCAAATTTCCGCTACACTATCACCCTCCGAGACACTTCGACGCGGTGGGTGGTCTTCTATTTGGACTTCTACACTATATTCCTTATTCTCGACTATCGGAATGAGAAGCATATAATTAAAAAAGAAAATGAAGGTTACCTAGTAAAATCCGAGAAGGTTGCTTGCTTGGGGTGACTAGAAACGTCTGGCCGGGTGTTTTTCTCTCTGTAAAAGGTAAATTCTCGCAGAAAAAGTGAACGAAAGTAACCCCATGCACCTATTTATAAAGGGGTTTTGAAGAGGCGCACGCTTAGGTTCCCGCGTTCTTGCGGCCCAATCACCAATCGACACGTGTCGAGCCAATATTACCCGCAATTAATATCGCCGTAATGACAAATGAATGATAGTGACAATTGTCGGGCTTTTTTCACTCCACTCGAATTTTCTCACTTCAAGTTCCACCACCTCCACGTATCTCCTTCTCGCCTCGAACTTGGGGTCATTGATGATACCCGAGCAAAGCCGACGACATGCATACGTGGCAATTCAAGACTGGCCGACGTGGACCCACCAGGTTGTCAAGACTTGTAAGAATGTCAGCCGACTGAGCCCATCCAGAAGGCATTTCAAGATTAGAAAACTCCATCCCGAAAAGTCAACGATGACCGAAAGGCGAAAATCTCGATGGGATAACCCCGCCACCTTGTGGCAAGACAACAACAAGATAACTCAAAAAATATTATTTGACACATGTCAACCATGCAACTCATACACAACAAGAGAATGACAAGTACCCCACTCTAATTGTAGCTATAATGATTGCTAGTCTACTCATTGTAATAGTATAAATAGATCACATTTATGAGGAAAAAGACAACATAAAATCCTTATATAAAAGACATTGTTCTCGAAACTCTGCCAAGACATCGACCGACCAGGAGTCCTGCTCGGCTATTCAATAAAAAAATATTTCATTCATATCCTTTATTTTCCAGGTAGTATTTAGGCATTATATTTCTTGTTGAGCGAAATCAAGCATCAACACAAGCCACATTAAAGCTTGACAGCATAAAACAATTATGAAGGAACACCTTAGAAACCTGGATAATCCAACCCCCAAACAATGTCAAACGAAGACAAGCTGACATCACATGCCTCAAATCCTCGCTGAAACTTTGAAATTATATTGAGCTTATAAAATCAATGATATCTTATCAGTTTGATCCTCTTTTCCAAATTATATTTCGTCTCGTATTTCACTTGTCTTTTTTTAGTATGTATTCCAATTATCGTTAATATATGCCAAGTGTAAATTTTTGACATCATGAATACACTTGACGTGTAGGGATAATATCAACCCTATATACTAAAAGAAAAAATAAATATGTCACATGTCATCACCTCACTACTCTGAGACATGTGGCAACTAATCATTCTCCCAAATCCATTGGGCGAATTCACATTTATTCATGTGGCAACCACAAATATATTTTTTCACATATTGTCCACGTATTATCTAAAAGATAACAATTAATCTAAAAATCCGATTCTATCTATAAAATCTATTTTTTTAGTAAATCAAAGATTCTATTTATACAAGTTATTATAATCTAGAAGTTAACAAATAGTAAATAAATCAAAGATTTATCTATACAATCTTTTTTCCCTCCATAAATTGAAAATTCTACGTACATGATATATATTGACAAGCCGAAACACAAAAAAATAAATAAATAAATTGTTCAAATATTTATCACAAACGAATTTACGATTCCAAAACTTTGTCTTTTGATAATCCTGTGTAACACACGGGTGTTTTTCTAGTTTAGAATACAAGATAATACATAATTTGGAATAGAAGCTCCCGTGTTTTGTTCGTGAAGAAAAATATCTAATTTATTATTGTGTAATGATTGACATTAGGCATTAGCATGTTGATATTGTTATAATAGTTGGAAGATTGGAATATGTGTTTATATATAAATATATATTATATTTTTATTACGAATTTTTATACTTGTTTTTTAATTGTAATATATGTTTGTAATCATTGGTGTACATCACTCAAATAGTCAAATTTGTAATAATATGTTGTATAAAACCTGTATGTATTTGTCATCTGCTTCGGTTTGTATTATATACTTTAAGATAAGATAATAACATTTTAAATTAGTTTTATCATATTATGGTTCGTAATATATGCTTCACGTTAAAGCATGAGTGAAATCAGCAGAAGCATATGTCAAAAATGGCTGCACAAATCACAATGAGAGGAGAAAGAGAGCATCAAATGGTGAGACTGCTATTGGATATGGAAGGATTTTTATTTTCGTTCGATTGAATATTTTTTTTTAACCAAATATATTATTTATGAAAATTTTCAGAAAATATATATTATTCTCTCACTTTTAATTTTTCTCATTTTTTCTTTTACTAATCACATATACACATTTTTTCACAAAAAAAACTAATCATTATTACATTTCTCTCACAAATTTACTATTCACTTACTTACATATTTCTCACTTCAAATAATATCTAATTATTATTTTACTATTTTTAAATTAAATCAATTTTCACTATTATTTTTTAATCTCACCTCCAATTACAATATCAAAATTCAAGAAAATTTTCAAAATGAAACACGTCCAATCACAGCATGAAGAACTCTTCTGTGTCGCGTGCGAGAGAAATGAGAGAGAAATTTTGACAGAAGAGAGATAAATTGCTTCCGCCGGATGCAATTTCCTTTCCGCCAGACACAGATCAAACAAACAAGTTTGGCTTCCCTCGATTACAAACGCTTTCTAACCAAACATGCCCTAACTAAGCAGTGTATACAAGGCTCCTCTGGCGTGTCGTCGGCGATAGCTTTTACGGCGGCGTTCACCCCTCCTTTTCTCTGCTAACTAAGTTATTTTTCGAGGTGAGAAATTTTTATCGAGCTTGTGTGTTGAATGGTTTCGTACGAAGCCGAAAAATGAGTGGAATTTTGGTTTCATTTTTTTTTTTTTTTGTATAAGTGTACGTATTCTTCGATTTTCTAACTGCTGCTTTTGTTTTTGGTCGAGTTGACTGGGTCTGCCTGGTTGAGAGATTCTCTCTCTTTCCGTAAACGACTGGCCTACGGTCTGATTCTACTCGGTGTCGATTGAGTCGTCTCGGGATGACTGTCGTAGACTGTGAAAGTATTTTTAGTGACAATCTTTTGTTGAACCGGACTTCTTTATGGCTGTGATATATCTTATAGCTTACTTGGAGAAGACTTGTTACAGTAACTGGTTAATTTATTCATTGAATGTTCACGTCCAGAAAATAATGCACATTCCGTCATTTCATCTGTATGTATTGTCCATTCTTTTTGTGAACTCGCACACCATTTAAGAACCAGTCAATATTTGATAGTTCTGTTTACAAACTATGGAACCAAATGAAGGCTTTTGCCTTTTGGCTCAAGAAATATTTCAACTGTATGAGTTATGCTATACAGTTATGCTAATTTATATGCCAGAATTGTATTCTTAAGAGTTAAGGGGTTTATTATGCTCTATTTTGAAGTGTTTGCAAATTATAACTTTCTGTACTTTTTGAGTTTTTTTTTCTCTTTGTTGGCTGCCTGATATGACTTGTGTTTATTTTCTCAACCAAAAAAGTGGAAGTAATGACTAGTAACGATGCTTCCTTTTTTAGTTCGTCTTAAATCTCTTAAAATAATGACTTTAAATAATGTGGCATTTAATATTAGATTAATGTTTTAGTTTGTGACACATTCTCTTCCCCTGTTAGTTGTATGGTCTGCCATGTCACAAAAATTACAAATGCCTTTTCATTTCTTAAGAATTGAGTCTTGTTCTGTTTGACATATTGCTCTATGATAAAGGATAAGAATCAATGGATACCAATCCATTTTCTGTTTACAATTCTCTAAATTGTCATCTGGCTCGAGTTCTACGTGTCTGATCACTCGTGACCCAGAAACGGGCAGAAGGTTTTTGCATCAGACTAAGACAGGACTCCAACTGTTTGTCTTGTGAATGGTGATTTGTTAAAGCATGGTCTGTTTTAAGGTTTTAACTGTTGGCTAAATATTGCAGCACTATTATACTGTGTTTGTCTATCTATGCTTGCCACATGGTTATGGTGCTTAATTATTTGAATGAGACACACCCCGGTTCAGCCTCTAAAGTCCTCTTGAATGGGCTTATAGCCAACTTTTTCATTTACCTCTAATTACCTAGTGTCTCCGCATTCCTCGTTATGAGTACAATTTATGTTTCTTATGTTTCTTTGAACGTATTTTTTGTTTACAACACTTAATATGCAAGTTTGTGTTTTACAATTATTTTCCAGAAAAATTACCATCTCCCTGTCCCACGAGAATCAGTTACTGTATCAGCCAACATTCAACTATTAGGTGATCAGTTTATGGTATGATTCTTTTCTTTTTCCTATTTTCCTATTTTCTCATTGCTTTTCTCATCATTGCTACTGTTACACCATTGTTATTCAGATGGGAAGCAGCTCAGATGCTTACTTCACCGTGCATTCTGTGAAGGTTAGTTGTCTCCAATTCTCTCATTCCACCTCATGTTCTTGTGAGACCGTGACTTACTGGCAAATCTCTCCTCACATAAGCATATTAGAACCTTCAAAGCTTTTACAACTCTAAAATATTTTAATTCTCTCTAAAGGCCTTTCTTTATAATTATGCCTTGGATTTAACTCTCTCATTTATCTGCTTAACATTTCGTCTGGACCTCCATGAGCTTGCTTCGGAGAATTCAATAACAGTTCACAGATAGACAAAGTGACTTATTTAGATGTTAACGGGTATTCATTGAGCCAAAGCTGTTGTAACGGAACCCTCCCAACGTGTATGATTTTGCTAATGCCTAGTTCAATGTTTTTTAGAAACAACAAAGCTTGCGAAGAATCGCTCACGAGCATATCAAGAGGGTTTTGGACGAACAAGAGATGTTGAACATTGCATTGGAGAATAAGAAACAACGACTTGATTCATGGAGCAAAGAACTGAACAAGCGTGAGGTGTCAATTGAACGACGTGAGAGACTTGCAGAGGAGAAGATAAAGGTTAGTCTTTATTCATACTATCTATAAATATCCATTTATGCAGATATATCCAGAATTTAACACTTCCAATACCAAGAACTACTCAGGTCCCAACACGAGTTTTTCGTGGATTCACCAAAAGCAAAATAATAGTGTATGTTGATTATTTTGACAGCTTTTATGGCATCCACAGTGCAGACTGGGCTGTACTTTGTTCTCATGATTTATGCCCAAATCTCAGTGTCATCCGTATTAGAGCTGAATTCCAGCTTCATTAATACCACTTATCTGGAGCCTTTTTTCCCCATACTACCATATGTGCTTATCCTTTTAATTTGGAAATCAAATTTATCTGGCTTCCTTATGCTTGTTTATAGAATTAATCACGTATGATTATCGTGTGGTAGCATAATAAATTGGTGGTGATAGTAATGTTGTTATATATGTCTGTCAGAAAAGAAACATTGAACTTCAATTGGCTTATGAGGAGCAGAGGAAAGTTGATGAAAGAGCTTATGAGGAGAAGAGGAAAGCTGATGAAAGACTCCTAAGGCTATTAGAAGAACAAAGGATGTGACCCTTGCTGTCATTACTTTTCCTCCTTTCATCACATGCACAGGGAATAAACTACATATATACTGTTTAAGAAATGATTCTAGTCAGTTTGTACTGGTTCTATTGCTTCTCGTGCTGTGACATATATTTTGTAATTTGCAGAGACAAAACAGGGCACATCTGGAAAAGCTTCTTGAGTGTGATAGGAATTGTTATTTAGATGAGTGGCAGCAATTGGAAATGAAAATTGATGAAATTAAAGGAGAAGAAACAGAGGAGGTGAAACATATGGGAGATGATGATGCAGCTATTCAGCGAAAGATAGATGTAATGCATGAACTTTGGCCGGAGGTTTTCATAAAATTAATCGCGGTATGACATATATGGTGTCTTATCTATTTTCTCAGTTTCTGCATTGGTGGTTTGATATCATAAATTATATTCACCCGAAAGGGTGCAAATGCTGGATAGACCCTTAGGTACAAGTGTATATGGCATGAATATACTGGTTCAACTGTTTTCTAATAGATGTGTGATGAAACGTGACTAGTAGAAATCTAATAAAATAGTAGTCAGAAGGTTGGTTTGAAATACTAAATTTCCGAGTACTTGGGATTACTATAGTTCTATTATGATTATTGGATTCTTTTTCTAGTGTATGAGAAGCAGTATTTCATCTTGGGATGACAAAGAAACGTCTGACTGTTTACCCCTCTGGTGTGGAAGGGTCAGGTGAGCTTATTTAGGTCTATAACGTGTAAACGGCTTATGAGGTAGGTACCGTGTTCTGTTTGGGACCCAAGCAGGATATAGACGGGTGATGGGTCTTGGCCAAGTTGCTTGAATCTTCATATAAATTTACAACTAATATATATGAATATTTGGACTATAAAGATAAAAAACGAATGATATTTATATTTGGATGTATAATGATATGCCAAAACATATGTATGCTATTATCTTCATATAATATTAATTATTATAAGAATAAAGTATCAGGAAATATTACTTTTGATATGCATATGAAATATATGTTAAATATCAAAATTTTGAAACGAAGCAAGTATTTGAAGGATACAACAACAAAATAGCTACTTTTTGGGAATTAGATTATTTTATCATTGTTTTGAAGGTTATATATTAATTTATTTTGATCTGTTTTGATCTATTTAAATTGGAAATTAGTCTTACTCTTTGGGTATGGATTCTGGGCTGGCAGAGAGTCTCTGTTGAAGGCCAGGGGGAGGCAAACTGTAATGAGTCTCTCCTTCTGGTCTTCTACCCCTACCCCCCAATCCACCCCAACCCCAAAACTAACCTTAACCCCTACATTGATGCTGATCAATGGAATTGGATGTATATTCTCATATGGAACTAAACTTTTCTGCTATTTGTTTTCAGGGCTTGAGTAATTTGCTGTACAATCGCCATGTTAAGTTTGGGCTAAAAGGAAAGGGTGAAATTGATGAGAAGGCCTTAAAAAAAGCATGCAAGATGAGATTCCAACTGGAAAGAGCTCAAATTTATGGTGTCAAACTTTGCTCTTTGTGGCAAGAAATATTGGAAAATGAATACAACCCATTTAAGATCGTTATTGAAGATGATGATGGGAATGCTCAGGTACTTTGAGATGACATTTCATCTTGCCAATTAACTTGTCAATTCTTTAAGGAGCACAGCAATATGGACACAAAATGCCTCCCTTTTAGCATGTTTGCATTTTAATAAAACCTTTAGGCATCATTTAGATTGATGGACTTTAAGCTAAGTATTTCAAATCCATAATAACAAATATTTCTTATCCAAAACCCATAATAACAAATCCACGAGCTTGTTTGATTTCAAATCTTTAAGGTTACATTTGGATTGTTAGATTTGAAATCAAGTCTTTCAAATTCATTATGATAAATCCACCGAGCTTGTTTGGATGCAAATATATATGCATTGGATTTCAAATCCTTAGGCTCTCATTTTGAACAATTTTTTGAGTCATTGTGGTGGATTTCAAATACACTTATATGGAGTCCTTTGAAATCTTTCCTCCAAATCCTCCCTTCAAATCCAAATTATTCCATCAAAATGAAACCTAAATTTTTATTTTAAGCTAAGTTTTGAGTAATTGCCGTGGTTTTCAAATCCATTTTACATGAAGTCATTCGAAATTCTTCTCTCAATTCTTCTCATCAAAGCCAAATATTTCGATCCAAATGCAACCAAAGATTTGGATTTGGGGAGAGGATTTCAAATAACTCCATCTAAGATGAATTTGAAATTCTCTAAAATGACTCCAAAAATAGCTTCCAGGAAGTTGAAATACATTATAGAATGACTTCATCCAAACAATCTCAATGGATTTGTTATTATGAATTTGAAATCTTTTGCTCAAAATGTTAGAGTAGAATGCCCGACGCTCAAATTAGATTGGATTTTATTCTACTTGTAAAATAATTTTATTAGAAATTATAATAATAATAAAGACATTTCTTTATCTTATGTTCTTTTGCATTTATCATATATTTGCACATATGATAAAGTCCTTAGATCAATTTAAGCTATGAGGCATGGTCACGCATTTGATGACGCTCATGGAACATGCCTCTGAGGCTTCGATCTTAAATTTATTCCAAGTCGATGGGTTTTTCAAGATAGGACATTAAATAACCCCGTAAGACTTGTACATATTGTGCATGCTAATGAGACGAGGATGTTGCATTCCATTAACATCGTTGTTAAGACACAAAATGAACATATGTGGGTGCTTGTTAGCGAACAAGTTCACTGAATATGACCCAATGAAAATTCTTAGATAGAAGCTTTGATCGTCGAATAAGAATTTTTATATTGCAATAGTTCATGATTAATCCTCGTACTTGAGGCACGACTATGCTTTGTGTATATCCTACAATACTTTGATTTATCTTTTGATTGCTTGACAATCACAAAGAGGTATTGCAGTGATATGCATGGAGGTTTGTGTGTGGCCAACATAGAATTCGGCACTGGTCTTTTAATAAGGGAATTTTCTGTGTTTTCATAATTCGTGGTTCAAAGACCTTGGCCAATGCACGATGAATTTGATTCATAAAAGAATCAGAAGAACTTGAAATGGGATCACATTTATTAAATCAATTGGGTTCGACTTATAAATCTATGCCCAAGATTTAATCGGGAAATTAGTTGTCGAAAGGATCATACAATGTATGCAATTGCAATTGAAATAGGTTTACTCGCTATTTCACCTAATACTAGGTAATCATGCTACTTGCTAGGTGTTACCATGATTTGTAGGTTCTTGAAATTAAAGAGTTAACTTCAAGTATATTTATTGATTGGATTAATAAATAGAATAAGTTATTATTAATCGAAAGTTGCAAAAGTTGTAAGCCTACTACTAGTGTTAGTCGTGAACCTGCGGTCACACATAATTTTGGATGTTGACGTTTTGAGATTGAAAAATCCAATGGTTGGATGCAATTAATTGATATAGATTAATTAATTGATTTTAATTGAATTCAATTGTAGAATTAAATATTTAATTAAATAATTTGATTATCTAATTAAATCTAATTTGATTAGAGAGCGATAATTGAATAGAATGAATTAATCAATATTTGAATTGATTAATTGAGATTTAAATCAATTAATTAGTAGAATTAATTAATTGACTTTAAAGTCAATCTCATACCATAATTTAGTGGGCCTAATTGTAGAAGCCCACTACATAAAATGAAGAGAAATAAATGAATGAGATTTATATATATATATATATATATATATATATATGATTTGTTCAAATGAGACCATCCTCCCTAGTGAGACAATGTGACTCATCTTACCCATTGATCTTAAAAAATGAAGGGATGTGATTAATTCAATTTTTTTAATTATTTCCTAATTTTCGATTTTAAGGGTAAGATTGTAATTTTGTAATTCAAATTAGTGGTCCCAAATTTTTTATGGGTCAAAATTGACACTCACGATTTTGTGGTGGAATTTAAGGAACCTGTTTTCTTTCCAAATATTTTTATTTTACAAAGATAGTTAGGGTTCTTCTACGCATAATTAGACATCAAATAATGCATATTTAGTTATTTTATTGGCAATCGCTTTTTACTAAAAACAAGACATAATTGAATATAACGTCATCGCATATGTAGTTATAATACACGCATAAATAGGTTAAATATAATGTATATTTAGTTATGAAAATGGGATGTTGCTTTTGGAAATTATAAAAATGGGATGTTACATAATGTATCGTATATTTATTTATTCCACAATGCATAGATAGTTTCTACATAATACATAGTTAGTTGATTTTGTTGCATAGTTTATGACGTCTTGCATAGTTGGATATACTATACTACATATTAGTTTTTTTTTTTTATCCGCATAGATAGTTTTCGATAATGCATTTAGTTGAGTTTTGTTGCATATTTAGTTTTCGAACTCACTGCTCGTTATTTCTCCTCGTAATATTACACCGATTTTTCTTGTTTTTTCTCTCCTGTAATTTTCATGAACTGTAATTTTCGAGTTCTTCACAGTTTTCTTTACTTGCGTGAATGGAGGAATGAGAGAGAGAGAGAGAGAGAGAGAGAGAGAGAGAGAGAGAGAGAGAGAGAGAGAGAGAGAGACCTGAGATTGGGAAAATTGGGAGATGTATGAGAGAGAGAGATTTGATTTCACTTTTGTAACTAACTTGTTATGTTATTTTACCCTACTACCCTTATATTGATTAAATTATTATTTTAATATATTTTTATCCATTAAATCATACCCAATGATTAATAGTGGAGGATGGTTGAGATTAGTCTATTGTGTCTCACCTGAGATATGGTCTCACTTGATCCTCCCCCTATATATATATATATATATATATATATATATAATGAAGAGGTTTTTAAAAGAAAAACACACACATGCAACATATAATGCATAATAGCATCTGAGGTGGGTGGCGTCCACTTATTTGAGCCACACCATCAATATTTTTTTTTAAACAAAGTTCGCTTAATGGCCATTAATTGAACAATTTTTATTTTTTTAATAAAAAGGTTGCATTGAGCCAACCAATAATCATTCTTAAAGATTAATACTAATTATAGTCTTGTGGAGTGATAAGGAACTAGTTTCATCTTTGTAACAGATAGCACGGTTTTGACAATGAAGAAATGAGGGTTAACTTCTAAACTTTCATTTTTGTTCTCAAAAACAAATTAGAAGCTCTATCAATCTCTTTCTCAATATACATTATTTTTTCTCTTCAAAATTTTAGTAGAGAATAATTAACCAATAATTATTCGTCTACAAAATTTACAAACAATAGTTGATTGTGGGAATAAAATTCTATTTCATTTTTCAATTTCGAAAACGCAATAAATTTTACTAGCGAAGAATTTATTCCGGTGTCACAACCAAAAGGTGGACTCAATTAGAGGGGAGACACTCGAATCTCTATTGGCGAGTTTACGAGGATTTACCCTGCTGTGAGGAATTTGGATTCTTTCTACATCATCTTCAAAGGGAAGTATTTTAGGTAACATCCTAAACCTTATCTTACCACTTGTATAAACGCGCGATCGTTAAATCGCTACGAGAATCAGGGGCTTTATTTTTGGTGCTTAATATATATGGAGGTTGATGAACATGGGTGACAAGCTGTTGCAAGGCATTAAGGATAAATGGAGATATGGAGTCCATGATGCAGTTACGACAGCCTTGCAGGAATACAACCCAAGTGGATATGTGCTCCCTGTGCTGAGTATAGGGGAGAGGGAGGCCTCCCTAGAGGAAGTCATCACTTACATCGTCGAACAATTGGATGCTTTCAAGCGCATGTGAACTTAAACAGGCGTGCTTACCATTGTAGTGCCTACTTGTTTGATATATGGAAAAAATATATATATATATATATATATATATATATATAAATTTTTTTTTAAAGATATCCATCTTTTGTTTCTAGACGGTTTTGTTAAAGCCATGTAGTTCTTGCAATGCAGAAGTCTTACCTGCGTGTTTCCTAATATTTAACTATGTCATTTTGTTGAAGTTCTAATTCATTATAGAGTAATGGTGGTAGACAGGTAGAGAAGCGTTTGCCTCTCATGAATTGCAGTCAAAAGTGTTTAAAATTAGAACCATATGAATTAATTACATTGTAATCTTGCACAGTTTTGTGTTTGGTTATCCAAAATTTAGTGATGTCATTTTCTCTTTTCACTTAATAAAGCTATTTATGTTCTAGTGCTTAACTAAAAGAGTATGGGTATCCGTATTGTATTTATTTATTTAAGGAAGTTGGGTAAGGGTATTTGTATATTTAACTTGTATATTATTTAATAATAGTTTTCTGTCGCCGTTAGTTTTGCATATATAACATGTGTATGCAGTATATTTTTGTCCGAGTAGGTGATGATAAAAATGTAACTTACATTAAGTGTGTGGGTCTAATTTTAATTGGGATCAAGCAAGTTAATAAAATCGAATAATATTATTGTAAAGTAAAACCGAATGATATTATTGTAAGGTAATGACGTGACCCTGTTTAATCTAAAATAAGTAGTGACAATGAAAAAAATTGGGTTTAACAGTTGGTCTGTGACGTATTACCCAGAGACGTTGTCATTGACCCAAAATAGGGGGAAATGTAATTTGATATTTTTTTTTGACAAAGTAAAAAAAAAAATCATACCTCATAATCATGAAAAATACATTAAAAAGTATGCATTTGTCTTCTTACATAAACATATGTAATACATATGTATGTATGTAATATATATAATATATAACTATTTGCATACATATTTTGATATAATTCATCAATTAAAATAAGTATTTTTTAATTAAATTTAATTAAAATAAATATAATTCTATATAAATACGAAGAAATGGGCTACGCCCAAACAACTATTATGTATATATCACAAATAGCCAAAATATATGAATATACAAATTGATGTTCAATAGTTCGAATACATAAATTTTAAAGCCCATTGCAAATAATTTTTGAGTAAATATATCTTATATTCATATTTTTTTTATTGTATTATGTTTATTTTTCATTTTATATATGTAGTATTGGTGTCAAATTGAAGATCATATAAAGATGATTAATTCGATATATTATACGTCAAAATTCAAAAACGGATCAAAAACGAAAAGGTTATTAAATTTTAAAAAAGAAAAAGAAAAAACAAATATAAAAATTAAAACAGTACACAAAAAAAATTTGGAAAACTAAATTTTTTATAATTTTGATTAAGGGATATCAAAAGTTGACTACCAAAAACTATCATTTCTGTAGTAATCAACTTTTTCTTATTGTGCAAATTTTCATTACTTTTATAGTATTGGGAAATGAGGGGGAAAATATTTGTGATACTATTTATAGAGATTTCCCTTAATATATATATATATATATATATAAGAAATTATATTTAAATTGTGATAATATTTAGAGTGAGTTTCACACAGATTTGGTGTAGTGCAACCAAAGAAATGCTCATGCTGACTAGAGATGTTAAATGGGTCGCGTCCCGTTGGTCCGAACCGTTTCAATCAAGAAAAAGGTTGGTTAGAACCGATTTATTTTGGTCCTTTTAAATCCGAGCTTTTTTTGCCTCAAACCGTTTAGCCCGCTCGCTGGTCATTTTTATTTTTTAAAAAATTAATATAATGAATAGATTAACTTTAAATGTTATATATGTTCAACTTTAAAATCTTAGATTTAAATATATAATTTTGAAATTTTTGATTTATAGCCATATGAGTAATTTCGGACAAAAGTATTAATTTTTCCCATTTTATTGGGTATATAACAGAAGTTTCCATCCTGAATTTACTGCTCCATTTTAGAAGATGTAATCTGCATTCTTTGATTTTTGTTTGGAATTGGTAGAGAGGTGTGCCTTCCTGAGGTATTTTCTAGGCTTCTTTGACAACATTCAGAACCTCTTTTTTTGCTTAACCATCTTTTATCGAAGTAAAATGTTTTTTTTTTTACAAAGAGGCCTCAGGCTTGGTATTAAAAACTAAGAGATGATGATTAGAGGCACTTATGAACTCATTTGACACAATAGTATTCGGGAATTTTGACTTGCCATTTAAAAAAATCCAAATAACCTGTCCAACATCTTTAATCTCCATCATACCCAAGTCCCTTACAAAAGAGTTAAAATCTGAGAAATTAAATTTATTTTTCTTCCTTCCTCCATTCTTTTCATCATGGCCATTACAACTTGTTGGGGATTTATCACGTGCGATATTATATTCCGAGAAGATTCAGAAAACTTACTTGCATTCCCGAAAATGAAATTATAGAAAATGCAGAAAATTAGACCGAGGCTAGAGTTCGACTCTAAGTCTTTAAGACGAATTGCCCCGCTACGGTGCCCATGGTTGAATAGCAAACGTCTCCCAAGATACAACGGTCTCATCTTGTTGTAGTAGCACTCCAAACAACAAGATACGGCGAACTTCGAATATTTTGTACTCTCCCTTTTTATCGAAAAATTTTGACAGAAAAATATGTCGATGAATGTATGCAAAAATGCTTATCAAAATCTGCAGATTCTTGGGATATATATAGATTACCAAAAGTCATAAGTGAAACAACACAACCGTCAATGACATGTCTATTTATTCGAACAGACACGCCCATTGGTTTCAACGAAACAACACAACTATTCGATGAACCTTTTCAATCCGAATAGTTCCAAATGAACAAATACACCTTTTGGCAACAATTTCTCATTTACCCGAAATATCTATAATATTTCCAACAATCCCCACATGAATGAGAAATTACGTGAATCAATGCAAATGCACATGTGAATGCAGACACAAAAGAGAGTACAAACGGAAAGCTATTGCATCAGGAGAGGTAGCTTTTGGCTTTGAACCTTCCCTAGTGGAGTACTATCAGATTTACTTGGCTAAATAGTGAACATAATGTCTTGAACTATTCAGCCGTTGGTGTAAACCAAGACAACAACACCCACACAATAACCTCCCTAACATTTCCAGTTCTCATGGTTGTGTTCATTTTGGCCCTGAACAACCTTGGGTTTCATAGGCCTTGTATGGTTGTGTTTTCAAAACCATTTTTCCACTTTCCAACTATTCCGGAAAATGGGTTTATGTTTGTTTAAAAAGTTTTCAATAGAAATAAAGTTATTTCCAGTTTTTACTTTTTTATGGAAAATATTCTTTTGAAAACACAACCAAACAATTTTCAATCCCAATTACGCAAATCTAGGTAAAAATACACTACCATCACGCAAATCTATGTCAAAAATACATTTGAAAAAATATAACCAAACATATTCTCATTTTCAAATAGAAATTCAGACAACAAACCAAACATATTCTCAATTCTCACACGAAAATCAATAAAGTTTGAAAATTCATTTTCCAACACTAGAAACTGGAAATTGGACTTGGAAATACATCCATACAAACCCATAAGTGTTTTAGAGAATTCAAGCCTCGGAATTCTCATAGAAGCGGCCATACTTCACACTTATATAGGTGACCTCCTATTAAGAGTATTCTGCCATACCCCACTTGGTTTAACCAAGCTATAGGAATCATTAAAAGTTAAACTTAACCTTACATACTTCTGCAGAAAGCACTTTTAATCATATGAATGGGTAGGAATGTATCCTAAGTGCTTAACTGAATCTTCATAACTTAGTTTTCCCATTGAACCAAGTTCTTGGGATCTCCAGTCATCATGGTTGGGTTACCATTACGAAGATTCATGCGTAATAGGCTTCAATACCATTCCATTCGATAATCAGTATTTGATCTCTACTTTAATCAAATTTGCGCGCAGGATATAAAATACCAATTCAAATTGAAAATAATGTTACTGCACGAATCGGGGTTATAAATTTTCTCATTTTCGTCGATTAAATAATATTTAATTACTTGAAAAGTCTCTTTTAAATTGTCAAGTTGCAAATAGTTATTTACTGAGATCAATATCTTTACATATTTGAGCATATAATCCCGAGCATGTGTAACCACTTCAAATCGACATAAGTGCCACCTGGTGGACTTTCAAGCCCTTCAATGTCAATGTGGCTTTATAACACCTTAAGCTCATATAGACTATTGTCAATATGTCATCTCTTTTTAGGAAGAGATTCGTTTGACTTTATCGTTTGTCATTATCTATACAATGATTTACTAGTTGTACATGTTCCCGTCAAGTTCGGTACAACAATCCATTTTTTGGGCCTCATTTGATAAGGTTTAGCTTTTAAGGCCTTTTTTCTACACCTTTCCTTTGTACCTCAATGTATGCATCACAGAACACTAAAGAGTACACTAAAAGATGCACTTTTTAAGAGAAATCACAGTGACCCTTTTTAGCTATCAATCACCAATGTCAATCGACTCATATCCTCCTTTCTAAGGATTCATCTCAAAGAAATACAAGGATACATCTCACAGAAACTTGTATTTCTTTGACTCCGCAGTTATTGGGGTCAATCTTTGTCAAGACTGAGGTAAATTTATTTTACCAAACATCCCCACATTTGAGGCAAAACTTATCACCCTCACAATGTGCAACAAGGTCAACTTTGAGAATTATCAATCTAACAGTTTTTATTTCTCACAAAGTTCAACTGTGATTGTATCCCAACTGACAAACAATCCAATTGCCTACACAAAATTCCAAAGAATTTCCCAGGAAGGCTGAAGGACTCAATTATATATATTAACCATATTTTAGGTAGAGTTAACTTGCCATGTGCTCCCTCACAAGGGAACGCTAAATCATATCCCTCACACAAGGACATTTATATATGCTCATACATTCTTCACATGTTTATGACACTCAAAATGTCATAGAACTAAAGTTATCATGACACTCAAGGTATCATAGCACCCAAGCTGTCATGACACCAGACAACACTCAAGTTAGCACTTTGTGCCCTGCCTATAGCTTATTGGCTATCACAGTATCCCATCGTGTCAAGTCAATAAAAATAATAAAATAATTTTTACTGGATCTTGTTTGCACAAAATTCAAATCACATATATCACTGTGAATTAATTCTAAAAGAGGTAATCTTTCCCCACATTAGAATCATTTCCTTTTCTATTGAATTGGATTAAACCACGTAGGCTTTAACAAATGGATTTCAGAAAATTACTAACAATCCACCTCAGTTTCAAACTTATATAAGCAAACGCAAATGGAATCAGTACAATATTTTTAATGTCCTGATCTTAAAATGTCCTCATGCATGGGTTTCCCAAAACATTGACACGGGAACAAACATATTAATATAACATGTCAGAAACAAGACCGACAAATTTGTTTGAACACTCAATATTATCACAACGTGATTGCAACATATGATTTTATAATATAATCATGAAAGTACTTCAAACTTGTATCAGGAAACATGAATATGATCATACAGTGCATTCACCAAACAGATTTAGTGATCAAAACTAAGTTTCATGACAAGTATTTCAACTAGTGTACTTATCCGTAGGCCAATCAAATTAAGAGTTCAAAGCAAATTTACTCATATAAAATTACGCAGAAACCAGAAACGGATTGGAACCAAGAAATTTGAATAACATGTGTTTGAGCATTTAAAATCAGAATAGGATTTTGTAAACTAAATCATATTCATATGACTTTCGAGATTTTAGTGCCAAAACACAGTTAAAGTTTCAAATGATTAAAGATGTTCAAGGCACATTGTTCAATGTTCAAAATCGAAATGTAGATTCAATATGTATATAAATCTAATTCAACCAAGCCATAAGATAGATGTCAGTCATCAAAATAAATGTATCGACTATCGAATACATCAATGAATCGTGTGCATTTATCTAAACCCAGAAACATAACCAGAATACTGAATCAACAGATCAAAGTCAAACATTTACGTAATTTTGACAACAAATATGAAATTGTAAAAAACCAGAATTCTGAATGGTTTCAAAATACATCACTGACCATTGAATAAAACATACGAGCATGAATATCGTCAAACAAAAATTCACAGAATATAATACGCACGAAATAGCGGGGCAATTCGTCTTAAAATTGTTGGGGATTTATCACGTGCGATATTATATTCCGAGAAGATTCAGAAAACTTACTTGCATTCCCGAAAATGAAATTATAGAAAATGCAGAAAATTAGACCGAGGCTAGAGTTCGACTCTAAGTCTTTAAGACGAATTGCCCCGCTACGGTGCCCACGGTTGAATAGCAAACGTCTCCCAAGATACAACGGTCTCATCTTGTTGTAGTAGCACTCCAAACAACAAGATACGGCGAACTTCGAATGTTTTGTACTCTCCCTTTTTATCGAAAAATTTTGACAGAAAATATGCTGATGAATGTATGCAAAAAATGCTTATCAAAATCTGCAGATTCTTGGGATATATATAGATTACCAAAAGTCATAAGTGAAACAACACAACCGTTCGAACAGACATGTCTATTTATTCGAACAGACACGTCCATTGGTTTCAAACGAAACAACACAACTATTCAGATGAACCTTTTCAATTCGAATAGTTCCAAATGAACAATCACACCTTTTGGCAACAATTTCTCATTCACCCGGAAATATCTATAATATTTCCAACACAACTATCACACTTCCATTAATTTGGATCTCTCCCACGTTCTCCTAATTTGGAATTTTCTATCACAATTGGATATTAACTTTAGGATTAATCACAACAAATACCTCTAAAGTTCAATCTAATTATATATCTCATTATATTTGTTTCTATTTAATAAATTGCACCATTCAAAGAGTGTATTTAAGTATTTATTAAGGTGAAGTTTTGCAATATAGTAAGAGGATATTTGTAATTCTAAAATAGAAATTAAAAAAAAATGATGTTTGGACTAATTACAGAAAACCCATAAATTTTTGAAAATTACAAAAGTCCCCTTGAGGTTTGATTCCGTCTTACATTTATTTAATAAGCAAAAAAAACTTTTCAAAATCACCCTAACATTTATATAAATATTACAGTTACTCCCTTAAATTTAAGACATAATCTTTTTTTTTTTTTTTTTGTAATTTTGAAACACATGGGCCTCAAACCTCAGGGGTGTTTTCGTAATTATCCTTTTAAAATACAACTAATTTTTTTTTTTAATTAAATTAAGCTTCAGGTTAGTTTTTGTAAATTTTACCCTTGGTTTTATAATGAACAGTGAAGAAAATAGTGCATAGTCGAGGACAAATTCTAGATGATCCGAGGAATGATCACATCCCTCCTTAAGAGGACCCCTGCTCTTTAACATCCAAAACAATTACATATATATTTCTAAATGAGTTTCTAAACTCATACATCACTAGTACATAAATCTTTAAAATCTCCACCCGTACACCAAACACGATCCAATCTGTTCTTGACACTCCTCATGCAAGTAGTTCCATTGAGTCTCTCTCTAGAGAACTAGTGCTTGCATAAATAAACATAAACCACATAGTACAAGAATAGTTAGATAAAGACTTTATTGACATTTTATTTGACGAGAGTAAATTACGTAATACTTTAGGGGACGGATGACCTAGATGCATATGCCATAAAAACACGGAGTCGACGGAGGCTGTGAGGGAGAGAAAGGGGTTGATGCGGCAAATGCCGAAGTCGGTCAGTGATACACACCATGGTCATGAGCTCTGCGCAGGAGGGTGAGCCCGTGCACGACGCCGATCCGTCACCTGAAAATCCACATCAGAGAAAAGCACAACAGCATTGGAACGACATAATTAAGAGAATGAAATCAAATTCTTCGTCTTCTATAGAAGGTACACACAGAGAATTTGAAAGTGCAAGTGGTGAGGACGAAGGGTCCTGAAGTATGCTGGTGTGTGTGATTTACAAACCTGCTGAACTATTACCAATCACCACATCATCAGGACCATCATATGAGGAGTGGAGAGACAGATTGGCGAGGTCGTTGGTGATGTGATGTGTAACGCCCTGAAATTTTGAATTATCAAATATGTGCAAATATTCATTTTACCGTATATATTTTTTTTTCCATAAGAAACATGAGAAAGACAACTCGTTATAGCGAACCATTTAATATTCAAAAGAACAATAATTACAGTGGAAACAATCGCATAAAATAATTTGAATAAAATTTGACATCTACATATAATTCTATCAGACCATTTGACAGTGAAAGACTTTGAAAAATATCGCTTACATACTTTTATTTATAAGAGAAACTAGGCCTGTAAATATATTTCTTTTAAAATTCAATAGCAACAGCGGAAACAATTTAGAAAGTGTAGAAAACTCATATATTCGTTTATTTCTAAGAAATTAGCACATTTGCTAATTATATGAAAGAAATATCCCTTTTTGTCTATTTACATAAATAAACTTTGAAAATCATAGTAATTCATCATTTATTATCTCAATTCAAAAATTTCCTAGAAATTGAACATCTGTTCTCATCACCAATCAATTATCACACGGAGTCTGATATGGTGCATACAAATGCCAACCGACAATTGGAGATGGAAGAGATTAATTCAAAATTCTTGGTTTCCTTTTTGGTATGTGTTAATATCTTTTGGGATGATTTGAGATTTTTGGCGAACAACGGCTTGGGTGGTGGTAGGAACACTACCAAAAATATGTGATTTCCCGGCGGTTTTTTTTGCGTTTAGTGGCGGTTCTAAACCGCCACCATGGTGTTTCGCGACAGTTTGCCTACCGCCGTCTATTAGTGTGTCGCGATACATTTAGCGGCGGTTTTTCGAAACCGCTGGAAATTGTGCCGCTAAATAATATTTGTCAAAAATAATATTTTAGTGTCACTTATTTAGCGGCAGTTTTAAACCGCCGCAAATCACACACACTAGTGGCGTTTACATATCATATTGTGACAGTCACAAAACCGCCACAAATTAGCAAAATCTCAATTTTTAGCTGCGGTTGACTAAACCGCTGAGAATTACAAATGACAAATTTGTGACAAATTTGTAACCGCCCCCAGCATTTATTTAACTACATGTTTTATAACAATTAAATAATATTATATTTATTTTCTATACCTGTACATTCTATATCACACTACAAATATAAATATACCCTGTACTTCATCATTCAACATATAAAGACTAATCTTTTCCAATAATCATCCTTCATCATTCAACATATAAAGACTAATCTTTTCCAATAATCATCCAACTACATAAAAAAATTTAACATGCATCATTCAACATAATAAAAGACTAATATTTTCCAATAATCATCCAACTACATAAAAAAACTTAACATGCATCATTCAAAATAATAAAAGACTAATCTTTTCCAATAATATCATCCAACTACTTAAGACTTATCATTCAACATCAAGTCACATGTCACATTTATAAGTCATTAGAAATCAACTACAAAACCCAAAAGTACATAAAATATCAATATTGCAACATCATGAACGAGAATGATCATTCACATCGTTACATCGTGACTAGAGGATGGATATTGTTTTGTGTTCCCCGCTGAAGATTGATGACCGCTTCCTTCATTTGGTGGTGCCTACAATTAAAACCAATATATATCAATATTTATCCTTAAACATATATTTAATATGCAAAAATATTAAACCCACAAAGTTGCCTCAAATCATGACTCTACTGCCATTTGTTTATTTAGGCTAATCATGTTATATGCATACCAATATATATTAATTACTACCAATTCACTAATGACAAACCACATATATAAATGTATGACAAATAGGGATTATATATTACATAGAAAAATAAATGTAATATGTAAAAATGGATACCACTTGTATGTGTTTAGCCAATTAGCGAACCTCGTTTCGGTACTTTTCCTAAGGCATTCTCAAAAACTCAGAACTAGAGCACCACCCAAAGTCTTTTTCATATCCTCCATTTGAATATTTTGAGCTTCCATTTTACGATTTTGAGCTTCCAATTCAGATTTAGTTGCAGCCAACTCCTTCTCCAAACTAGCCACATAGTCTCTCATTTTACCATCATTAGAGGAGGATCAAGCGTCGTATTTACTCTTGAAGTACTACTTTTGAATACATTGGATGGAGACGGTCCAAAACCCATCCCACGAACACGTCCAGGATGCTCTTTTCCAAAAACCTTCCCAAGTGCGTCGTCATGTGAAACCAATTGAGACCTTGAATACGAGTTTTGACCCATTTCACGTACAACTTTTTCCTACATTAAGAAAGTTTAAATAAACACAAGTGTGCAACCATTTTCGCCATATGTTTTTTCCATAGCAAAGAAAGAGCTCAGCAATAAAAATAGAATATCCTATTGGGTAATTTGAGACTAGTGCAGAAGCTCTTTTTCAGCTTCAAAAAGTCTGAGTTTGAGAGGAATGGGAAAGTAAACTTAAAAAATTTGCTATAATGCCGAAAGGATAATTTGAGACTAAAATATTTTGAGAAATTGTGATTAAAACATGATATTTCTAGACATGATGTTTAATGTTACAAGACAGATAATATAAATATTATATATACAATTATAGCTTACAGATATATTTTTAGCAGCTTCATTGACGTAGGTCCCATCCTTTTTTTTGTGGGTGTCAAGCCATACTTCGCTACGACCAACTTTACGCCCAAGCTCAATTTCCTTACACGATTATTAAATTATTAGTAAGAGACTATGACATTAAACTAACCCAACAAAAAAAAACTAATACCATTTCCGCCCGTCTTCTTGCAAAGCTTTTAGATCCACTAGTGTGTGGAATTGTTTGACACTTCCTACTTGCAGCATTTTTTCTGCACATCTCCTAATAATTGAACAAAATATATTAGTTAAAGATAATCATATTGTAAGATAGAACATAAATAAGAAATCAAACTCATTCCTGATTATTTAATAATGACAGTTAAATGTACCAAGTAACCCTGATAACAGACATTTAGCATTTTCTGCTTTTTTCTATGACACTGTTGAATTCCCACACTGCATTTTACATATTTACCAATGTGTAATTTGTTGACAGTACAACATTATAACTATAAAAAGAGGCCCCTAGTTATGGCAAACACACCACATTGGATTTATTTGATCACATATCTATAAATATCATGGTGGTGTTTCTTTCAATATATTCAAGACAATTGCATTATGCACATCAATATGGATAGAACCTAAGGGAACAAAGATAAAGGAGTCCATCCCCGACTGTCCAACTGATCACTAACATACCCACAAAATATTGTCAGGTATTTTCAGTCAATTGAAGAACATTCTGAAATTAAGAACATATCTAATATCACAATATCTCATAACTATTACTCACAACCATTAATAGTTTGACACACATGCATCTACATGTGATAGATCAATACAATCATATATATGTATACAATAGTATTAGACAAACATATGTAGAAATACATTACCATTGACTTCTCGGATAAACGGTAGATAACAAAGCTTGACCATTGATCTCTATGAATTCCAGTTGGACAATTACTTATCAATTCATCTCTGCTCAGTGAAGGGTCATAAAATTCATCCCACAACTTTGATTTGAAATCCTTCCATTTTTTAACAATATTTTTGAAAATCCATTCTTTTACTTTCTCCTCATCTTGAAAGTGAAATTTTGGCTTCAAAGTATGCAAGGTAAATATAATTATTCACCTTATACTTTTAAATAAAATTATGCAAATAATTGATACTATTTTTTTTACCATGATAGTTTTGCTGAATATATCTTCCTTATATTGATCAGGCACATGTCTCCAATCAGTGTAGTTTATAGGAAATGAGGAAGTCAATTGCGCCAATTCCGCTAGAATTCCAGTCAATAATGCAGCCGCATCACATATGGGTACATCATATTCGTCAAGTGGGACAATAATGCGTTCATCTGAAGGGAGACTCCAGACCTCAATTGTTTTCATCTTCTTTTTCCTCATAGTTCCTTCTTCACCTACAATAAATAAAATTAATATGATTATTTAACAAATAATAAGTAAAATTCATACAAAGTATTCAACAAATAATATATAATCATACTCATCACATCCACTTCCCACGCAATTCTTGCTTTTTTTCTACGTGATGAAGATTGCTCCTGCTCCGAGTTTTCATAGCTTTCACTATGTGTTGTTTCTTCAACTGTTTCATTATGCAATTGGTCCCCACTATGTATAGTTTGAACTGTTTCTTCAAGAGCTTCAGTCAACAATATTTGTTCTTCAGTAGGAGTCTCAGATGACGTATAAGATTGTTCTGACCCCAACCGACTCTTTTTTAAATTCTTTTTTACTCTTGGCATGTCTGAACATCAAACAAAATGACAATATGGTGAAATAATGATGATGAATGTCATGAATGGTAAATTAAGTAGCTGCCTTTGAATATGGTAAGGGAGTGTTCGAAATATTTTTGCTTTTGAAGAGGGTAAAGTGTAATACATAATCAAACCTCACGGGATTTTTTCTAATTTTAAAAAACTTGTGTTTTTTTTTTGTAATTAACACAAACCTCAAGAGTAATTTTGGTAATTATCTATCAAAAAAACTTTAAAACTCCAGTTCAATGAAAGTAGAAGACAAACAGAACAAACAGGTGACCAAGAAAAAACAACAATAAGGGATGTACATAGAGAAGCTAGCATGCACCTCTAACCAGAGAAAACAACTTCAGTAACGTTAGAGCTCTTCAAATTAGCAGCCTGCAATTCAGAAAAAAGAGAGACATTGCATAATTTGCATTATTACAAGATTAAGTAACACAAATTGGAGAACAAAGGACCTGAAAAAGCACCATATAGTTAAAGAAAGCTAGATTTTTAAGCAATTGCAATGAACAAAATCACCCTTACTATAATTCAAAGTTAGCTTATATCATTACCACAGATAATAATGAACAGGTGATAAAGTTAGCTTATATCATTACCACTATAACTTTGAATTATAAAAAACACAGATTTTTAAGCTAACTTTGAATTCCTCATTTAGTTATAACTATTGTCCCTTTTGAGAGAAAATGGGAAAAAAACTAATTGTATTTTTCTATCTAATTTTCTTTTGTGCTCCATATTTCTTTCTCTATATTATGGGTTAATTGCAAAAGTTTCCCCTGAAGTTTAGTCCTATCATTAGGTTCACATTATCTCCAAAAACAATCTTGAATTATTGATCAACAATGAAGTAACATACTTGAAGAATCAGTGCAGTCACATTAGGAAAGCAATGCAGTCACACCTTGGGTCCTCAATCAGTGCACAAGCTCTTCTTGAAGAAAACACTTGAAGAAGAGACGCATAGCTATCAAGTCAGGCTAGCCAAATCTGAACAAGGGGCAATATAAAAGCAAATCAAAATTCTAATAGTAGAATTATTCCATTAAAGAGCAGAATATAATAACAAAAAATACAATCACAACCAGAGATTATTCCATTTAAAGAATTAATATGACAGTAGAACCGGTAATCTATTTCAAACATACTAAAATTATTAATACTAGACTTCTTGAAGCAAAAATATCAACAAAAGAGGTCTGATAGTTCATAACATAGAGCACAAGAAAATTTAGTTGAAAAACTAATAATATACATGAAGATAATTACATAATTTATACACCTCAATCATTTTCATCAATATTGTCAATATTATTTGGTCTTTCATTTGCACTCTCAACTGCATCGGTTATCCCATCATCCAATTCCTCTCTTGTTAAAACCAAATTTTCAATGTCATTTGAAAAGATAAGGTTTTGGTTGCCTTCCGAGACCGGAGCAATATCATATATGCTATTGTCTTCATTTGCACCCATGTCGAAAAAGTCTCTTGGTTTGAAAGGTATTGCAACACTCCAATCTTTCTCCAATTCATTATTGACATAGAACACCATCTGAGCTTGTACAGCTAATACATATGGTTCATCATCTATACTATCTCCGACATGTATTCCTCTAGTGAAGTTAACCTCTGTGAAACCCAAATGATCTTTTCTTATCCCTCTTGAAGTAGTCGTATCTGCCCATATACACTTGAATAATGTAACAACGAATCTACCATAATAATTGAGTTCTATGATGTCTACCAATTTGCCATAATACCCGACATCCCCAATAACCCCATGGACATCACGACTACTTGCAACACTTGGAGTTCCAAAGAATCAAAAATACTCCACTGCTTTTTGCGACTTTAACCCTTCTTCTCGGTTTATCGTCAAATTTTAAACCGTTAATATTGATGCGGAAAATCTTCTTGCATGATTAAGTGGGCCTCTTGCTAAAAACTTAATGTCATCCGACACATCTTCTTGCGCCAATGTTCATAATCCGAGATGCAAGGAATTATATTAGTAAGGTAAAAGATTTATATATAAAGTTTGATTTGAGATGAAATACTTACTCTCCTTGCAAACCAACTAGTAAAATATCTATTAACGATTTTTTGAATCTCGACAAAAGATCTTGAACGACTCCTTAGTCGTCTCCTCGTCATATTTTCAAACTCCCTATATGTGATAGCATACATTTGTAACATCTGAAATAAAATATACATCATTAGTGTATAAGACATTACTCACTTAACATATGTGTCGACACATCCGCAATTCATTAGCACATATCGATGTGCTTGTTGTTTCTCCAAATCAGTCGGTTGAAAAGTTGAACCACCGCTTTCACGGTCGGCCAATCTGTTGGAAGACATTACTTTTTGAACACTTTCAAGATTTAATTGGTTCATCATCAACACGGCGAGGTCGATTGAATCTTGTTTCAACCCCTTCTAAATACCTTGAACAAAAGGTCGACATTCTTCAAAGAATATACCCTTCGGCTATGGAACCCTCCTAAGTTGTGCTCGATTACGTACATAAGACTTTAAATGCCCCAAATATCTATATAAAAAGATATATAAGTGATGCATATACCAATAATATAATAAATAGAATGGTAAATGTCCCAAGCATACTAACCTCTCTATGCTATACATCCACCGATATGGGATCGACCTCCAAACTTAACCTCATCAACTAGGTGAACAATTAAATGCACCATGATCAGAAAAATGATGGTGGGAACACCATTTCCATTTGACATAATGTCGACAAACGATTTACGATCAAGGTTATCAAGCTCTTGAGTATTCAAAACTCTAGCACATATTTGTTTGAAGAAAGAACACAACTCAACCAAAACAAGACAAACTTGATTGGGTAACAAATTGCGTATGGCAATTGGCAATAAATGTTCCATAATGATGTGACAGTCGTGACTTTTTAATCCATGTATCTTGCGATTCCTCAAATCAACACATCTAGAAATATTACTTGAATAACCATCTGGTAACAAAACATTCTCCAATGTCGCAAGGAATACATCTTTTTGTGCTATGAATGGTGATTAATGAGAAACATGATTTTTCCTTTGGGGAATATTATCTTGAGCCGATTTTTTGACAGAGGTAGATGAAAAAAATCTGTTGGGGAATACTATGTATTTATAGGGCTAATGTACTAATGTATGGTCTTTGATGATAAGTAGGATTCGAAAAATGACAGAATAAAAATTTGATTTTTACTCGTATAATAAGAGTGAAATACTATCTCTAATAGGATTTAAAGAAATTTGGATTGTAAAAGGATAATGACTGAATTATAAATATTAGTATCTGATAAATAAAATAATTAAGATAATTTTAACATAGATAATAAAAATTAAATAATTTCAAAAAATTCGGGATATTACATACTATCCCCCTTTAACAAAATTTCATACTCAAAATTCGTTTTCTTACCAAAGTTCATAAAAAAACCCGAGGAATTTCTTGTCTAATATGGAAAGTACATACGCCATAATGCTTTTGAAAAAAAGAAAGATATTAATTTATAAAATGTACTTCTAAAATAGGATAATATGATATTTCATGAATAAATGGAATAACTAACATAATAAGTTGTATACATTTAGGAATCCGGCGAGATGTGGCGGAGGTGGATGTCACTATACTATTTTCTTTTTAAAACTTGAAAAGACATTTTTTTTTCAAGTCTACAGAATCGTAGACCCCTTCTGATACCACCTGTAACGCCCCGAAATTTTGAACTATAAAATATGTGTAAATATTCATTTTACCGCATATATTTTTTTTCCATAAGAAACATGAGAAAGACAACTCGTTATATCGAGCCATTTAATTTTCAAAAGAATAATAATTATTGTGGAAACAATCGCATAAAATAATTTGAATAAAATTTGATATCTACATATAATTCTATTAGACCATTTGACAGTGAAAGACTTTGAAAAATATCGCGTACATACTTTTATTTATAAGAGAAATTAGACCTGTAAATATATTTCATTTAAAATTCATTAGCAACAGCGAAAGCAATTTATAAAGTGTAGAGAATTCATATATTGGTTTATTTCTAAGAAATTAGCACATTTGCTAATTTATATGAAAGAAATATCCCTTTTTGTCTATTTGCATAAATTAACTTTGAAAATCATAGTAATTCATCATTTATTATCTCAATTCAAAAATTTCCTAGAAATTGAACATCTGTTCTCAACACCAATCAATTATCACATGGAGTCTAGCATCGTAGGTAAATACTTAGAAAATAATAATTTGTTTAACAATTTCTTATTCAATTGAAAATAACATTAGAAAAAAAACATCACTCTCGTAATTGCATAGGAAAATCATAATTCATACAATAATTTCTTATTTAATTGAAAAAATATATAAAAATAAAAAGACATTACTCCAGTAGTTTCATAGGCCACCCATTATCCACCGCCAATAACCTTCGCCAACTCCTTAACCTGAAAAGTTTGATTATATATGGGGTGAGCGACACGGCTCAGTGGAGTCAAAATTATCCAAACGAAATACAGAGATATCTCACATATATATGCAAATACTATCCAATAGAACATAACATAGATCTTTTGAAAAACTGTAGACATGGACATAGTTTGCACTGCAGGAGTTCCACTTGAGGGATACATCGACCCCGGACCTCTTGAGTCCCTGGCTCATGGGTGTCTAAAGTAACTGTACTACACATTCATGCAAAATAATCTAAGCATTTAACAAGGACAATAAAGTTTAGAAAACAAACTCTACCTTAAATAATTGCAGATATTTTGTTCAGCAAATGTAGAAAGATGCAGTAATTCCTAATCCTCATTTCCTACAATAATTTATTAAATATAAAATAAATAAATAAATAATATAGTAAAATAGGATAAGTATAAATGGAAATTTGAAAACTAAAGTTGAATAAGAAATACAATTTGTCTTGAATATCGAATCAAATGGTTGGTCAACTTTCTCAAATAAAGAGTCAATGGCTGACTTATAGACAATTGGGAATTTGAATGGGCCATTCTATAATTTCTGGAAGCTGGTGGCTTAAATTCCCATATTTTGTACTTAAAAGTCCCCAGCTGACTAAAGTTTGTAGAACTTCCCCTCCTTTTACACAAATCCCTAATTTCTTTTCTTCCTCAAATACATCCCTCTCTCTAACTCTTCTCCCTGACACCTCTCTGCCACATCCATTCTCTCTATCCCCCCCTTTTTCTTCTTCCTCTTATTTTCTATCTCAATCTTCCTACATGGTGCATACTGTAGGTCCCAAGGGGTGTGAGTAAGATTTAGAAGGGGAGTTGAATAAACCTTACTAACTTTTTGAATTTAGTCTTTTTAAAATATTACAGAGTTAACACAAACAGCTAAGTCCTTAAGGGACAGTTAGGTAGGTTATTCAACATAGTTAGCCACTCAACAAACTCGATAGAGCTGTTGATAGAATAACTCAGCTGTTTAACCTGAACCTTAACTTGGCTGTGTTGGTTTTATCAACGCAAGACTTAACACCCTTAGATTTGTTTTAAACTTGTTTTAACACTTGATTTTAGCTCTTGGTTATTAATCAGTTAGATAACAAATAAGTTTATCAACAGATATAAAGTAAATATGCATAAATATAAATGTGCCGAAAAATAAATGACACAGTTGATTTTTATAGAGGTTCGAAGATGGGGTAATTCTTCTAATCCTCTCTTCTCCAACTCCCGGAGGAATCCACTATGTAAAACATCTTGTTTACAAAGTGGTCGCCAGCTAGAGACATCTTTGGTCACACAGCGGCTTCTCTTCCGACTCAACTTCTTCACAGGGCAGCTGCCTTGCTACTTTAGCTCACTTTCTCAAGCTCTTGGATTTGATCACGAAGCCCTCCAATAACTTGATACTGGTTCGAACTTGAACCTTCCTACAATCCTCCTTGGAAAGTAGACCCCTTTTGATTCTTCAAAAGTTTCCTCTTCAACAGGTTTGAAGTTGTCTTTCCTTCACAGCTTGTGTTGGATCGATTTCCTTCGAGTTTCAGACTTGAGGATTTACTTGAATATACTTGAGAATATTTGCAGGTTAATAGTTTGAATAATGCTTGCTTGTTCGTGGTTCAGGTTATCAAGGTAACCTTTTCTCAATGAATTTCCTCAGCCTTTTATAGTGAACTTTCAAAAATCTGCCCATTGAAGAGATAGGCTGATTTTCAAAGTCACTTGTGTTCGTTGGCTTGTCTTTTCTTGGTCCTCAATCTTGAGATGTAGACCCTTCCTCGTATTAAATGAGTTTGCAGCTTTTCAGGTTCTGACACGAGGTGCAGTGCTTCCCATTAGTTTATTCCTTTTGCACGCTTCTGGGATGAGCACTTTAAGACCTGGCAGCATGGAAGTATTACTTATTTAAGTAAAGTTCTTGACTTCTCGTGCAAATGATTCATTTCGATTACCTCCTCTTCACGCTTTTTTTCCCCAGGTGACTTGAGTCGCTCCAATTATTGGAAGACTCATCCGTCACTTTCACTTGAGACTTGGCTTCTTGAGTTGACTTGACTGACTCTTCACACACAATTGCTCACCGACACGTCTCTTGTCGAGTTCTTGATCTTCTATCTTGGCCATACTCAGCTGTTCCACAACGGAATCTTCACTTTAGTCTTCAGTTGACTTCTTGTATTTTCCAGGTGTAGCTAACTTGACTCAACTTTTCCATCCCTATCTATTACAATGAAAATTACAAGGAAAATGGGGTGCCAACTTTCTAGTTTAAGTTTTACATGGCATTCATCAAAATCTATAAAATAAATTTCCCAACAATTTCCCCCTTTTTGATGATGCCAAAATTTAAAACATTAAACAAAATATAAACAACAAAGATATATACAGACAATGCAGTAACAAAGAATGTATGCATAGAATTGATCATTCTATTGATTATAACATTCTTGTCCTTTACACAATTGTTTACATTTGGTATCAGAGCATTCTATATTAAGGCAAAAATACACATCTATGCTAAGATACACATTCTATATTACAAAGTGAAAAATTACAGAAGATTTCACTTAAGTATACAGATGACTTACAAGAGTGTATTTACATGAGTAAATTACATGAAGGGTTCACAACAACACTTCATCGCCTTCGCTGCCTCCTTTTTTCCTCTTCGCTTTGTCGGGTCATCACCTCTTTTCCTTTTTCTTTCTTCTTCCTCAGCTTTCTTCTTCTTCTCATAGGCTCTCTTCGCAACATCATCCTTCCGCTTCCTCTCGAGCCATAGCGGAGTTTGTCTTTCATTTTCCTCTTCTTGTCTTTTCACGGCCTCGACATTCTTCCTTGCCATCTCTAGATTTGCCACTTCATCATACCCAGCCCAGTAGAGTCTCCCCTTCTTTCCGGGATCTACATATTCGATATTCTTGGGTCTTGGACGAGGTCGAGAACCTCTTCCTCCACCACTTCTTCCTCCTCCTCTGGGTGTGTACTGCACGAGAGTCTTCTCGCTTACACCGAATAGTCTTGCCGGTAGTCTCATTGTTTATACGCTTCTTCATAGAATTTGAGACCCTTCTCCCAGTACAGATCCCAGGCTTGGGCTAGTGACATATTTTGGAAATAGCCTTCGGATTCGAGCGTCTTGAATTCTTTAACTGATCTTGGCTCGGATCCGTTGTCAGGAATAACATCTTGATCATTCCCTGCCGGAATGCCATTGTAATGTTTCAACACTTCTTCGATGCGGGTATCCATCTTCTTGTCGAACTCCACCATCCCTACTTCTACGATTCGCCTTTTCTCTGAAATTGGCACAGCAGAGTGTTCGATCAGCAGAGTCACTGGAAGTTTGCTGATAATTGAAGCCATAACATGACCCTGCTGAGGGGTTTCAGTAATCATTAACGTCAAATCCTTCTAACTTTCCCCCTCAACTGCTTTTCTCTTCTTCTTCTCAGCTGTCATCATCTTGGCTTCAGACTCTTTCAACTTTTCTTCTTTTAAACTCCTTACCCTTTTTGGCATCATCAAAGGAAATAGGGACTCCAGGGAGCATGCCTGCGAGCATAAAGTCGAGTCTGCTGAGAGCCAAATTCTGTTTGGAGTCTGCTGCAGCATAAGCTGTCCGAAATTTTGAGCGAGTGGCTTGGGACTCGGCTGCCACAAATTTCATTTCCGCCATGAGAGGACTGAATTTCGCATTCATGGTCTCCTCAAGGCGCAAAACTTATTTTCTCTGAAATTCACGCGTAAGCTCCATTTCTGTTTTATGAGAGGCATGCAACCTCTCAATATACGCCTGCATCCTTTGCTTCAGATCAGCATTATCAGCCATCCAGACGAGCATTCTACCATACAATGCTTTAAAATAACGAACTTGCTCGATTTGCATGGCGGCTTGTTGTTGAGACCATTCTCGGATCCGAACCACTATCCCTCTCAAATCTGCTGTGAGGGTAGCATCCCTGTTGCCCAATCTTAAGTTCAGTGAGGCCTGATGTCTTTCGATCTTCTCAATCTCTTCACAGATCTTCTTGAAGATCTCACGAAATTCAGTTGTTTCACTTGATTCAGCTGCAGGCCACTCTTCAAAGTTGAACTCGGTTGGAACAATTATGTCAGAATGGATGATTGGATCTTCTCTCACGATGAATCTTCGTTTTTCAAAGAAGGTCTCTTCTTCCAAGTCCTGAGGATCGGGCGTGAAAGGGAATATATTTGGAAAGGCATCATCACTCACGTATGGGATTGCTTGTGAGGGTTGTGCATATGATGATTCACTCTTCGTACCTCACCAAGCGATAGCTTCAATCGACAAAGGGTCACACACAGGGGGAGCTCGTGACAGAGCCGGTGTAGTCATGCTCGCTGCACTGTGGGAGCTCGTGCGATTGACTTATTTCGCCAGGGCTATTGTAGTGTTTTGTTTGCCGGTGACCGAGCCTCATCTATCTTAACAGCGTCTTCGGTCTCAGTGGATTTTTCTAAGTGAATAACATGTTCCTCTGCTGCATCATCAGCGTCATCGGATGATGATGAAACCTGGGGGCTTGGTTCATCATCGAAATTGAATGTTTGACGAGCAACTTTGTCACTCGACTGGCTCGTGGTTGTGAGAACATCCTCAGCTAGGTCCTTTGGATTTGCAACGGGAGTGGACTCAGCTTCATCTTCAGACCCCAGAAATGATATATCAGGATTCTCCTGGGAGTCATGAAGTGCGCTTATCTCCTTCTCAGATTTAGCGCTTTGAACAGGAGGGATGTTCTGAATCTATTGAACTTTACCAAGGGAAGTCTCAACCTCCCTTGTGCCTTCAATACCTCCAGCAGTCTCAACTGCTGTGGGACCTTCAATATTCCCTTCGACAGTCGCAGTTGTCTTAGGGTCTTCAGCATTGGCATCCATAGAAGTCTCAACCCCTTGGATTGCACTTTCACTGCCCAGAGTGTTAACTCCTGGGGCATCTCCATCCTTTATCTCGACTGTAAGAACAGTGTCATCATCCTTCAAAGCAGCTGATATTTCAGCTGGGACAGACTCAACTGTCCGAGCTTCGTTAATATCAATCTATTTTGGTTCTTTCACAGTTTCCACTTCGCCTCCTTACTTCATGTTGGAGTCACCTGCAGCATCCTCCGACCCTACTGTAGTGGAGAGAGTTTCCCCCAATAGCTGGCACACCAGCTGAGTGATTGATGGTGGGGTCACTCTACTCCTGACTCGCGGCCTTTTCTTTTGAATGCTCAGCCGTTGGGGTAGGTGGTAAGACACCTTCTTCAAGGGTTGGCTCAACTTGGGTGCCCAAAGTCCCAGTCTCATTGCCAATTCCCTTGGACCCATCCTCCGAAAGTACCGGGAACGTAGCTGTAACGATGTCTGTGGCAATCTGTTGCACTACTCCCAAAGGGTCGATCTACAGGAGAGATTGAGACGACTCTCCTGGTCCTTCAAATAATTGTTGCTCATGCAACTGCCTAGATTCTTTCATTGCTTGCTGCATGTCTGACTTCTCTGCTGCAGCGATGGGTTCCTCATCACTTTCTGAGTATATGTCTAGATGTGTATGAGTGTGAGATGGAGATTTTGTGAATTCACAAATCTTGGCCTTTTCTAGGACACAGGCTTCCTCGGCTGCATTTTCTTTCTCTTCTTCCTTGATGATTCGAAGAATATCCATGCAATTTTCTTCATCAAGAGCTTGTCGTACCGTGGCAACACCGATAAATTGTAGCAATTCCTCTTCTTCTTCGATATACTCAGGGTGAGCAAACTGCGCCCTTGAGTGATCTAGCTTCCATGCTCTCCATTCTCTGAGACGGCGTTGAATGTCTGGATATACTGGAGAGTACATGATGATATCATCGTCGTCATCTTCTTCTTGTCCTTCCTTTTATGGGATCAAAGGCAAGATACTCTGCTGCTCCTCGCCTTCAGCAGCGTTAGTAGCAGACTAGCAGGTGGAGAGACAAGTTTTGTAGCGGGATGTTCAGTTGTCTCGGCTGCTTTTCTTCCCTCAGCTATCTTCTCCACAGCTGGGTCTTGATGAGCTTCGCTACCACCTTCAAAAAATTGGCAGGTTCATCAATAATTTCGGGATACTGCACTTCCTGAGTTTCAGCAGTCTCTGATGCTTTCTCCAGCTGAGTGGCAGACTCAGCTGTCTTCTCAAGATTTTATTTCTTGACTAGCCTTCATTTTCTAGATGGGAGCAGTGGAACCTCTGGTTCAATATCCTCAGGTTCCTCAAAAGTGAAGACTTTCTGAGTTTTCTCGGAGGCAACTGAATTTCTCGTCTTGGCAGTCCTCTTCTTCCTTATGGCTGGAGAAGGGATTTGTGTTTCCTTCTCAGCCTTGGTTGCAGGGGTAGGATACACGGCTGCACAGGCAGGCGACTCGGCTGTAGGGGCAGGTGCATCCTTTTTCTTAGCTGTAGGGGTAGCCTTCTTCTTCGCAGCGGCAGGGGCAACTTTCTTCTTTGGAGGTGGGGTAGCAGTTGTGTCTTCGGGTTCAGTTGATTCCCCCTCACTTGTGTCTGCCTTCTTGGCATGGGCTCTCTTCTGGGCTCCAGAGTGGTTAGCCCGGGACATTTTCTTGTTGACATGGAAGGGTTTTCCATGTCGGGCGGGAATGCCCTTCACTTCCATCAAGTGGCCAATCACGAGGCCATATCCAAGAGATCCTCCAAAGGATCCATCATCCTTGAACGTCTTATTCAACACATTCAGGCAGAGTTTGCTGTACACGAACTCAGCCCAGTTTACTTTCTTGCCCTGCATGATCGCAGTCATGATGATCAACTTTGTCTTGGACAGCTGGTTAAAGCTTCCAAACTTCATGTCTACACACTTGGAGACGACATCCATCAACTTATGATAGTCGTCCTTCAACATCTTCTTATCAGCTGTGTAGACCACCTTAGCAACGCACTCCGGTTTGACTACCTCTTTCCATGCAGCAGCCAAATCAACATCAGCTTCATTAATCTCCTTCATGCCTTTAGACGACAACAAGCAGTGATCCGCAAGGTCTGTAGCATTTATCATTATGTCCTTGCAGTGGACAAAAGACTTGATCCCTTTGTCCTACACCTCCGTGTTGACATAGAACTGCGCTACCTCCTCGAGATAGGTATGCGAGTATTCCAACGTCAGAAAAGCCTTGAGACCTGACTTTTCTAGCATTTCAGCGATTTTCTTGACAAGGGTTTCATCAGAACCCTGTTTCACCATACCTTCGAAATCCACTGATGATCTTGAGTGGATTTGCTTCGATAGCTTGACGAAATCAAACTTAGGTGCCATTTTCAGATATTTCCACCGATTAAAACTTGACGAACTTTCTTGAGGACGCTTAGGGTTTGCGAGAGAGAAATGGCTTGCTTTCTTTTTGCTTGAAGATGAACAGTTTCCGAATGAGAGAGAGAATGCTGGAAAAATGTATATATAAGGGTTATGAAAGGACATGTCTTCGGATTTTGAAATTTTGATTGAGATCAATGGTTCAGATTTAGCACTTCAAACCGCATTTAATTCCTCGCATCTAATGCGCCAGCATTTATATCCAATCATATGCTTACTGTGCAGCCTTTTATTGTACCCGTCATTATTACGCTGACGTCATCCTTAAAATATTCCCGCTCATTAGAAATGACTGCGTTTTTGTCACTTAGCTCATAAATGACTTGGCTTATATCAAAAATGACTTAACTCTGCTTCTCTCCTAGCATTAGGTGACTCAGCTGTCAGCTAACTCGATACAGCTGACTTTCCGACATAGCTGTTTCACATGGCTGATTCATGAAACTTGTTCAATTTTCATCTCCTCATCTTCCATCTCTTCTGATTGAGTCTTCTGAGTGTCAACTCAGCTCAATTAACCCTAGCTCATGCTTAAGCTCTTCCAATCTTGATTCACATAGAGGCTTAGTGAATATATCAGCTAACTGCTTATCAGTTGAGATATATTCCAAAGTGAAGCATTTTTTTTCAACACGATCTCTTATAAAGTGCTATCTGACATCAATGTGCTTTGTTCTTGAATGCAACACAAGATTCTGAGTGATTGCAATAGCACTTGTGTTATCACACATAATTGGAATCTCTTTTTCTTCAATCTCATAGTCTCTCAGCTGCTGTCTCATCCATAAGACTTGGGCACAACAATTTTTCATGACTATATACTCTTAGCCAAAGAAATGGATGTGGCTATTGAGTTTTGTCTTGCTAAACCAGAAACCAATCTGCTTTCCAAGCATTTGACATGTACCTGAAGTACTTTTCCTGTCAACTCTACATCCAACATAGTCCGAGTCTGAATAACCAATAAGCTTGAATCCATCTTCCTTTGGATATCATAAGCCAACTTCCTAGCATCCCTTCAAATATCTTAGGATTCTCTTAGTTGCGCATGTGGCTCTCTTTTGGTGCAAATTGGAATCTTGCACATACACCTACTGCAAAGGTGATGTCTGGTATGCTGGCTGTTAAGTAGAGCAATGATACAATAAGAGCTCTATATCTGGTTTGATCTTCAGCCTTGCCATCTGCATCCATGTCCACCTTGACTAATGTGTTCATTGGTATTTTCACAGAAGACTTCTCTTCCATGCCAAATTTCTTCATTAAATCTCTGGTGTACTTTGTTTGACTTATGAAGGTTCCACCCTTCAATTGCTTGACTTGAAGTCCTAGGAAGAAATCCAACTCTCCCATCATGCCCATTTCAAATTTGCCTTGCATGAGGTTTGAGAACTTATCACACAACTCTTTATTTGTGGATCCAAAAATGATGTCATCCACATATATTTGAACAAGCAAAGATACTCTATCCATCTTGAATTCTCAAGAGTGTTCTCATCACTTTGCCTTTGGTGAATCCATTGTTTGTCGAAATTGAGACAATGTATCATACCATGCTCTTGTGCTTGTTTCAATCCATATAGTGCTTTCTTGAGCTTGTACACCTTATCTCGCAATAGTCTTTCTCAAAACCCTCGGAGGTTGTTCAACATAGACTTCTTCCTCTAGCACCATTTAGAAATGCACTCTTCACATCCATTTGATATACAAAGGAAGTTCTTATGTGCAAAAGATAGGCAAGAAACATCCTCATTGCTTCTAATCTAGCAACAGGAGCAAATGTTTCATCAAAATCTATTCTCTCTTCTTGGCATACCCTTTGGCTACCAATCTTGCTTTGTTTCTTACCACAGATTCTTCCTCATTCATCTTGTTTCTGAAAACCCATTTTGTGCCAATACCATTTTGATGGGTTGGTCTCTGCACCAATTCCCATACCTTGTTTCTTTCAAATTGATTCAGCTCTTCTTGCATGGCCTGAATCCAATGTGTGTCATCCAATGCTTGAGACACATCTTTTGGCTCTATTTGGGAAATAAAACAAGTGAACATTGCTTCTTGCTGAGATCTGGATCTGGTTCTAACACCATCTCTAACATCTCCAACGACTAACTCTGGTGGATGGTCTCTCAGCCATCTCACATCAGGTTGGAGCAAGTTAGCTGGATTCAGCCGTCTCACAGCTATGTTGTCTTGAACAACTCTTTCATCTTCATTCAGCTGCAGACTTTCCAGCTGTCTTTGAGATTCAGCTATATCATCTTCATCTTGGTTGATTGCTCTTACTTCAGCTTCAACATAAGGACTCTTCTACATAGTTGGTCGATTCAAATTATCTCTCGCTAACTCTTTAATGTCTTCTCCACTCACATTAGGTTCATCAAAACCACATGGATAGACTCTTCTCGTGACCATAGTCCTCTTGTTCAAGACTTATAGGCTTTGCTCTCACCGAGTATCACAAAAAGATACCTTCATCGCCTTTAGATCGAAAGCCTTCAAATTATCTTTGCCATTGTTGTGAATGAAACATTTACATCCAAATATCCTCAAGTACCCAACATTTGGCTTTCTCCTTGTCCATATTTCATAGGGAGTCTTGGTCAATTGCCGCTTTATCATGCATCTATTTTGAGTATAGCATGCGGTGTTGATGGCTTCACCAAAATCTCTTAGTTAATCCAAAGATCGCCTAACATGGTTCTTGGCCTTCCTTCCTTGAGAGTTCTATTCATTCTTTCAGCTACTCCATTCTGCTATGGAGTTCTTGCTGCTGATAACTCATGAGCAATACAATTTTCAACACAATATTGAGTAATTATCCCATTGACAAACTCAGTTCCTCTATCAGATCTTATCTTTATAATGGTTTGGCTCTTTTCATTTTGAACTCTTTTCATCAGCTGAGGTAACTTCTGCAAAGTTTTCTTCTTTTTTCAACATGAAGATTGTCCATGTATATCTTGAATAATCATCTACCACCACTAAGTGTATTTCTTCCCACTTATGCTGGCTGGTTCAACTGGACCAAATAGATCCATATGCAACAGATGCAATATCCTTGTTGAAGAAGGACTAGGTTTATCCTTGAATGAAGATTTTATTTGCTTTCCCATCTGGCATGCATCAAATACACTTTCCTTCTTGTACACTGAGTCTGACAATCTTTCCACGAGATGACTCCTTGCAAGCTTGTTGATTGTCTTGAAATTCAGATGACTCAGCTTCTTGTGCCACAACTAACTTGATTCGGTTGTACTCTTTGCTAACAGACAAGTGCTTGGGGTAGCAGTAGACCAATCTACCACATACATATTCTTCTGTCTTTATCCTTGCAGCACTATTTCATTTGATTTAACATCTTTGATCTGGCACACTCCCATATTGAATCCAACATTGTAGCCATTGTCATCGAGTTGGTCGATGCTTAACAAAGTTGAAGTTGAGGCCTTCAACATAAGCAACATCTGTGATTTCCAATCCATTTTTCTTGATAGATCCTGTGCCTTTGATTTCCCCTGGAGCTTCATTTCCTCCAAATATGACTTTTGCACCTCTAATCTCCTTGAATCTTGACAGGTTTTTCTTGTTCCCTGTCATGTGTCTGGAGCAGCCACTATCCATGTACCAGGTTCCTTGGCACTCAGATGTTCCTTGAATCCGCAATCAAGGAAATTAGTTTTTAGGCACCATACTTGCCTAGGTCCTGAGGGGTTAGTGCTGTAAGATGATCCAACCAACTTATAGCCCTATAATTTGACTCTAAGAAGTTGCCATCTATCTGTGCCATAATCATATTGCACATTAGCAAATTGCTTGGGTGTTTTAGGTTCACACAGCTGTCTCTTTTATCTGTATGCATGTGTGTTTGTTTTAGCAATTGCCTTCTTTGGGTAGTTGTGATATTTTTTGAGTGTAGTGCCTGGGTGCGTATGTGTGCTTATAATAGCTCTTTTGCCTTTGGAATGACCTTTGGCCGAGGTTTAGGTCTTTGCCATCTAGCTTGTATTCCATTGGTCTTTGCTAATATTTCACATTGTTCCAATCACTTGCTTGGGTAGTTTCTACCATTTCCAACATGTGTGTTTCTCTGATGAAACTTCTGGGGTTTTTGGTAGCTCTGCTTGTTCTTCACAGAGTACTTTCTATTTGGAGTTTGCCGAGGAACTTTGGCTTTGGATTCTTCTCACTGTCCCTCTCAAAGATACACAATCGGGTCGCTTTTTTCTTTCCCTTTATATCCAAGGCCGCTTTGTTTATGATTGTGCTTTAGGATAAATGTGGGTGCAACATTTGGTGTTTTGGGTTTCGAGATGCTTCATTGCTTGAAGATCCTTTTTCTAAAATCACTCGGGAGTTTGCGACTGTGCACAAAGGAGTTGAATCCTATGCCTGTCTTATCTCCACATTCTTTTTGACTCATGATTAGATCATCCAATGATTTGGATGCCTTTGTAAATGAGGCAATCACATTTTTGAGGTCTTTTTCCCTCTTTTCTATAACAGATCTATCTCTGTTAATAATTTGGCATTTTCACCTTTCACTCTATGTTCTCATCAATTATGTCACTTAGAATACTCACCTCCTTAGTCACCGTTAGTTTTGGCTTTTTAGAATGGGCCGCTTTTTCCTCATTTAGAAGTGTGTGTGAGGATTTAATGTGCTCAAAATCTTTCATCATTTTGCCTAATGAATCATAAAGATCGTGGGTGATGAAGTGTGTGTATCACAATCACTATCACCGAATCAATGAGATGAGTTAGAGTGTACCTCATCTTCTTGTCCGTTGATCTTGTTCTTTAGCCATAAGACAGATCATGGCTTCTTCTTCAGAATCACTTGAGTAGTCAACTTCACTACTATCTGAGTTTGCTGCTTCTTTAGACTTAGCTTGTCTCAATAGCCTCAAGAATAACACGGCTTTCTTCTTTTCCTTTCTTCTTTCTCTCAAAACTTTTCTTTCTTCTTCATTCCTCGTATTTATTGGTATCGTGGATAGAAACACAAAACCGCAAAATGTCCTGGTTGTTAGATATATGTTTTTATCATGGTTTTGATGATTTTGTTCAAATGTGTTTTTAAACTAAAACAATGTCCCTAAATGTTGTCTAAATACTTCCGATCGATTTAAAATGTTTTTACTATTTTTCGGAGTATTTCTTGGAGTTTATTTTCAATAAAAATTGGACAATACTTTTGTTTCGTAACTATAGGGCAACCTGTACCTGAGTTGAGTTTTGAAACAGAAAAAGGGACGTATGAGAAATCAGGGAGAGCGACCGGTCGACCCAGAGATCGACCGGTAGGGGCGACCGGTCGACCCTAGGGTGACCGTACACTGGAAGGCCCTCTCAAGTTCTCGTCTTCTCTGTTTTTGTGTTTTAAACACCCCAACCGTCAAGATCAAGGGCGATCGGTCGAACCCCCTCCGACCGGCCCCCTGTGTAAAAGTCGCACCAAACTCATTTCAAACTTATCTCTGCGTGACCGGTCGAACCCCTCTTTTATCAGCAACTATCCGTTGCATTTTCAGACAACTTTTCCCTAATTTGTGGGATTGATTTCTAACAGCTATAATCTTGATTTTAAATGGTTTCTTTTGCAGCAAATCACTCCCCAAGGAGGAGCCTATGTCTGGAAATTAAGCCAAGACCTCTCCTATAAATAGAGGCTTCATTCAAGCAACAAGATACAACACATTACACAAGCAAAAGAGCATACAATCTTGTTGTATTAGCCTAAGCACTTGCACTTGCACTTCTTTGAGGTCTAGGCTTTCAATTCTTGATTACACTTGGACTCATATTGTATTATTCATTATTGAGTTGTAATCTTGATTTTGGTCATCATTCAACACAAGACATCCTTGTGAGTATTCTTGTGGTAAGAATACACTTGGCCGATCTAGGTGATAGGTGTTTGAGGAGTGTGGTACTCTTCAAAGGTGGTGAAAGAAGATTGTGGTAATCTCCTTGAAGGTGTTGTAAGAGGGTTGTGGTAATCCTCAAGGTGTTGTTGTATTAATTTTGGTAATTAATAAAATCTTTTTTTCTTTTTGAAATCCATCCCGGATATACTGGGGTGGTAGAGGATTAGGCCCTAGGTGGGTTGAACCTCTATAAATCGACGAGTGTTGTTTAATTTCCGCATTTACATTCTCGTCTTTGCTTGATTATTCAAAAAAGAGGGCAAAATCTGAAAAACTGAGATAATCTATTCACCCCCATCTAGATTATCGTAGCCACTTGGACTAACAAGTGGTATCAGAGCCAAACTCTTTGGCTAGCTCGTTCTGAGTAAAGAGGAAAGATCCATGGCTATGAATGACGCTTATCTCACCACCGGCGCCTCCACCAACAAGCCACCACTATTCGACGCCAACAACTACACATTTTGGAAAAACCGTATGGAGTGCTTCCTACAAGGGTGCGGCTTCGACGTTTGGAATGTGGTTGTTGAAGGAGTTGATCAACCAACCAAGAAATTGGAGGATGGCACCTCGGCTCCTAAACCTTTCAAGGAGTTCGATGAAAACGACAAAAAGGCTTTCTCTCTAAACGGTAAGGCCTTAAATATTTTGCGTTGTTCTCTTACCGCCACCGAGTACAATCGCATAAGAGGCATAAGGTCGGCACATGAGGTTTGGGAAAAATTGGAAACAATTTATGAAGGGACTAAGAAGGTCAAGCAAGCAAGAAAGACCATGCTTGTTAAAGACTTTGAAAACTTTAACATGCGTGATGGTGAAAGCATCTCTAAGATGGTGGAAAGGCTTGACAACATTGTCAATCCTCTTGTGGCCCTTGGTAAAGTCATCTCCGAAGAAGACAAGGTGACTAAGGTATTGAATGCTCTTCCCGGCTCATGGTCCGAAAAGGTGACGGCAATCACGGAGGCACAAAATCTTGAGACACTCAAGTTTGACGAGCTCATCGAGAACCTCCTCATCTATGAAGTCTATCTCAAGGAGAGGAAAAATTCCAAACCAACCATCAATCAATCGGGTATGCAAATTAATATTCCTAAAGGTCTTGCTTCTTCTTCTAATAATGCATACTATGATAATGATGATGATGATGAGGAGACGGCTGCACTTGTTCGAAAATTTGCAAAATTTGTGAATAAAAATAAGGCAAGAAAACCGAGAGATAATGCTTGCTTTAAATGCGGAAAACCCGGGTACTTCATTACCGATTGCCCAAAACTCGATGAGGAGGAACAAAAGAAAAAGAAGACTTTTTCGAAAAAGAAGGCTCTAAATGTGGAGGTCAAAACTTGGGATGAGTTACTTGAAACAACCGATGAGGAAGGAGAAACCGAACATGGTCTCATGGCCATAGGCGATGAAAATAATGAGGTACGCTCTAATTCATCTACCTCCTCCTTAGTTGATGAATTGCAATGTGATTTTGATGAATTGCAAATTGAGTTTCAAAATTTGATTGTTAAATACAAGACTTTGAAAAAGGAGCATAAAGAGCTTAAAATGGAAAAGGAAAAATTATTTACTTCTTATGAATCTCTTGATAAAGCTCATGTTATTACTCTTACAAGAGTTCGTACTCTTGAAACTGAAAAAGAATCGCTCACCAAAGATCTTGAATGTTTAAAAAAGGATGTGCATCGTTTTAACATAAGCACGGATAAAGTTACAAAAATTTTGGATGCACAAAGAGTTGAGAATTCCAAATTAGGACTTGGCTATAAACCTTTTCAACCTCTTTCAAAGAAAAATGACCAAGGTCCGACTTTTGTACGTGCTAATAGTTCCCATGATCTTATTTGTTTTTATTGTGGTAAAGTCGGTCACTATGTTAGTCATTGTAAATTGAAGAACAATTTTAGCTATGTTTGGAGACCCAAAGGTCTCAAGACTAGCCCCCATGGACCCCAAAACTATAGGGTACCTAAAAATAATTCTTTTGTAGGTCATAGGGGCTATACTGTTTGATAAATGGTTTTATCATGATTTTGATGATTTTGTTTTTATACCAAAACAATGTTTTTAAAGGTTGTCCAAATACTCCTAAATGATTTAAAATGGTTTTAATATTTTCCTGAGTATTTCTTCAAGTTTTATTTTTCGACAAAATTGGACAACACTTTTAATGATTTTATGTCAATGGTTTCTTTCACCAAAGCAATGCTTCTAAATGTTGTCCTAATACTCCCAATCGGTCTAAAATATTTTCACTATTTCTGAGTATTTCTTGAAGTTTATTTTAGATATAAAATTGGATAACACTTTTGTTTTGAGGTCAACCGGTCGCCATATAGGGCAACCCGCACGAAAATTGAGGAAAACAAAAACTTCATGTTTGCGAAAAATGGTCAGGGCAACCGGTCGCCCTATAGGGCAACCGGTCTTGGTCGACCGGCCGACCGGCCGGTGACCTACACTGGAGCAATTTCTCAAACAGAGCTTCCCGACTCGTTTTTTGGTCTTGCTCGGCCACAAGCATGGGTCGACCGGCCGGACCCGTCGACCGTCCTGTAAATGTGTTTTCTCATTTTCAAACGTCTATTTGTGCGCGACCGGTCGTCCTTAAGTTTGACGGCAAAATTCTAACCGTTGTGCAGCAGACAGCTTTTCCTTAAATTGTGGAATTGATTTCTAACAGCTATAATCTTGTTTTTAATTGCAATTTTTTGTAAAAATCAGATTCCAAGAGGAGCCTATCAAGTATCAATCATCTTCTATAAATAGAGGAAGTTTTGAAGCACAACAATAAGAGAGAAAACTACAACACAACAAGATACACTCAAGAATACACTTGTTCTTACATTGTCTTAGTTCTTGTTGTAATTTGCCTAGCTATTCACTTTCACATCCTTGAGGTCTAGGCTATTCTTGATTACACTTGCACTCAATTGTATAATTCATTATCGAGTTGTAATCTTGAATCTTTGGGTTATCATTCAACACAAGATATCCTTGTGAGTGTTCTTGTGGTAAGAACACACTTGGGTGATCTAGGTGTTAGGTGTAAGAAGATTGTGGTAATCTTCTTATTGAGGTGTTGAAGAATTTGGTATTCTTCAAGGTTGAAGATTGTGGTAATCTTCACAAGGTGCCGTTGGAGATTGTGGTAATCTTCAAGAAGAGATTGTGGTAATCTCAAAGGTGGTGTTGAAGAAGAAGAGTGTGGTGCTCTTCAAGGTGTTGTTGTAAGTTGGTGTTGTATTAATTTGTGGTAAATTAATAAAATCTTTTTTTCTTTTTTGAAATCCATCCCTGATATACTTTGGGGTGGTAGAGATTAGGCCCTAGGTGGGTTGAACCTCTTTAAATCGACGTGTGTTGTTTACATTCCGCACCTTTATTATTGTGTTTGAGCATTTGGTTCGAAAAAGAGGGCGAAATCGAAAAGATGGAGATAATCTATTCACCCCCCTCTAGATTATCGTAGCCGCTGACTTACAATAACAACAATGGAGGATTCAAAATGGCTCGTGGACAAGGTGGATGTTCACGCCATATGACCGAAAGAGAGAACTTTTTACCAACATCAAGCTCCAAGAAGATGGTATGGTCATGTTCGGCAATGGCAAAGGAAAAATCATTGGCAATGGAGACATTGGTAACTCTTCTTTCTCTCTTAGTAATGTTTTACTAGTAGATGGGCTTAAGTTTAATTTGATAAGTGTTAGCCAACTTTGTGATTCAAAGTATAATGTTGTTTTCAATAAAGAAAAAGGCCTTATTCTTAAAAATGATGAAATTATTTGCGAAGCAAGAAGAAAAGACAATCTTTACAAAATTTGTACAAGTGATTTGGTTAGTCAAAATGTTTCTTGTCTTGTCGCCAATAATGATTTAACGAGTTTATGGCATAGGCGACTTGGACATGTTGGATACAAGAATTTGAAAAATATTTACAAAAACCAACATGTAAAAGGACTACCCAAATTGAATTTTGAAAATCTTGGCTTATGTGACACTTGTCAAAAGAACAAATTAGTTAAAAGTAGTTTTAAGCCCAAAAATGAAATTTCCACAACCAAACCTCTACAACTTCTTCATTTAGATTTGTATGGGAATATTGGTACGGCGAGTCTAAGTGGAAAACATTACATCTTCGTTATTGTCGATGATTTTTCTAGATATACTTGGGCTCTTTTTCTTGCAAATAAAAGCGATGCCGTTAATGAGTTTGTTAAGTTGTGTAGACTTATTGAGAATGAAAAAGAAGATACTATTAAGTCTATTCGAAGTGATCGAGGTGGAGAATTTGATGGTGAATTTAGAATCTTTTGTGAAACCAAGGGACATGCACATAATTTTTCGGCTCCAAGGACACCTCAACAAAATGGAGTAGCCGAAATGAAGAATCGGACATTTCAAGAAATGAGTCGGTCCATGCTCAGTGAAAATAGGAAGAATCAGACACTTCAAGAAATGAGTCGGTCCATGCTCAATGAATTTTCACTTCCAAAATATTTTTGGGTCAAAGCTGTAAGTACCGCTTGCTATGTCATTAATCGAGTTTATATTCGTCCTAAAATGAATAAAACTCCATATGAGCTTTGGAAAGGAAGAACTCCAAATATTAGTTATTTCAAAATATTTGGATGCAAGTGTTTTATTTTGAATACTAAGGATCAATTGGACAAACTTGATCCTAAGGCCGATGAAGGAATATTTATGGGGTATTCAACCAAGAGCAAAGCATATTTGGTTTACAATAAGACTAGCATGGTTGTTGAAGAATCTATTCATGTAAAATTCAATGAAGCCTAGGGTGTTGAAAGAATACCCAATTATGATAGTGATGAAGAAGATGTTATTGAACCCATTGTTCAAAATGATCAACCTACTACATCAAATGATCAACTATCCACTTCAAGTGTTCCTCAAGAAGACAAAGGTGATACTTCGGAACTTCCCGTGGCATTGAAATTTAAAGGAGATCACCTAAAAGATCTTATTATTGGTGATCCCCTTGATAAAGTGATGGCCCAAAGAAAATTTGCCGAAAACGCTCTTATATCTCAAAAAGAGCCTAAAAATGCCAAGGAGGCTATTGAGGATGAGGATTGGTTCTTGGAAATGCAAGAGGAGTTGAATCAATTTGAAAGAAATGATGTATGGGAATTGGTACCTTGTCCTCCATCTCAAACCGTTATTGGTACCAAATGGGTGTTCCGGAACAAACTTGATGATCAAGGGAACATTGTTCGAAACAAGGCAAGGTTAGTAGCTCAAGGGTATTGTCAAGAAGAAGGTATTGATTATGATGAAACTTTTGCACCGGTAGCACGTTTAGAAGCTATTCGTATTTTACTTGCGAGGTCTGAGAATAGCTCATGATTGGATGTTTTTGATAGGTCCATTGAATGTTTTAGAGCCATAGTCTTCATTTCCCATTCAGCTGGGAGGCTCCTCAAGATCTTCATACACATCTCCTTTTGTGTGTATTCCTTCCCAAGAGTTGAAAGCTCATTTGTTATCTCAGTGAATCTTGCATCTAGCTGATCCATAGATTCTCCTGCAAACATTTTGAAATTTTCAAATTTTTAAACAGCAACAGATAATTTATTTTCTTTAATTTGGTCTGATCCTTCACAAATTAAAGTTAGTTTATCCTGCATTTCTTTTGTTTTTTTGGCAGATTTGACTTTATTGAACATTGCTTTGTCCAACGCTTGTAGAGTATGTCCTTGCCACATTGTCCAAGTTGTATCTCTTTCTATCATCATTTGTCCACTCGAAATTCTTGGTTTTTCAACCAGGGCTGGTCTTTCTTCAGCAGCTTCTTCTCCTTCACCGCACAAAGCTTCCTCCTTCTGATTGTGTTCACTTTCAATATTTGCAGTGGCCCATCCTCTATCACAAGCCACATTTCATCGTGTAGAGCAGATAGATGAGTCTGTATAAGAATTGTCCAGTCATCAAATACCTCAACAGTGAACATAGGAATGCGTGTCAAATTTGCTTCCATGATAATAACTTTGCTTAAAATGAAAGATTTTGAAAATACAAGTGTTTGAAACCTTTTTGAAAAGATAGAGATCTAGTTCAGTGACTAGTGCGGAATGCTCAATGAACCAACCACTCTGATACCACTTGTAGATCCTAAGGAGTATGAGTAAGGTTTAGAAAGGGGGGTTGAATAAACCTTACCAACTTTTTGATTTTAGTCCTTTTAAAATATTACTGAGTTAACACAAACAACTAAGTCCTTGAGGGACAACTAGGTTGGTTATTCAGCAGAGTTAGCCACTCAATAGACTCGATAGAGCTGTTGATAGAATAACTCAGCTGTTTAACCTGAACCTTAACTTGGTTGTGTTGGTTTTATCAGCGGAAGACTTAACACCCTTAAATTTGTTTTAAACTTGTTTTAACACTTGATTTTAGCTCTTGGTTATTAATCAGTAGGATAGCAAATAAGTTTATCAGCAAATATAAAGTAAATATGCAGAAATATAAATGTGCTGAAAAATAAATGACACAGTTGATTTTTGTAGAGGTTCGAAGATGGGGTAATTCTTCTAATCCTCTCTTGTCCAACTCCTAGAGGAATCCACTATGTAAAAGATCTGTTTACAAAGTGGTCAGCAGTCTAGAGACAGCCTTGGTCACACAGCTGGCTTCTCTTCCGACTCAGCTCCTTCACAGGGCAGCTGCCTTGCTACTTCAGCTCACTTTCTCAAGCTCTCGGATTTGATCACGAAGCCCTCCAATAACTTGATACTGATTCGACGTTGAACCTTCCTACAATCCTCCTTAGAAAGTAGACCCCTTTTTGATTCTTCAAAAGTTTCCTCTTCAACAGGTTTGAAGTTGTCTTTCCTTCACAGCTTGTGTTGGATCGATTTCCTTCGAGTTTTAGGCTTGAGGATTTGCTTGAATATACTTGAGAATATTTGCAGGTTAATAGTTTGAATAATACTTGCTTGTTCGTGGTTCAGGTTAACAAGGTAAGCTTTTCTCAATGAATTTCCTGAGCCTTTTATAGTGAACTTTCAAAAATCAGCCCGTTGAAGAGATAAGCTGATTTTCAAAAGTCACTTGTGTTCGTTGGCTTGTCTTTTCTTTGTCCTCAATCTTGAGATATAGACCCTTCCTCGTATTAAATGAGTTTGTTGCTTTTTAGGTTCTGACACGAGGTGTAGTGCTTCCCATTGGTTTATTCCTTTTGCATGCATCTGGGATGAGCACTTTAAGACCTAGGCAGCATGGAAGTATTACTTATTTAAGTAAAGTTCTTGACTTCTGTGCAACGGATTCATTTCAGTTAACTCCTCTTGGCTACTGCCTTTTTCCCCAGGTGACTTGAGTCTGCTCCAATTATTGGAAGACTCATCTATCACTTTCAACTTGAGACTTGGCTTCTTGAGTTGACTTGACTGACCTTCACACAGCTGTTCCTCAGCTGATACGTCTTCAGTCGAGTTCTTGATCTTCTATCTTGGCCATACTCAGCTATTCCACATCGAAGTTTTCACTTCAGTCTTCCGCCGACTTCTTGTATTTTCCATGTGTAGCTGACTTGACTCAACTTTTCCAGCCCTATCTATTACAATGAAAATTACAAGGAAAATGGGGTGCCAACTTTCTAGTTTAAGTTTTACATGACATTCATCAAAATCAATAAAAAAAAAACTAGATTTTGGATAAATTTAATAATCAAGGTAATATTATTTGGCAACTGGATTATACTTTCCAAATTTCCAATATTATAATTTCTTAATTTCAGTAAACCGGATTTTCATGGGTAAGTTCTAATTATTAAGGTAAAATTATTCTGACTACTTTAATATTTTCTTAATTTAAAAAATAACATTTCCTATTTTCACATTATTTAATGATAAAATACTGTAAAATAAATGTAAATATTATTTGAAAAGACTAACTAAATAAAAATTAAAAACTTAAAAATACAAACTAAATTAAACAATAAGCATATAAAATCTAAATTATTTAATAAAAGCTAAAATTATTTGAGAATTCATAAATTATATAAATAATTAAAATTATGAAATAAAGTTTTAAATTATCAAATAAATCTTGGTGAATACATGTCAACTTGCACCCCTTTACATGTTCAAAGGACGAGGCTGGTGTAAGTCTTGAGATACTCGCCATGTCCTGCCTTATTATAATTTTTATAATGTATAAATTTTTAAATGTTAAAACTATATAATATTCTATTATATTACACTCCGTGCATCGCACGGGTGATATACTAGTTTTGTACTTAAAAGTCCCCAACTGACTAAAGTTTGTAGAACTCCCTCTCTTTTTTCACAAATCCCTAATTTATTTGCTTCCTCAAATACATCCCTCTCTCTAACTCTTATCCCCGACACCTCTATGCCACATCAATTCTATCAATTCCCCCCATTTTTGTTTCTTCTTCCTCTTATTTTTCTTTCTCAATCTTCCTACATGGTGCATACAAACGCCAACCGACAATTGGAGATGGAAGGGATTAATTCAAAATTCTTGGTTTCCTTTTTGGTATGTGTTAATATCTTCTGGGATGATTTGGGATTTTCCGGCGAACAACGGCTTGGGTGGTGGTAGAAAAAGGAGGTTTGGATAGAGTTTGGGCTATGAATGGTGCTTAACGAGGAACATGATTTTTCTTTTGGGGAAGATTATCTTGACTCGATTTTTTACAGAGGTAGATGAAAAAACATCTATTGGGGAATACTGTGTATTTATAGGGCTTATGTATTAATGTATGGTATTTGATGATAAGTAGGATTCGAAAAATGACAGAATAAAAATTTGATTTTTACTCGTATAATATGAGTGAAGTTCTATCTCTAATAGGATTTAAAGAAATCTAGATTGTAAAAGGATAATGACTGAATTATAAATATTAGTATATGATGAATAAAATAATTAAGATAATTTTAACATAGATAATAAAAATTAAATAATTTAAAAAAATACGGGATATTACATACTATCCCCCTTTAACAAAATTTCGTCCTCGAAATCCGTTTTATTACAAAAGTTCATAAAAAAGCCGATGAATTTCTTGTCTAATATGGAAAGTACATACGCAATAATGCTTTTCAAAAAAATAAAGATATTAATTTATAAAATGTACTTCTAAAATAGGATAATATGACATTTCATGAATAAATGGAATAACTAACATAATAAGTTGCATACCTTTAGGAATCCGGCGAGATGTGGCGGAGGTGGATATCACTAGACTATTTTCTTTTTAAAATTTGAAAAGACATTGTTTTTCAAGTCTACAGAACCTTAGACCCTCTCTGATACCACCTGTAACGCCCCGGAATTTTGAATTGTAAAATATGTGCTAATATTCATTTTACCGTATATATTTTTTTCCATAATAAACATGAGAAAGACAACTCGTTATAGCGGGTCATTTAATTTTCAAAAGAACAATAATTATAGTGGAAACAATCGCATAAAATAATTTAAATAAAATTTGACATCTACATATAATTCTATCAGACCATTTGACAGTGAAAGGCTTTGAAAAATATTGCGTACATACTTTTATTTATAAGGGAAATCAGGCCTGTAAATATATTTCATTTAAAATTCAATAGCAACAGCGGAAGCAATTTATAAAGTGTAGAAAATTCATATATTCGTTTATTTATATGAATTTATATGAAAGAAATATCCCTTTTTGTCTATTTACACAAATAAACTTTGAAAATCATAGTAATTCATCATTTATTATCTGAAATCAAAAATTTCCTAGAAATTGAACAGATTGTTCTCAACACCAATCAATTATCACACATAGTCTAGCATCGTAGGCAAATACTTAGAAAATAATAATTTATTTAACAATTTCTTATTCAATTGAAAATTGACATTTGAAAAAGACATCACTCTCGTAGTTGCATAGGAAAATCATAATTCGTACAATAATTCCTTATTTAATTGAAAACAACATTTAAAAATGAAAAAGACATTACTCCAACAGTTTCATAGGCCACCCATTATCCACCGTCAATAACCATCGCCGACTCCTTAACCTGAAAAGTTTGATTACATATGGGGTGAGTGACACAGCTCAGTGGAGTCAAAATTGTCCAAGCTAAATACATATATATCTCACATACACATGCAAATACAATCCAATAGAACATAGCATAGATCTTTTGAAAAACCGTAGACATGGATATAGATTGCACTGCAGGGATTCCACCTGAGGGATATATCGACCCCGGACCTCTTGAATCCCTGGCTCATGTGTGTCTAAAGCAACTGTTGTCACGCCCCAAACGTGACGCGACACCGAATAATCACTTAAACAGAAATAAATCATCAGTCTAAACCAAAGATACCAAACTCCAAGTGAAATAGAGTCTAATGCGAATTAAAATAAACACGAGTCAGATTACAATCTTAAAGTCCAAGCGGTATCCGAATACAACCCAAAAGATTATCTCGAATTAACTTACAGTCAAACGAAAATAAAACGAAGGAGTCCAAAAACAAATAAAAGTAAAGGAAATGTCGCTCCTCATCATGGATAGGGATTCAATCTGCCGTAGGTTCGATGTCTTCGGCCGAACTCTTCATCTAAAGGTTAGAAAACGAGGAGGGAATGAGACAAAAATCTCAATGGATGGGGTGATCGTGTGCAAGTGTGGCGATATAAATAGTTAATGCGAGAAATTTAGTTGTATGGAAACGCGTGAGAGATGATGCATGATTTCACACACAAATTCCACAAAGCGTCGTGATAAATATATTAAGTAACATACTTATATAGATTTAAGAAAATAGTTCGTGGTCACGCAGCACTATGGTTCAAGCGGGCCAGGGAGGATTGCGTGCGGATTGTAACGCCAATCCTATGCAAGAAAAGTAGCGATTCTTGCGTCACGGTTTGTAGCGCCAACCTATGCAATACAAGTAAGCGGTTGCGTGCGGATTTGTAGCGCCAACCAAACGGGTCCGATTAACTCCGGAATCGTGTGGATCGAGACAAACGATTCCTTCGTTCTTCCTTGTAACTCCCGAGCAAGATGGTCCAAGACTGTCACCTTATCGCTCCGTAGGCAAAGACAAAATCCACAAAGTGGAGCTAGCAAGGCTCGGTTTGTCATAATCATGATTATACCTCAAGTACTACGACCCGCTTCCCTTGGACAAACTCCGTCCCTCGGTTGCGGGATTAGGGCGATGGGGCCGGAAGAGTGGAATAGCGGCCGAGCTGCCCAGCCCATCCCCCGACGCGTATCCATTCCGATTGTGAGCTCGACACACCAAGTTGACTCAGCGGAAAGTAAACACAAGTTCATGAAGTCAACCAGGCAATCGAGTATTATTGATTCGGGAAGCGCGGTTCATGAAAAGTTCTCAAAAATTTGCACAAGATAGTTATAGCGTCGGTGGAGTTATTGGGATGAAGATAATTATCGGGAGGATAAGTAGTCTTCGATATCTTATGTATTAGGAGGAACATAAGTCCGTTATAGATTCGAAATCACGAGACGAGGGAGTCGCCCCGCGATCAGGTATTAATCGGTCAAGACGATTCGATAAGTCAAGGGATTTTTAAGAAAATAAAATATTTTAATTAAATATTAAAGTAAGAGAGTTCAGGGCTGTTTCTTTAAAAGAAAATAATTTGAGTTAGGTCCTTATAAAAAATAAAATTTAAAATTAGCCCCGTTTTGTCAAAACCAATACTTTTGGGGTTAAAAGTTAAATAAATAAATGTCCCCACCTTGAACAATTATGAGGTCAGTTCCTAAATTCTCTAAATTGTTCATAGATTCAGGTTTTTAAAGTTTTGAGGTCGAGTTTTTATAAAATCCTCACATTGTCCCCAAATTTGTTAAAATTGTCATTTTGGGCCCTAAGTTTAAAATAATCGGAACTCACAAACCGGAAGGGCTTCTAATGTGATTCCAGTTGGAAAATGTCACTAAGGTTAGTGGGATATTGGGACAAAAACAGTTTTAAAACGTCATAAGTATAGGTCCCTTAACTTTTGAAAATCTCATTTTTGTCCCATTTTGAAATAATTGCCTTTAAGGCTTTTAGGGGTCCAATTGTTATGAAATTTGAACCTTGGGTCCAAAATATAATTATGTTATAGATAATTTAGTATTTCCAGGTACATGGGCTGTATAAGTCCTGAAAATTTCATTTGGGTCCTCAAGTTTATTCTTTTACAATTTGGTCCCTCAAGTTTTATAAAATTACTTTCCAAGCTCTAAACACTTGGATTTTTGGAATACACTTAAAATATGTTATTTCCAGTCCCTTAAGAGTTAAAATTTCAAATTTTAAATTTAGGGTCTGGTACAGTTTCGAAATTTGCAAAATAGCCCTTAAACTCCTCAAATTTTACAATCTAGTCCTTGGGCTTTTAAGGGTTGATTTTATTTATCTAAACACTCTTAAAACTTTATTAAAATGTCAAAACATCATTTTTGAACCTGAGTACAGTCCCAAAAATCGAAATTTACAGAGAGGTCCCTTAAGTTTTATTTTCTTGCACTTAAGTCCACCAACTTTCCATTTTTGCATTTTAAGTCCAAGAATCGAAATTTAATCAATTATGCTCGACTTGTCCAGGTTATAGGCCATACAAAACATAGATTTCAAGAGTCATAAACATACATATCCATCATACAAGAATTTATCAAATATGACAATAAAGTGTACATGTATGTCCTAATTTTCGGTAAATCGCATTTTGAGCAACCCTTGAGAATTTTTTCAACTTGATACAAGAAAATAGCATGCAATAAATAATATATATCTCAAATGCTCAATAACAAAATACTACATGCATTTTTATGAATTAAAACACCTAGAAGTTGAAAGGATTTTTCCACCCACCTTTTTGTTCGGTTGATTGGTGTAAAGTGGTGTCACTAGACCTTGAGGATTTTAATCCTCACTTAAGGCAGCCCCTAAGTCCAATAATACAAGGAGTTTTGAGTTAGAAAATGAAGATTTGAACTAAGGAGGGAAAAAGAGAAGGAATAGGCCAAAGGTACCACACTTACCTTGTGTAGTTGAAAGTTGTAGTCAAAAATTGATGGTCTCTTAAGAACTTGATCACCACCTAAACAAAGCTCCAAGGTCAGCCCCTAATCACCTCAAAATTAAAATTTTGGTGTTAAAATTCTAAATTAATAGGGGAGAAGAAGAAGGTACCAAAAATCCCATTTCTTACCTTATAGTCCAAATCCTTCAAATTTCTTCAAGTCTAGAAGTCTTCTTCAAGGTGATGGTGAGACCCTTAGTATCTTCCAAGTCTTCTATGTAAATCTCAACATAAAAATCCAAACTTACATTAATAAGTGAGAGGATATAGTTAGATGATATCAAGACAAGAAGAGGAACAAAATTTCTTACCTTGTTGAAGAGGGGTGTTCGAATTTTGTGATGGAGTAGAAGAAAAGTTCTTGTATTTTTACTAAGTGTTCAAGAGAAGAGAAAAAAATTGTAGAGAGAGATGTGGGAGGATTTCTTGGTGAGAAGGAGGATGAAAGGTTTGAGAGATGAAGGTGTTGGGTACAAAATGAAATTTCTTGTGTATTATGGCCTAATGGCCGATTTTTGTGAGCATGAGGGAGAGAGATTTTTGTGTTTTGTTCCAAGTCTTGTAAATTGTAGTAAGCATGAGGGACAAGGACTTTGGTCAAGGTGTAGTCTTGCATGGGAGGATAGAATTGCAAAGATTGAGAAGAATGTTGGCATGGGGTGTTGGGAAGCCTCTAACATGTTGGATGATTTTATAATAAAGAATTGGTGTATAAGATATTGTGTATAAGATTTGAATTAATGGTGTAAAAAATACACAAGATGAATACACAAGGTGTACATGTACAAGAGTTGGGAGATATTTCTACACCAAAATTTCCCATCATGGCCGTCCCCCTTAAGGGTATTTGTGGCAATTCCATATTTTTATTTTTATGTCCCAAAATTGATGATAATAGGTGAATAATATCAATCTCCAAAATAATTAGTGATTTCCTTGATCACTTATAAATCTCATGATCACTTAATCTAAATCGAATTCTTAATTCTATAAGGTATAAACCTCTAAAATAAATAGTCTCTTAGAATTCTAAGGTGACTAAAAGATACGTAAATAACAATAATGATGATCAATCAAGTGATCATAAATGCGAAATAAAATTAATGAATGATTATGATCACAAGAAATAAATAAGGAAATGAGAGAGACGAAATATATTTATCATTAATATTTACCCGTCAAAGCGACGCGGTAGAATTGTCAAATAGTACAAAGACGATACGTGATATAAGTACATGTTCGAATAAAAATCGAGGGCTTCACAACTGTACTACACATTCATGCAAAATAATCTAATCATTTAACAAGGACAATAAAGTTTAGAAAACAAACTCCACCTTAAAATAATTGCAAATATCTTGTGCAACAAATGTAGAAAGATACAGTAATTCCTAATCCTCATTTCCTACGATAATTTATAAAATATAAAATAAATAAATAGTATAGTAAGATACGATAAGTATAAATGGAAATTTGAAAACTAAAGTTGAATAAGAAATACCGATTTGTCTTGAATATCGGATCAAATGGCTAGTCAACTTTCTCAAATAAAGAGTCAATGGTTGACTTATAGACAATTGGGAATTTGAATGGGTCATTTTGTAGTTTGTGGAAGATGGTGGCTTAAATCCCCATATCTATATATATATATATATATATATATATATATATATATATATATGTGTGTGTGTGTAAAAAGAGAGTCACATATAAATAGTAATAAAAAAAATTCCCACTCATTTCATTTTTCTAAATCTGGAAAATGCTATATTAGTATTATAAAAAGATTGAATAATAAAAATAGTAATTTAATTTTGTCAACACTTGCAATAAAAAGAAAACTAGATTTTGGATAAATTTAATAATCAAGGTAATATTATTTGGCAACTGGATTATACTTTCCAAATTTCCAATATTATAATTTCTTAATTTCAGTAAACCGAATTTTCATGGGTAAGTTCTAATTATTAAGGTAAAATTATTCTGACTACTTTAATATTTTCTTAATTTAAAAAATAACATTTCCTATTTTCACATTATTTAATGATAAAATACTGTAAAATAAATGTAAATATTATTTGAAAAGACTAACTAAATAAAAATTAAAAACTTAAAATACAAACTAAATTAAACAATAAGCATATAAAATCTAAATTATTTAATAAAAGCTAAAACTATTTGAGAATTCATAAATTGTATAAATAATTAAAATTATGAAATAAAGTTTTAATTTATCAAATAAATCTTGGTAATTCTTAAAATCATATGATAAAATCTAAAAAAATATTAAAAATAAATCTAAAAGTTACTATAATAGAAATTTTGTGTTTTGTCTTAACATAACTTGTGTAAAATATGTTGATTAAGTTAAACAAATATGTAGCCTTTTACTTTCTTTTCTAAACAATCAAAATTGATTATTTTGAGTAAATTAAATTTTCGTAGAAAGTTCGAGTCATCCCCGTGACGGATCCAAAAGACTCACCGGATGTTCCAAGCACGAGCAAGTCGATCCCAAGACTACTCGTCAAACATTTAATTTTGATGATGAGCCACCAATGGAAATCTCATCATCGTCCGATGACGCTCGATAAGGCCGAGGACCGTCTACTCATTTGGAGAAAGCGGTGAGACCAACGAAGGCATTGAGACAACAGTGAGGCTCGAAAAGCTGGGTCCACTTCACAACAAAACCCACCAACTGTAATCCATGCGCGGCTCCTCAAGTCAGCAGCAGGTCGATTCCTAAAAGGACTTCACGCGCACCGCTCATCATCGAACAAATCCCGATTGGCGGTGATGAATCCTTTATAGAATCCTTTCCTTTTTCCCCTGGAGGTACCCGACCTCCATGAAGAGTCGAGAGAACGAACGCGCATGCTACCACGCACCGGCTCCCATTTTTCCATCAGGCACCATTGTTCCAAATGATTATGATTTTGACGCCGCATGGCCATCACCGCAAAGAAGAATCACCAAGTCCGCGAAGTGTTCAAGGCATTATTCACGAGATTGAACGGATGGAGAGGCATCGCCTCTATGGACATGCGCTGGACAACAGAGATGCCAATCTCACTGATTTAAGAGGCATAACATCCGGATCGAGGAATGGTGGCAAAGAAAGAAGAACAATGCGTGTGGAACAAGTCGATACTTCAGGACATTGTTCAACAAGTCGCTGGTATGGAGAGCTAAAAATGCTGATGCAAAACGAAGGAGAGAACATATTGAGCACATGCATGAAGCTCACATTGCCGAGATAAAGTCTGCTGCGTGAGCAAAACAAGAGTGATCTACAACGTTTGGAAGAAACCATGAATACAAAATTCACCTTCTCATGGCCGAGATGAAGTGATTTCAGCAGAGTCCAACGCTACTCGATCCGACTTTACGTCGCATACTCTGCAATGCTCGAGACAAAACTCAACTATCGCAGGCTCGACTTCCCGCTTGCCAAGATGTTTCAGTGTCCCTCTCTCTTTTGATGATGCCAAAAGGGGGAAGAGGAATACCTAAAGGCGCAAGGGGGATCTGAAGTTGAGAAGGAAGGAACAGCTGCGAAGGGAAAGTCAGCTGAGGAAGTGTTGAAACAAAAGAAAGGAAAGCTTGTTGAGGGGGAAGGATCGACAGATGTGACCTTGATGATTGCACAAACCCCCAACAAGGTCTCACACAAATGACATTATCAAAGAAACTCCTCAGGACTCGCCACTCCAACACTCGCTTTATCTATGGTGAAAAGAGAAAAACAATTGAAGCGGGGATGAAGGAAGTGGAAGGAAGAATGGATGCCCGGGTTATGAACATCTTGAAAGAACATGGAGGCATTCCAAAGAGACAGAGACACTTATGCCATTTCGGATGGAGACGAGCCACGATCGATTGATGAATTTAAAACGCTCGAATCAAGGATACTTTGCAAATATGTCTATGGCTCAAGCTTGGGACTTGTCTTTGGAAAAGGGTCTCACGTTATGTGAAGAAGCCGACAGCAAAGCAGACTACCGGGCGATCCCACTCTGCTGGGTCACTCTGGGTCAATCAACTGGAAAGAAGAAGACCCCAAGACAAAGACACGCCCAGGTAGAGGAAAAAGTAGTGGTGGAGGAAGAGGTTTCGCACTGGCCTCGCCCAAAAATATTGAATACGTAGATCCGGAAAGAAAGGAGGGATCTATCACTGGGCTTGACCAAGTAGCAAATTTGCAAGTGGCTAAAACCAACGCCGAGTATGCAAAAAGAATAGAAGAAAAAACAAGAGACAAACTCAGCTATGGGAGGAAAGACAAGAAAGAATAAGAAGAGATGAAGTCCGCGAAGGCATATGAAAAGAAAAAGAAGGCAAATGACGACGAGAAAAATAGAAGAAGAGAAGAAGATCTTGAACAAGATGAAAGAAGGAGACAAAATGAAGGAGATGAAGTGTTGCTTGTCCAATCCTTCGTGTATTTTATTATGTAAATACATACAATGTAAGTCTTCCGAAATAAAGTCAGTAAATTCTTTATTTTTTTTCAGACAAATATGTGCTCGACACACATTGTAAACAGTTGTTGTGTAAAAGAACAAGAATGTTATGATCAATAAAAGGATTGATTCTCAAGCATACATTCTATGTCAATACACTAACCGTATGTATCTTTGACATTTGCATTTTTGAATGATTTAAGTTTTGGCATCATCAAAAAGGGGGAAATTGTTAGGAAATTTATTGTTTAGATGTTGATGAATGCCATGTAAAACTTAGAATAGAAAGTTGGCACCCCAATTCTTGTTGTAAAATGCATTGTAATAAATAGAGCTGCCAAGCCGAGTTAAGTCGGCCTACGCCCTAACATGCAAGAAGACAATCAAGACTAGAAGGAAGACTCACGCGAGACACCGAGTATGGCAAAGAAGAGTAGACGGAACTCTCTTCAAGAAGCGGTGAGATGCAATCGAGTGGAGTATCAGTCAAGTCAACTCAAGAAAAGCCAAGTCTCAAGTTGAAGTGACAAGAGTCATCCATGATTGGAAGTCGACTTAAGTCACCTGGGAAAGCAAAGAAATGCGATCAAGTCGAGATAATCGTAAAAGATCCGTTGCCGTAAATCAAGAGAATTACTTAAACAAGTAATATCTCCATACCACCTTTCTCGAGTGCTCACCCTTGAGCGTGCAAATGGAATGAACCAATGGGAAGCACTACACCGTGTCGAACTCGAAAAGGTGAAAGAACAATTCATACGAGGAAATGGCAATTCCAAGGATCGCAACAAGACAAGCCAACGACGCAAGTGACTTTCAAAAATAAGCCTATCTCTTCAACGGGCAAATTTTTGAAAGATCACTATAAAAGGTGAGGAATTTAAATTGAGAAAATGAGAGAGACACAAGTGACACAAGAGATAGATCCAACCAAAAACGTTCAAGCAATTATTAGAAAATCAAATATTCTCAATCCTCAAGCCTACACTACGAAGAACATCAATCCAACACTCACCCGTGAAGGAAAGATAACTTCAATCGGTTGAAGAGGAAAATACTCGAAAACAAGGGGTCTACATTCCACGAAGGATTGTAGGAAGGTTCAAGGTCGAACCAAGTCTTAAGCTTTTGGAGGGCTTCGTGATCAAATCCAAAGAGCTTGAGCAAGTGAGTCTGTAGTAGCAAGGCAAAACCTGTGAAGAAGCCGAGTCGCATTTGAGAAGCCACCGAGTGATCAAGGCGTCTCTGCATCGAGTCCCAAAGGATCAAGTCAACTGTGTGATCAAGACTTGTATCCGGACTCGTCACCACTTTGTATACGATCATTACCTAGTGGATTCCTCCAGGAGTTGGAGAAGAGAGGAGTAGAAGAATTACCCCATCTTCGAACCTCTATAAAAATTTCATTGTGTCATTTACATTTCAAAGACTTTAATTCCTGCATTTTTAATCGCTTATATCTCACGATAAATTTGCTATCCACTTGATTATTTATAAGTACTAAACCAAGCACTAAACTCTTGCTTAATCAAATTTAAGGGTGTTAAGTCTTCCAAAAAAACAAAACCACATTGAGTTAATTTAGAACCAATAGTGAGTTATTCCATCAACAATGCTCATTGAGTCTCATGAGAGATTAACTCTCTTTGAGTGGCTAAATTGATCGTCCATCCATCAGACACAAAATGTAGTAGTATCAACTCTGTATATTTAAAAGGACTAAGTCGAAAATTTGGTAAGGTTTATTCAACCCCCCCCTTCTAAACCTTACACTTACACCCCTTGGACCTACAAGTGGTATCGAGCGGTTGGTTTATTGAACCCTCCGCACCGGTTCTCGAACTAGATCTCCAAACTTCTCAAAGTTTGCTTCAAGATTTAAACTTTCAAAACTCTTTTTATCATTAAAAATTATTATCATGGAAGCAAATTTGACACGCATCCCTATGTTCACAATAGAAGAATTTGATGATTGGAAAATTCATATGCGGCTCATCTATCAAAGATTACATGATGAGATGTGGATAGTAATAGAAGATGGGCCACTGCAAATCTTAAAGGTGAACACACCGTGTAAGAAGAGCTGCAGCTGAAGGAGAAGAGGATGTTGCTCCTGGACCAGTCATGGTTGAAAACCAAGAACCGAATGGAAAAATGATGACAAAAAGATATAACCTGGACAATGTAGCCAAGGACATCCTTTACAAGACCTTGGACAAAGCCATGTTCAATAAAGTCAAATCATGCAAAATGGCTAAAGAAATCGGGACAAGTGACATTAATTTGTGAAGGCTCGTGAGCAAATCAAAGAAAACAAATTATCGGTGGTCGTACGAAATTTGAGAACTTCAAAATGATCTCGGGAGAGAACCTGGATCAACTGGATGCTCGATTCACGAAATCACAAATGAGTTGTCTCGCACTTGGAAAGGAATATACACGAAAGAAATGTGTATGAAGATCCTAAAAAGTCTTCCAAATTGAATGGGAAATGAAGGTCATAGCACCGAGACATTCCATGGACCTATCAAAGACATCCAACCATGAATTATTCTCAGACCTCAAAGCCTACGAGTTTGAGCCGAGAAGAAAAGACCAGGAAGAGACAATCAGTACCCAAAACAATTTGCTCTAATTGTTAAAGATGGGAAGAGAGCGAGGTCAAAGAAGTCATTGATCCGAAAGAAATAGCCCGATGGTTAAAAGGTTCAACAAGTTCTTCAATAAGAACTACAAGAGAGGAAAGGGTGAATCTTCCGAAAGACACTCACTCCCTCTAAATCAAGGAAGATAGGCCAACCAAGAGAATGCAGATCATCAAAAAGTTGAGTATCAAAGGGCCGACAATCCAAGAATGGAAAGAGTCGATCAAAAGGTCAATATCTATGTTGGAACTCGTAGACAACCAGGTAACTATGCCATTGATCGCCCATATCCTCGTAGTCAACAAATACAGAATGAAGAAGAAAGAAAGGTCTTGAGAGAAAGAAGACAAGAAAAGAAAAAGGCAATGATGGCTGCAGAGATCACGAGACAAATAAGTCAAGAGAGACAAATGATTCAGAGAGCAAAGAAGTGACTACTCAAGTGACTCAAGAAGAAGCCCCGATCCGCTTGATGGCCAAAGAACAAAATCAACCTCGACCAAGAAGATGAGGTACACTCTAACTCATCAAACTCGGACTCGATGATAGTGACAGACACACACACTTCATCACCCACTGATCTTTATGATTCATTAGGCAAAATGATGAAAGATTTTGAACACATTAAATCCTCACACACACTATTGAATGAGGAAAACAAATTACCAAGAGTCAAAACTCAAAGTGACTAAGGAGCCGAGTACTCTAAGTCAAATAGATGATGAGAATGAAAGTTTAAAGGCTTTTGAAAATGCTAAATTAATAAGCGAAAATTGCTTATAGAGAAGAGGGAGAATGACCTCAAGAATGTTATTGCCTCATTCACTAAGGCATCTAAATCATTGGATGATCTTATTTTGAGTCAAAGAGAATGTGGAGACAAGACAGCCTAGATTTAATTCCTCTGTGCTATGTCAAACCTCAAAAGTAATTTTGGAAAAAGGATCTTCAAGCCATGAAGAATCAAAAATCCAAAACTCTAAATGTTGCACACACATTCACTCCAAAACACTATAACAAGCAAACTGGCCTTGGTTATAAAGGAAAAGGAAAATGCACCAGTTGAGTGCTTACTGAAAGGACAAATGTGAAAAGATTCACCGAGTTCCTCAAAGAACTCCAAACAAAAATACTCAGTAAAGAAGAAGCGAGCTACCAAAACCCAAGAAAATCTATAAGAGAAATACATATGATGGGAACGGTAGAAAATATCCAAGCCAAGTTGATTGGAATAATGTGAACTATCAAAGATAGACTTATGGAATATAAGCCCAAATGGCAAAGGCCTAGAACTCAAAGAAAGGCCATTCCAAAAGTATAAGAGCTTTCATCAAAGACACATATGCACCTAGGCACTACACTCAAAAATACCACAATTACCCAAGAAAGGCAATTGCTAAAACACATATGCGCAGCATACTGAGACAAAAGAGACAAACATGAACCTAATATCCCCAAGCAATTTGCCAGGATTAATTATGATTATGGCACTGATAGATGGCAACCCCTTAGAGTCAAATCATTTGGCTATAGGTTGGTTGGATCATCTTACAATTCTAACCCCTCGGACCCGCACAAGTATGGGTACCTAAAACTTAATTTCCTTGATTGCGGAGTTCAAGGAACAAAGTGAGTGCCAAGGAACCTGGTACATGGATAGTGGTCATTCCGCATATGACAGAAATAAGAAAAATCTGTCAAAATTCAAGGAAGTTAAAGGAGCAAAAGTCATATTTGGAGGAAATGAAGCTCCTGGTGAAATAAGAGGCATTTGATCCATCAAGAGGAATGGATTAGAAATCACAGACGTTGCATATGTTGAAGGACTCAACTTCAACTCGCTAAGCATCGATCCAACTCGTGACAAGGGTTACAATGTTGGATTTAACATGGGTACATGCCAAATCAAGAATATTGAATCGAATGAAGTTGTCTTTGCAAGGATGTAGACGAGAAGAATATGTATGTCGTGGATTGGTCAACCGCAACACCCAACACCTGTCTACTAGCAAAGAGCACAAATCAATCAAGTTGGTCGTGGCACAAAAAGCCGAGTCACCTAAATTTCAAAACGATTAACAAGCTTGCAAGAATTAATCTTGTGGAAGGACTTCCGGACTCGAATACAAGAAGGAAAGTATATGTGATGCATGTCGGAAGGGTAAACAAATCAAATCTTCATTCAAAGAAAAGACATGCCAATCTTCAACAAGAATATTACATCTGCTTCATATGGATCTATTTGGCCCATGGAACCAAACCAAAGATAAGTGGAAAGAAATACACCTTGGTGGTAGTAGATGACTACTCAAGATATACATGGACAATATTCATGTGTAAGAAGAAAGAAACTCTACAAAAACTACCACAAAATGATGAAGAGGATTCAAAACGAGAAGAGTCAAACCATTATCAAAATAAGATCGACAGAGGAACTGGTTTGTCAATGCAATAATAACTCGATTGTATTGAAAATGGTATTGGTCATGAACTATCGGCAGCAAGAACTCCACAAAGAATGGAGTTGCGAAAGAAGAAATGAACCCTCAAAGAAGCAAAGGACCATGTTAGTCAAGCAGGGTTACTAAAAAGATTTTGGGTGAAGCAATCAACACAAAATTGCTACACCCAAAAAGGATGTATGATAAACAGATAAATTGACAAAAACTCCCTATGAGATTTGGATCGAAGAAAACCAAATGTTGCATATTTCAAAATATTTGGATGTAAATGCTTCATCCACAACAATGGCAAGGACAATCTAAAGGCTTTTGATGCTAAAGCTAATGAAGGTATCTTCTTAGGATACTCACCGAAAGCAAAGCCTCAAGAGTACTCAATAAAAGGACTATGGTTGCGAAGAATCCATTCATGTGGTATTCGATGAGCCAAATGTAAATGGAGAAGACATTGAAGAGTCACCGATAAGTCAATCATCCAACCATACGAAGAGTCCCTATGCTTTGAAGCCGAATTATCAATTCGGAAGAAGATGAGATAGTGAATCTCAAAAACAATTGGAAAATTTGCAGCCAAGTGATTATGAGAGAGACCCGCCACAAGAAATACGTACCGCAAGTCAATCAAATCCGACTAACTTACTCCAACTTTGATGTAAGATGGCCGAGAGATCATCCACCGAACTTGTCATTGGAGATATAAGAGAAGGTGTCAAAACAAGATCCGAACTCAACAAGAAGCCATGTTCACATGCTTCATCTCGCAAATAGAGCCCAAAGACGTGTCACAAGCATTGGACGACACACATTGGATTCAAGCTATGCAAGAAGAGTGAATCGCTTTGAAAGAAATAAAGTATGGGAATTAGTGCAAAGACCCATACATCAAAATGTTATTGGCACCAAATGGGTGTTCGAAATAAGATGAACGAGGAAGGTTCTGTGGTAAGAAACAAAGCAAGACTAGTAGCCAAAGGATATTGCCAAGAAGAAGGGATAGATTTTGATGAAACATTTGCCCTCGTAGCAAGATTGGAAGCTATAAGGATGTTTCTTGCCTATGCGACTCACAAGGATTTCATTGTATATCGATGGATGTAAAAAGTGCATTCCTAAATGGTTTATTGGAAGAAGAAGTGTATCTTGAACAACCTCCGAGGATTTGAAGCGAAAGACTCTTGGAGATAAGGTATACAAACTTAAGAAAGCTCTATATGGATTGAAACAGGCACCCAGAGCATAGTATGATACTTTGTCACAATTCCTAACCGAAAATGGATTCACAAAAGGAAAAGTAGATAGAACGCTTTTCAGAATTCAAGACAAAAAGAGTATCTTTGCTTGTTCAAATATATGTGGATGACATCATTTTTGGATCCACAAACAAAGAGTCATGTGAAAAGTTTTCAAACCTCATGCAAAGTAAATTTGAAATGAGCATGATGGGAGAGCCGACATTCTTCCTTGGACTCCAAGTGAAACAATAAAGGATGGAACCTTCATAAGTCAAACAAAATACACCGAGATTTAATGAAGAAGTTTGGTATGGAGGAGAAGTCTTCTCGTAAAAATACCAATGAATATATCATCAAAATGGACATGGATGCGAGATGGCAAGCCCTCAGAGATCAAACAAGATACTGAGCACTTATTGGATCATTGCTCTATCTCACAAAGCGGCCAGCGGATATCACCTTTGATGTAGGTGTATGTGCAAGATTTCAATCTGCTCCAAAAGAGAGCCATATGACAAAGAAATAAGAGAATATTGAGATACTTGAAAGGAAGCCAAGAAGTTGGCTTATGGTATCCAAAGGAAGGTGGATTCAAGCTAATTGGCTATTCAGATTCGACTATCTTTGGATGCAGAGTGGACAGGAAGAAGAGCACTTCAGGCACATGTCAAATGCTAGGAAACAAAGTGATTTCTGGTTTAGCAAGAAGCAAAACTCAATAGCCACCTCTACAAAATGAGGCGAGAATACATAGGCTGGCGAGCAAATTCTTGTGCCCAAGTCCTATGGATGAGACAAAGAATGAGAGACTATGAAGTTGAGGAAAAAGAAATTCCAATCATGTGTGATAACACAAGTGCAATTGCCATTACTCAAAATCCTGTGTTGCACTCAAGAACAAAGCATATCGATGTCAGATATCACTTCATAAGAGATCACGTTGAAAAGAAGGACATCATCTTGGAATATATCTCAACCGATAAACGATCGGTGACATCTTCACAAAACCATTATGTGAGTCAAGATTTGAAGAACTCAAACACGAGTTGGGGTTAATTGAACTGAGCTGACACTCAGAAGAATCAAAGAAAATAAATGGAACAGAAAAGGAGGTGAAAAGGAGGTGAACACTAAAATCACCAAGAATCACCAGATCGGAAAGATGACTACACCGAGTCACCGATAGTTGAGTCACCAAGAGAGTCATGTGAAGTAGAGTTAAATCATAAGGGATAAGGCGAGTCACTTATGAGCAAAGTGACAAAAACGCAGTCGTTTTGACAAAGCGGAAATGTTTTAAGGAATACGTCAAAGATAATGATGATGTGTACATAAAAAGCCGCACACCAAGCTTATGATTGGATATAAATGCCGCATTAAATACGAGACATTAAATGCTAAATAGGCATGCAAAATCTAAGCCGTTGATTTCGATCACATTTCAAAAACCACCCGCACGTCCTTTCATAAACCATACTTAAACCATTTCCGTCCGTTTCTCTCTCACACTACCAAAACTGTTCATCTCTTTCTCTCAAAGCAAAGGCAAAAATTCTCTCTAAACCCTATCTATTTTCAAATCGATCTCTAAGTTTTTCTTCGATAAAATCCTGAAAAATGGCCCCAACCTACGACTTTGTCAAATTAGGAAAGCAAATCCACACCGGGTCTCACCGTGGATTTCGACGGGAATGGTGAAACAGGGTCCGACAACACCCTAGTGAAGAAAATCGCTGAAAAATTGGAAACGACGCGGAAACCGTTTACGGCGTTAGAATATCCGATGACCTATGTGGAGGAAGTCGCATACTTCTACGTGAATGCCGAGATTCACGATGAAGGAATAAAGTCATCTGCTTCACGGAAAGCGGTGACTATCTCGCCAAGGATTTGGTGAACATTGCTCACTACCGCCAGGGAGCATCGAGATTAACGGCGATGTAAACCTGGCCGATGCTTGGAAAGAAATAGCCAAGCCCGACTATGCTTTGATAAAATAGTATACACAAAAAAACAAGAGACTCGAAGGAGGACTATCACAAGTCAAGTTGGACATAGTTGCCAAATGTATTGACATCAAATTTGGCACTTTTGACCAATCACAAAAGCAAAGTGATTGTAATGGCTGCAATCATCGCAGAAAAGAAGATAAACTCGGGTGAGTTTGTCTACAAAGACTCTGCCGAACGTAGGGAACAAATCCTTCAAAGAAGATGGCACATTTGGAGGATCCCTGGATATGGCCTAGTGATTGGCCGACTGATGGAGGTGAAAGGAGTCCCTCTTAGACATGGGAAGGCATTCCATGTTAACAAGAGGATGTTGTTCAGAGCAAACCTCTCAGGCGCACGAAGAGAGCCTATGCCAAGAGAGCGACACTAGTGAGGGGGAATCACCTGACCAAGAAGATACAAATTGCTTTCCTCCCCACCCAAGAAGAAAGCGCCCTGCGCAGCTAAGAAGATCGCGCCCTGCAGCAAAGAAAGCCAAACACGCTCCCCCCCGCAACAGAGTCACCCGTCCCTGCAGCCGTGTGTCTCCCCCTCGCAGCTGCGGTCGAGAAGGACTCACAAATACCTTCTCCGATCGTCAAAGAGGAGAACCGAGAAGCCAAGACGACCCGCTCCTCGAAAAAGACACCAACATCGCCCCCGCCGCCTGACTCGAAGAAACCGTCTCTCGAACCAAAATCCCTCTGGTACAAACTAGGAGACGAAGGAGAATCATCAAGCACTCCGAGCTTGAGAAACCGGCCGAGTCACCACTCACCGGAGCAGACATCTGAGACTCGCTACGGGAGAAGTAGAGTCCCAGATGTAATTGATGAAATAATAAGTCTCACAAGGCGACGATCAGCAGAGGCAACCGGAAGACACAAATCGTAGTCCACACAACTAAAACACAAGCGAAAGGTGATAAAACGGATAGTGATGTGATGATCCTATCTCCACCTTACCCGGACATCCAAAATCGTCCTGTGAGTGGAGGAAATGGAAGTTGAGTAAATCAAGGGAACCGCCCAACGGCTGAGTTTATAGAAGAAGAAGAGAACTGTTAAACTTCCTCGGACTAACCACTGTGCTCCCAAAGATCGGATGAAGACAATCGCACGGACATCCTGCAGATCTACAAGGACAAGGAGAAATAAAAGCAAGGGAGGAAGGCCGAGGCACGTGAGAAGGCAAGCATCTGTCCTATCTCCCACCATAGAACACACACATCCTCTCCTTGATGTCTTCTCTGACAGTGATGAGGATCCGGAGAATGTCTGCCGCCACGTAAGAATTGCAAATGCAAAGCAAGCATTGCATGAATCCGAATCCTTCACGAGCAAAGATTGATGGAGGGACCGGGAGAGTCCTCCGAACACAGCTGAAATCGATCCAATGGGAGTGGTTCAAAAATCGACATCGTTGTTGCTGCCACCACTTCCCAAAGACACTCGGAAGAAGGCAATAAGGGACATGGCGATGAAACCGGATAATGGGGACCCCAAATGAGCCAACCCCTATTGAAGGTGTGTTACCACCGCCCCAACGGCCGAACATTCAATCGAAACAAATGGAGCTTGGAGACGAGTGACCCCATTCTCCAAGTCACTCACCTGGTCAGTGCGCCACCGGGGGGGAAACTCCCTCCACCGCAGCAAGGTCGGAGGATGCTTTGCAGATGACTCCACAACGAATCAAGGAGGCGAAGTAGAGAAAATACAAACACAAGAAGAACAAAGAAGTTACCATCAACGAAGCTCGCATACTGAGACTGTCTCACCGAGGTGCCAACCGCTATGAAGGCTAATGACGTTGCCGATGCAAATCGAGGCACGGGAAAGAATGTACTGGAGTTAACACTGGCGATGAAAGTGCAATCCATGGGGTTTTTGACTCCAATGGATGCCACCACGAAAGACCCTAAGACAACCGACACCGTCGAAAGGGAGGACCAAGGCCTCGCCGCAGAGAGACTGCGGAGGTAATGAAGGCCCACGGGAGGTTGAGACTTCCCGGTAAAGAAGTCGGTAGAGAACATCCTCCCCGCTATCATCGACCCATCCGAGAAGGAGATAAGCGCACTTCATGATTCCCAGGATAATCCTCGATGTAACCTTTCTCGGGATCGGAAGGCGAAGAAGAAGTTCGAGTCATCCCCGTGACGGATCCAAAAGACTCAGCTGCGGATGTTCCAAGCACGAGCAAGTCCGATCCCAAGACTACTCACAAACATTTAATTTTGATGATGAGCCACCAATGGAAATCTCATCATCGTCCGATGACGCTTCGATAAGGCCGAGGACCAGCCTACTCATTTGGAGAAAGCAAACGAGACCAACGAAGTTGTTGAGACAAATGAGGCTCAGCAAGTCGGGTCCACTTCACAACAAAACCCACCAACCGTAATCCATCGCGCAGCTCCTCAAGTCAAGCTGCGCAGCAGGTCGATTCCTAAAAGGACTTCACGCACACCGCTCATCATCGAACAAATCCCGTTGGCGGTGATGAATCCTTTATAGAATCCTTTCCTTTTTCCCTGGAGGTACCCGACCTCCATGAAGAGTCGAGAACGAACGCGCATGCTACCACGCACAGCTCCCATTTTTCCATCGTGCACCATTGTTCCAAATGATTATGATTTTGACGCCGCATGGCCATCACCGCAACAAGAATCACCAAGTCCGCGAAGTGTTCAAGGCATTATTCGGCCGAGATTGAACGGATGGAGAGGCATCGCCTCTATGGACATGCGCTGGACAACAGAGATGCCAATCTCATCGCCGATTTAAGAGGCATAACAGTCCGGATCGGAATGGTGGCAAAAAGAAGAACAATGCGTGTGGAACAAGTCGATACTTGTGACATTGTTCAACAAGTCATTGTATGGAGAGCTAAAAATGCCGATGCAAAAACGAAGTCGAGAGAACATATTGAGCACATGCATGAAGCTCACATTGCCGAGATAAAGCATGCTGCGTGAGCAAAACAAGAGTGATCTACAGCGTTTGGAAGAAACCATGAATACAAAATTCAGCCTTCTCATGGCCGAGATGAAGTCGATTTCAAAGAGTCCAACGCTACTCGATCCGACTTCGTCTTTGCATACTCTGCAGCTAGCTCGAGACAAAACTCAACTATCGCCAGGCTCGACTTCCCGCTTGCCAAGATGTTTCAGTGTCCTCTCTTTTTGATGATGCCAAAAAGGGGGAAGAGGAATACCTAAAGGCGCAAGGGGGATCCGAAGTTGAGAAGGAAGGAACAAACAAGGGAAAAGTCACCGAGGAAGTGTTGAAACAAAAGAAAGGAAAGCTTGTTGAGGGGGAAGGATCGACGGATGTGACCTTGATGATTGCACAAACCCCCAACAAGGTCTTGTCACAAACTGACATTATCGAAACTCCTGGACTCGCCACTCCAACACTCGCTTTATCTATGGTGAAAAGAGAAAACAATTGAAGCAGGGGATGAAGGAAGTGGAAGGAAGAATGGATGCCCGGTTATGAACATCTTGAAAGAACATGGAGGCATTCCAAAGAGACAGAGACACTTATGCCATTTCGTATGTCGGGACAGAGCCACGATCGTTGATGAATTTAAAACACTCGAATCAAGGATACTTTGCAAATATGTCTATGGCTCAAGCTTGGGACTTGTACTGGGAAAAGGGTCTCACGTTATGTGAAGAAGCGACATGCAAACAGACTACCGCAATACTCTGCTGGTCACTCCGCTAGTCAATCAACCGGAAGAAGACCCCGAAAGACAAGACACGCCCCGCAGGTAGAGGAAAAGTAGTGGTGGAGGAAGAGGTTTGGACCTGGCCTCGCCCAAAAATATTGAATACGTAGATCCGGAAAGAAATGAGGGATCTATCGGGCGGCTTGACCAAGTAGCAAATTTGCAAGTGGCTAAAACCAACGCCGAGTATGCAAAAAGAATAGAAGAAGAAAACAAGAGACAAACTCAGCTATGGGAGGAAAGACAAGAAAGAATAAGAAGAGATGAAGTCAGGAAGGCATATGAAAAGAAAAAGAAGGCAAAATTACTTTACTTCGAGAAAAAGAGAAGAGAGAAGAAGATGCTGAACAAGATGAAAGAAGGAGACAATAAGGAGATGAAGTGTTGCTTTGTCAATCCTTCGTGTATTTTATTATGTAAATACATACAATGTAAGTCTTCAAATAAAGTCAGAAATTCTTTATTTTTTTCAGAGACAAATATGTGCTCTGATACACATGTAAACATGCTTGATTGTGTAAAAGAACAAGAATGTTATGATCAATAAAAGGATTGATTCTCGCATACATTCTATGTCAATACACTAACTCGTATGTATCTTTGACATTTGCATTTTTGAATGATTTAAGTTTTGGCATCATCAAAAAGGGGAAATTGTTAGAAATTTATTGTTTAGATGTTGATGAATGCCATGTAAAACTTAGAATAGAAAGTTGGCACCCCAATTCTTGTTGTAAAATGCATTGTAATAAATAGAGTCGCTGTCGAGTTAAGTCACCTACGCCCTAACATGCAAGAAGACAAATCAAGACTAGAAGGAAGACTCCGCGAGAGACAAATGAGTATGGCAAAGAAGAGTAGACGGAACTCTATCAAGAAGCAAATGAGATGCAAACAGTGGAGTATCGGTCAAGTCAACTCAAGAAAAGCCAAGTCTCAAGTTGAAGTGACAAGAGTCATCCAATGATTGGAAGTCACTTAAGTCACCTGGGAAAGCAAAGAAATGCAATCAAGTCGAGATAATCGTAAAAGATCCGTTGTAAAATCAAGAGAATTACTTAAACAAGTAATATCTCCATACCACCTTTCTGAGTGCTCACCCCATAAGCGTGCAAATGGAATGAACCAATGGGAAGCACTACACCGTGTCGAACTCGAAAAGGTGAAAGAACAATTCATACGAGGAAATGGCAATTCCAAGGATCGCAACAAGACAAGCCAACGATCGCAAGTGACTTTCAAAAATAAGCCTATCTCTTCAACGGGCAAATTTTTGAAAGATCACTATAAAAGGCCGAGGAATTTAAATTGAGAAAATGAGAGAGACACAAGTGACACAAGAGATAGATCTGAACCAAAAACGCTCAAGCAATTATTAGAAAATCAAATATTCTCAATCCTCAAGCCTACACTACGAAGAACATCAATCCAACACTCACCGTGAAGGAAAGATAACTTCAATCAGCTTGAAGAGGAAAATACGAAAACAAGGGGTCTACATTCCACGAAGGATTGTAGCAAGGTTCAAGGTCGAACCAAGTCTTAAGCTTTTGGAGGGCTTCGTGATCAAATCCAAATAGCTTGAGCAAGTGAGTCAGAGTAGCAAAGCAAATTGCCCTCGTGAAGAAGGTTTCGAGTCGCATTTGAGAAGCTAGCCGAGTGATCAAGGCGTCTCAGATCGAGTCCCAAAGGATCAAGTCAACTCGTGTGATCAAGACTTGTATCCGGACTGGCCACCACTTTGTATACGATCATTACCTAGTGGATTCCTCCAGGAGTTGGAGAAGAGAGGAGTAGAAGAATTACCCCATCTTCGAACCTCTATAAAAATTTCATTGTGTCATTTACATTTCAAAGACTTTAATTCCCGCATTTTTAACTCGCTTATATCTCACGATAAATTTGCTATCCACTTGATTATTTATAAGTACTAAACCAAGCACTAAACTCTTGCTTAATCAAATTTAAGGGTGTTAAGTCTTCCAATAAAACAAAACCACAAATTGAGTTAATTTAGAACCAATAGCTAAGTTATTCCATCAACAAATCGGTTGAGTCTCATTGAGAGATTAACTCTACTGAGTGGCTAAATTGACTGTCCCATCAAGGACACAAAGCAAAGTATCAACTCAGATATTTAAAAGGACTAAGTCGAAAATTTGGTAAGGTTTATTCAACCCCCCTTTCTAAACCTTACACTTACACCCCCTTGGGACCTACAAGTGGTATCGTCAGCGGTTGGTTTATTGAACCCTCCGCATCGGTTATCGAACTAGATCTCCAAACTTCTCAAAGTCCGTTTGATTAAACTTTCAAAACTCTTTTTATCATTAAAAATTATTATCATGGAAGCAAATTTGACACGCATCCCTATGTTCACAATAGAAGAATTTGATGATTGGAAAATTCATATGCAGCTCATCTATCAAAGATTACATGATGAGATGTGGATAGTAATAGAAGATGGGCCACCGCAAATCTTAAAGGTGAACACAAATTTGTAAGAAGAGCCGCACTTGAAGGAGAAGAGGATGTTGCTCCCACACCATGGTTGAAAACCAAGAACTCGAATGGACAAATGATGACAAAAGATATAACCTGGACAATGTAGCCAAGGACATCCTTTACAAGACCTTGACAAAGCCATGTTCAATAAAGTCAAATCATGCAAAACGGCTAAAGAAATCGGGACAAGCCGACATTAATTTGTGAAGGCTCGTGAGCAAATCAAAGAAAACAAATTATCAAAGGTCAGACAAAAATTTGAGAACTTCAAAATGATCTCGGAGAGAACCTGGATCAACTGGATGCTCGATTCACGTAAATCACAAATGAGTTGTCTCGCACTTGGAAAGGAATATACACAAGAAATGTGTATGAAGATCCTAAAAAGTCTTCCAAATGAATGGGAAATGAAGGTCATAAAGATCGAGACATTCCATGGACCTATCAAAGACATCCAACCATGAATTATTCTCGCACCTCAAAGCCTACGAGTTTGAGCCGAGAAGAAAAGACCAGGAAGAGACAATTGCACCCAAAACAAATTTGCTCTAATTGTTAAAGATGGGAAGAGAGCCGAGGTCAAAAAAGTCATTGATCCGTAAGAAATAGCCCGATGGTTAAAGGTTCAACAAGTTCTTCAATAAGAACTACAAGAGAGGAAAGGGTGAATCTTCCGAAGACACTCGGCTCCTCTAAATCAAGGGAAGATAGGCCAACCAAGAGAATGCATCATCAAAAAGTTGAGTATCAAAGGGCCGACAATCCAAGAATGGAAAGAGTCGATCAAAAGGTCAATATCTATGTTGAACTGTAGACAACCAGGTAACTATGCCATTGATCGCCCATATCCTGTAGTCAACAAATACAGAATGAAGAAGAAAGAAAGGTCTTGAGAGAAAGAAGACAAGAAAAGAAAAAGGCAATGATGGTCTGCAGAGATCGCCGAGACAATAAGTCAAGAGAGACAATGATTCGTAGAGCAAAGAAGCCGACTACTCAAGTGACTCAAGAAGAAGCCCCGATCCGCTTGATGGCCAAAGAACAAAATCAACTCCGACCAAGAAGATGAGGTACACTCTAACTCATCAAACTCGCGGACTCGAGTGATAGTGACTGTGACACACACACTTCATCACCCACTCCATCTTTATGATTCATTAGGCAAAATGATGAAAGATTTTGAACACATTAAATCCTCACACACACTATTGAATGAGGAAAACGTTTACTCAACCCCCCTTCTAAACCTTACACTTACACCCCTTGGGACCTATATTAGGCATAATGCGAATATGAATTCAATAGTTACTAGCTTCATATTTTTTCCACAAAAAATATTATTTATTTTGTCAATTTCTTATGAAAAAACATAATTCTTGCTCAATAAGTATAACCAAATATCTGATAATGATCAAATTAGAAAAATTCAAACAGGTACACTACACCATCCGAATAGTACAATACGAATTCCTAGGATAAAATAAAATTTTCAAATTCAACTTAAAAAGGTGAATAAATATAATATAAAACACAAAATTAGGACAAAATATATTCAAATTTAAATATTAATAAAGAAGATTTATATATATATTCAAATCTAATTTTCAATATCTAGTGTTCATAGAAATAAAATAGATATACATATACATGGATTTTGTAGAAATGAATGTGTACATACTTTTTTGGACATAAAATAAATAAATACTAATCACATAAATAATTTTATTTATTTTCTCTATTATTTGGGGTATATTTATTTGTTAATCTCAAATAATAGAAAATTAATTTTCATTCGTGTTTTTAGATTATTTTTATATAATCATGATTTAAGTAGAATGATATGGTATTGATAAATTACAGTCTGATTTTATTTATTAAATTAACATATATAGTAATTTGTTGGTATAAATTTAATTTATCTATGTTTCAATTTATCTACTTTAGTTTAGTTGTAGAAAATTATAGTGACCATATAATTTTAAAGTTTTAGATAACTCAACAAGTGCTTCAAATATATAATTGATTTTTTTTCTTCTCATTTCTCGATATTATAAAGTCAATTTGTGTTTTCTCATTTTTCCAAAATTTTTAATACATAGTTGGATATTTGACATCATTTTTTGTAAGAACGTATTAAATTATTGTAAATAATTAATACTTAATAAATCCTATATTATTTTGTTCAGGTGAATACATGTCAACTTGCACCCCTTTTCATGTTCAAAGGACGGGGCTGGTGTAAGTCTTGAGATACTCGCCATGTCCTGCCTTATTATAATTTTTATAATGTATAAATTTTTTAATGTTAAAACTATATAATATTCTATTATATTACACTCCGTGCATCGCACGGGTGATATACTAGTTTTGTACTTAAAAGTCCCCAAATGACTAAAGTTTGTAGAACTCCCTCTCCTTTTTCACAAATCCCTAATTTATTTTCTTCCTCAAATACATCCCTCTCTCTAACTCTTATCCCCGACACCTCTCTGCCAAATCAATTATCTCAATTCCCCCCTTTTTTTCTTCTTCCTCTTATTTTTCTTTCTCAATCTTCCTACATGGTGCATACAAACGCCAACCGACAATTGGAGATGGAAGGGATTAATTCAAAATTCTTGGTTTCCTTTTTGGTATGTGTTAATATCTTCTGGGATGATTTGGGATTTTCCGGCGAACAACGGCTTGGGTGGTGGTAGAAAAAGGAGGTTTGGATAGAGTTTGGGCTATGAATGGTGCCTAATGAGAAACATGATTTTTCTTTTGGGGAAGATTATCTTGACTCGATTTTTTAAAGAGGTAGATGAAAACATATCTATTGGGGAATACTGTGTATTTATAGGGTTAATGTATTAATGTATGGTATTTGATGATAAGTAGGATTCAAAAAATGACAGAATAAAAATCTGATTTTTACTCGTATAATAAGAGTGAAGTTCTATCTCTAATAGGATTTAAAGAAATCTGGATTGTAAAAGGATAATGACTGAATTATAAATATTAGTATATGATGAATAAAACAATTAAGATAATTTTAACATAGATAATAAAAATTAAATAATTTAAAAAAATACGGGATAATACATACTATCCCCTTTAACAAAATTTCATCCTCAAATTCATTTTCTTACCAAAGTTCATAAAAAGCCGTGAATTTCTTGTATAATATGGAAAGTACATACGCAATAATGCTTTTAAAAAAATAAAGATATTAATTTATAAAATGTACTTCTAAAATAGGATAATATGACATTTCATGAATAAATGGAATAGCTAACATAATAAGCTGCATACCTTTAGGAATCCTATGAGATGTGTCGGAGATGGATATCACTAGACTATTTTCTTTTTAAAATTTGAAAAGACATTGTTTCTCAAGTCTATAGAACCTTAGACCCGCTCCGATACCACCTCGTAACGCCCGAAATTTTGAATTATAAAATATGTGCTAATATTCATTTTACTGTATATATTTTTTCCATAATAAATATGAGAAAGACAACTCGTTATAGCGGGCCATTTAATTTTCAAAAGAACAATAATTACAGTGGAAACAATCGCATAAAATAATTTGAATAAAATTTGACATCTACATATAATTCTATCAGACCATTTGGCAGTGAAAGACTTTGAAAAATATCGTGTACATACTTTTATTTATAAGAGAAATTAGGCCTGTAAATATATTTCATTTAAAATTCAATAGAAATAGCGGAAGCAAATTATAAAGTGTAGAAAATTCATATATTCGTTTATTTCTAAGAAATTAGCACATTTGCTAATTTATATGAAAGAAATATCCCCTTTTGTCTATTTACACAAATAAACTTTTAAAATCATAGTAATTCATCATTTATTATCTCAATTCAAAAATTTCCTAGAAATTGAACATCTGTTCTCAACACCAATCAATTATCACACGGAGTCTAGCAACGTAGGTAAATACTTAGAAAATAATAATTTATTTAATAATTTCTTATTCAATTGAAAATTAACATTTGAAAAAGACATCACTCTCGTAGTTGCATAGGAAAATCATAATTCGTACAATAATTCCTTATTTAATTGAAAACAACATTTAAAAATAAAAAGACATTACTCCAATAGTTTCATAGGCCACCCATTATCCACCGCCAATAATCATCGCCGACTCCTTAACCTAAAAAGTTTGATTATATATGGGGTGAGCGACATAGCTCAGTGGAGTCAAAATTGTCTAAGCAAAATACACAGATATCTCACATACACATGCAAATACAATCCAATAAAACATAGCAAAGATATTTTGAAAAACTGTAGACATGGACATAGATTGCACTGCAGGGGTTGCACCTGAGGGATACATCGACCCCGGACCTCTTGAGTACCTGGCTGATGGGTGTCTAAAGCAACTTTACTACACATTCATGCAAAATAATCTAAGCATTTAACATGGACAATATATAAAGTTAAGAAAACAAACCCCACCTTAAAATAATTGCAGATATCTTGTGCAGCAAATGTAGAAAAATGCAGTAATTTCTAATCCTCATTTCCTACGATTATTTATAAAATATTAAATAAATAAATAATATAGTAAAATAGGATAAGTATAAATGGAAATTTTAAAACTAAAGTTGAATAAGAAATACCGATTTGTCTTGAATATCAGATCAAATGGCTGGTCAACTTTCTCAAATAAAGAGTCAATGGATGACTTATAGACAATTGGTAATTTGAAGGGGTCATTTTATAATTTCTGGAAGCTGGTGGATTAAATCCCCATATTTTGTACTTAAAAGTCCCCATCTGACTAAAGTTTGTAGAACTCTCTCTCCTTTTTCACAAATCCCTAATTTCTTTTCTTCCTCAAATACATCCCTCTCTCTAACTCTTCCTCCCCACACCTCTCTGCCACATCCATTCTCTCTATTCCCCCTTTATTTTCTTCTTCCTTTTATTTTTCTTTCTCAATCTTCCTACATGGTGCATACAACTGCCAACCGACAATTGGAGATGGAAGGGAATAATTCAAAATTATGGGTTTCCTTTTTGGTATGGGTTAATATCTTTTGGGATGATTTGGGATTTTCCAGCGAACAACGGCTTGGGTGGTGGTAGGAAAAGGAGGTTTGGATAGAGTTTGGGCTATGAATGGTGATTAATGAGAAACATTATTTTTCTTTTGGGGAATATTATCTTGACTCAATATTTGACAGAGGTAGATGAAAAAAATCTGTTGGGGAATACTGTGTATTTATAGGGCTAATGTACTAATGTATGGTCTTTGATGATAAGTAGGATTCAAAAAATGATAGAATAAAAATATGATTTTATTTGTTTAATAAGAGTGAATCTCTATATCTAATAGGATTTATAGAAATTTGGATTGCAAAAGGATAATGACTGAATTATAAATATTAATATCTGATGAATAAAACAATTAAGATAATTTTAACATAGATAATAAAAATTAAATAATTTAAAAAAGATATTACATACTATCCCCCTTTAACAAAATTTTGTCCTCGAAATTCGTTTTCTTACCAATGTTCATAAAAAAACCGAGGAATTTCTTGTCTAATATGGAAAGTACATACGCAATAATGCTTTTGAAAAAATAAAGATATTAATTTATAAAATGTACTTCTAAAATAGGACAATATGACATTAGATGAATAAATAGAATAGCTAACATAATAAGTTGCATACCTTTAGGAATCCGGCGAGATGTGGCGGAGGTGGATGTCACTAGACTATTTTCCTTTTAAAATTTGAAAATTCATTTGTTTTCAAGTCAACAGAACTGTAGACCCGCTCTGATACCACCTGTAACGCCCCGAAATTTTGAACTATATAATATGTGCAAATATTTATTTTACCGTATATATTTTTTTCCATAAGAAACATCAGAAAGACAACTCGTTATAGCAAACCATTTAATTTTCAAAAGAACAATAATTACAGTGGAAACAATCGCATAAAATTTGAATAAAGTTTGACATCGACATATAATTCTATCAGACCATTTGACAAAGATTGAAAGACTTTGAAAAATATCGCGTACATACTTTTATTTTATAAGAGAAATTAGGCATGTAAATATATTTCATTTAAAATTCAATAAAATAATAATGAAGCAATTTATAAAGTGCGTAAAATTCATATATTCGTTTATTTCTAAGAAATTAGCACATTTGCTAATTTATATGAAAGAAATATCCCTTTTGTCTATTTACACAAATAAACTTTGAAAATCTTAGTAATTCGTCATTTATTATCTCAATTCAAAAATTTTCTAGAAATTGAACATCCGCTCTCAACACCACTAAATTATCACAAGGAGTCTAGCATTGTAGATAAATACTTAGAAAATAATAATTTGTTTAATAATTTCTTATTCAATTGAAAATTAACATATGAAAAGACATCACTCTCGTAGTTGCATAGGAAAATCATAATTGCGTACAATAATTCCTCATTTAATTGAAAACAACATTTAAAAATAAAATACATTACTCCAATAGTTTCATTGGCCACCCATTATCCACCGCCAATAACCATCGCGACTCCTTAACCTGAAAAGTTTGATTATATATGGGGTGATCGACACAAAAGTCGGTGAGTCAAAGTTGTCCAAGCTAAATACACAGATATCTCACATAGACATGCAAATACAATCCAATAGAACATAGCATAGATCTTTTGAAAACCATAAACATGGATATAGATTGCACTTCGGGTTCCACTGAGGGATACATCGACCCTGACCTCTTGAGTCTCGGGTGATGGGTGTCTAGAGCAATCACTACACATTCATGCCAAAATAATCTAAGCATTTAATAAGAACAATAAAGTTTAGAAAATAAACTCCACCTTAAAATAATTGCGAGATATCTTGTGCATCAAATGTAGAAAGATGCAGTAATTCCTAATCCTCATTTCCTACGATAATTTATAAAATATAAAATAAATAAATAATATAGTAAAATAGGATAAGTATAAATGGAAATTTGAAGACTAAAGTTGAATAAGAAATACCAATTTGTCTTGAATATCGGATCAAATGGTCTGTGAAATTTCTCAAATAAAGAGTCAATGGTCGAAACATAGACAATTGGGAATTTGAAGGGGTCATTTTATAATTTACGAAGTCGTGGCTTAAATCCCCATATTTTGTACTTAAAAGTCCCCAACCTGACTAAAGTTTGTAGAACTCTCCTGCTTTTTTCACAAATCCCTAATTTCTTTTCTTTCTCAAATACATCCATCTCTCTAACTCTTCTCCCCGACACCTCTCCGCCACATCCATTCCTCTTATTTTTCTTTCTCAATCTTCCTACATGGTGCATACAAACGCCAACCGATAATTAGAGATGGAAGATATTAATTCAAAATTATGGGCTTAAGCTTTTTGTATGGGTTAATATATTTTGGGATGATTTCGATTTTTCGGCGAACAACGGCTTGGGTGGTGGTAGAAAAGCGGTTTTGATAGAGTTTGGGCTATGAATGGTGATTAACGAAAACATGATTTCTTTTGGGGAAGATTATCTTGACTCGATTTTTGACAGAGGTAGATGAAAAAATGTTCGCCTTATTTTTTAGCTTCCCCGCAAGTGTACGGTGCAGTTTATAGAATAGGGTTAGCAAGGTCGAATCCACAGGGACTAATAAATTAATATACTAATTACTGGATTATAATTACCTTATTTTTATCTAGACTATCGAATTTGAGATGAATTGGTTTTATTAACACTAAAGCAGAAATTTATCCTAAAAGAAACAAAACAAATAGTGGATTAAAAGATCAAGTATGAATGAATGGATTCATGGGTTATGGTTTCAGTTAATATCCCCTTTCATTATCAGATTAATCAAACCAAAGTTAAACGTATTCTTCCCTATAGACCAATCACAAAAGTAATTTACCCTCTCTATCGAGATGTATGTAAAAGCATTGATTGGAATATCTATGCTAGCATCTCTACTCAACATGAGATATCCAACTCCCAAAAGTTCAAAAGATTATAAAGCCTCACGAATATTCATGCACTTCTCAATCATGCAAGATATTCATGTCAAGTACTCATAGATCTAGTATTGAAACTCATCGGTTAGAATTATGAATCAATACATCAAACAAGTTAAACCAAACATGTTTTGATAAAACAAGAATTAAATCAAAGTACTTGAATAGGGTTGGAAAACATTAACTTCAATTGTCATTAATTATCAAATAAAAGTATCCATTAACCTACTCCCAAACCCGGGAATCACAAGAAGTTTAGCTAGACATAGAAAACAAATAATTTATAGACAAATTATCCATGTTCATGTCTACTAATTGAATGATAAAAATACTATGGAGTGAGTGAACTCGGGGATGATGACGATCTCTTAATCTATCTTCAATCCTCAAAGGTGTGGTTGCGGTCTTGATCGATCTCTCCAATTCTCCGGTGGAAAATAGCTCTTTTCTCTGTTTTCTAGGGCAAAAATCAGTGTGTCCCTGTTTGTGGCCGCCCTGTCTCGATTTGTACTCCGTTTGGGTCGAAACCTAGTTGAACATGAGTCGACTGCTTTTCCCGCAGAAAGCGCCACAGCCCCGCGCTAGGGCACGCCCGCCCCATGTCTTTGAGGTGCGGGGCAGATTTGTCCAAACCATCGAAGGAAGCACGGGCCATGCTATATAGCACGACCAGCCCGTCTTTGTAGTCGGTTGAACTTGAGTTTGAGTTGAGAGCACGGTTGTGCTTTGGGGGAGCACGCCCCGCCCGTGCTCACCGTAGCAACTAGTACTCAGCCATTTTCTTCGGTTTTTCGCCTTTCATCCGACTTCTTCTCGATTCGACTCAAACTTCGTCCTTCACATCAAGTATTGGCGATTCTTTATTGCAATGCTCAATTATTGCCAAAATGCTATAATTATCAATAAATTCCTACAAAACGAGCAAAGCGTAATCCTTTTCCACAAAACAGAATAAAGCCTTATTTACTCATGTAATGCATGCATATCAACACATTTTAGCTAAAATTAAGCCCAAAATACATGAAAAATACATGCCAATTAAACCCCCAAACTTAAACTGGATGAGTCGGTCAATACTTTGTAAACAAGACAACACAAATGGGGTAAAGAAGAGCAACTCAGAACACCGCATCACAATTCATGTCGTTATCCATAGACATCAAGCACAAACCAACCAAGTTTCAAATATCTAACACGGAGCATAAGTCTATCGAATCATGTCAAATACTTCAAATTACGGCTCTCATGGATAAAGTGTATACTCTACTCACTAGGATAATAAGGGGTCATATCAATGTTGAAGAATTACCATATCTTGCAAATCGCGTCTCACATCTCCGCCACTTTCGATTGTATGCAATTCACAAATCGAAAGGACTTTGCTTATGGTTGTAATGAAGGCTCTTTGGTTAAGGTAGGGAAATATGGATAAAGTGACTCAAACTCAAAGCGTATAGATTGGTAAGTGCATTGTTTTTCTCAAACACTTATTCTTATTCAAATCAACTATGCACCCCAATCACCTTTTCATATCACATATCTATTTCTCCCTTCTTTTCATACAATTCATTCTCATTCGCCTTACATCACAATTTCCAGCCTATATATTACTTACTACGACTCACTTTTTTTTTCGCTTTTTTTTTAGTTTTTCGACTCTTTTGTGAGTATCCTCCCTTTCCCTCCTTTTCTTCTTTTATTCCCAATCACCCAACATATACACTATTTTCTAACTTCTTGATACCCTTTCATTCAACCCTTTATTCAATCCCTTTACTCAATGTTATACGCTCAAGCTTAGGGTAATGATATATCAAGTTAAGTTTTAAGGCTTGAAATGTGGCTATCAAAAATCAGGCAATAGGCTCAAATTGGCTAACTAGGGAAATCAAATATCATAAGGTAGGCAAAAAGGCTTGAAAGGCTTAACAAAAATGGCCTAAAATCATTTTCATGAATGCATACAACATGTGACTTTGACGAGATACCAGAGCAAGTACTAGAATTCAACTCAACATGAATGACACACTCAATCAACAAACAAGACTGCATAATATGAAAGCAGTAAAGGCTCAAAAAGCTCACAGGCTTGTAAGTGCATAATTCAAAGTGTATTAACCATGATCCCAATAATCACATGCTCCATATTAATTATTCTCAACCCGGTCAACTCACGCTCAACACCCAATTCAAAACAACATAAACTGTTCAACACATGCTCCCAAGATCAACAAACACACAATAGCGTGGCGGTCAACACAAAACATAAACTGGTCAACTCACTCCCTAAACAACTAAGAAAGCAATAAATGTGCTAAAGCAATAAACGTGCTAAAAAAAATTTAAAACATCTAATGCAATGCATACTACATGCTCTAAATGCAACTACATGAATGCAAAAACGCCACACCCTTCAATAAAATTACTATCTCTTCCCCCAAACTTGAATGAAATTATAGCGCATAGAAGAGAAAGTAGAATTTCAAAGAAAAGTATGGAAAGGACATGGATCACTGTGGGGGTGGCGACGGAAAGTGGCCCTGGGAGATATGCCACATTTGTATATGATGCAACATCTGCAATATCTCCAACTCCCGTTGCTCCTGGGCCTGGTGCCTCAGCGCCTGGGCTTGGTACCTTTGCTCCTGCTCTGCTCGGAAAGCACGGAACTCATCCTGGTGATGCCGGAAGTCGTTCCTATATTGTGGCATGCTCTCCTCAAGAGCATAGAGTCTATCATGATCATACTGTCCCCCACGCTCCTCACCTTGGTAGGAGCTCTCTGGAATGTCGGGCCGCCCTGCTCGAAGCCCCTCTCGTGCCGATCGTACTCCGTTGCCTCCATCACCAAATCCTCTTCATCGGGTAACCTTACTACCCTCCTCCTTTTTCGTGCAGTCAGGCCGTCCATGACCCTGATATGTGCCTCAGAGTTCAGGAGCCAGTTACTTTGATTGTCCACCACAACAATGAGTCATTTAGGGGTTAGGGAGGGGGAAAACAGACCCGACTTTTAGTTGAAAACAGAGATGTTCTCCTCTTGATTATGATCTTCATGGTGCGGGAGGGCGTTCATGTTGATGCTTCGATCGCTTCTCTATCGGCTCCATTCGGCGCATATCAACCCCAAAATGTTGAGCAATGGGGTTATCATTCCCCATTTAATATTATCTCCGTGTCCTCGCCGAGAAATGTAAACGGCGTGTTCCACAAAGTACGCCGCCATATTGTTTGATAAATGGTTTTATCATGATTTTGATGATTTTGATTTTACACCAAAACAATGGTTTTAAAGGTTGTCCAAATACTCCTAAATGATTTAAAATGATTTTAATATTTTCCTGAGTATTTCTTCAAGTTTTATTTTGGACAAAATTGGACAACACATTTAATAATTTTTGTGTCAACGGGCTTACACATTAAAACATTGTTTCTAAATGTTGTCCTAATACTCCCGATTGGTCTAAAATGTTTTCACTATTTTTCAAGTATTTCTTGAAGTTTATTTTCGATATAAAATTGGACAACACTTTTGTTTTGAGGTCAACCGTCGGCCAGATAGGGCAACCCGTGACTGAAAGTTGAGGAAAAGCGAAAAACTTCATGTTTGCGAGAAAATGGTCAGAACCGATCGCCCTATAGGGCAACCGGTGTCACAACGTCCGGTCGACTATAGGGCGACCGTGACTGGGAGCAAAATCGAAATGAACTTCTCTTTCATTTTTTTGATGAGTGCGACCGGTTGTGGTTAGGGTCGAATGATCGAGGTTCACGCGTCGACCGGTTGCCCTGTGTAAATGTTGATACGATTTTTTCAAACTCTATTTCGTGATGCACGGCCGCCTTCTTTAGTTTGACAAAAAAATGTAATCGTTGTTCACAGACATCTTTTCCTTAATTTGTGGGATTGATTTCTAACAGCTCTTTTCTTCAATTGTCTTGCAATTTTTTACAGAATTCATGTCCCCAAGAGGAGCCTATCATGTACAAGACATCTTCTATAAATAGAGGAAGAATTGAAGCAACACAAAAAAAGAGAGAACAACACAACACAACAAGATATTCTCAAGCAAACACTTGGTCTTCTATTGTCATTATTCTTGTTGTAAATTGCCTAGCTTATCACTTTCACATCCTTGAGGTCTAGGCTATTCTTGATTACACTTGCACTCAATTGTATTATCAATTACTCCAGTTGTAATCTTGAATTTTTTGGTTATCATTCAACACAAGATATCCTTGTGAGTGTTCTTGTGGTAAGAGCACACTTGGGTGATCTAGGTGTTAGGTGTGAGAAGATTGTGGTAATCTTCTTGTTGAGGTGTTGAAGAATTTGATATTCTTCAAGGCTGAAGATTGTGGTAATCTTCACAAGGTGCCGTTGGAGATTGTGGTAATCTTCAAGTGAGATTGTGGTAATCTCAAAGGTGGTGCTGAAGAAGAGTGTGGTGCTCTTCAAGGTGTTGTTGTAAGTTGGTGTTGTATTAATTTGTGGTAAATTAATAAAATCTTTTTCTTTTTGAAATCCATCCCTGATATACTTTGGGTGGTAGAGGATTAGGCCCTAGGTGGGTTGAACCTCTTTAAATCGACGTGTGTTGTTTACATTCCGCACCTTTATTATTGTGTTTGAGCATTTGTTTAAAAAAAGGGCGAAATCGAAAAGATGGAGATAATCTATTCACCCCCTCTAGATTATCGTAGCCGCTGACTTACAAGTGGTATAAGAGCCAAACTCTTTGGCAAGCTCGTTTCACATCGCGAGTGAAGAGAAACGATCGTCGGCTACTGAACGAAGCTCATCTATCCGCACCTCCACCACCAAGCCACCACTATTTGATTCCAAAAATTTTAATTTTTGGAAAGAAAGAATGGAATGCTATCTACAAGGTTGCGGGTTCGACATTTGGAACACCGTCATTAATGGAGAATCCATTCCGATGAAAGATACACCACACACCTCAAAAGGCTTCAAAAAGCTCAATGATGAAGAAAAGAAAATCATCTCCTTAAACGGTAAGGCTTTAAATATTTTGTATTGTTCACTTACTAATATAGAATATGAACATATTGTAGGAATAAAATCGGCACATGAAGTATGCCAAAATTAGAAGCCATCTATGGAGTATTTGCAAATGAAAGGAGTCAAACAAAAGCATCTACTTCTCAAGGTCATACAAGCTCAAATCTAAGGAACAAGCCTCCTACAACTTCCAACTATGAAGAAGTTGAATATTGTTTTATGGGCATAAATGAAGAAAACGAGGTATGTCTTAAACCCTCTACTTCCTATGATATTGTCATTCAAAATGATTATAGTGATTTACAAAATGATTATGATGAGCTACAAGATGAATTCCAAAACTTACTTGTTAAATACAAAAATTTGAAAAAGGAATTCATTGTTTTGAAAATGATAAGATAGTTTATTTACTTCCTATGAATCACTATCATTTGCTCACACCACCACTCTTGACAAGGTTAGAAACCTTGAGAAAGAAAATAGTACTTTGTTGAGGATATAAATTGCTTGAAAATGATTTATCTAAATCCAACTTGAAAATCAATAGAATAACCAATATTGTTGATTGTTGATAATTCAAACTAGAACTTGATCATAAGCTAAGGGTGTCAATCACATGAAAAAGAATCAAGTCTCTAAGACGTTGGTCATTATGCTCCTAGAATTATTACATGCTTTTATTGCGTAAAAAGGGTCATACGGTAAATACTTGTCGGGCTAGAAATAGCTCTAATTATTGTTGGAGACCTAAAAGTCTCAATACTAATCCCAAAGGACCCAAACACTTGAGGGTACCACAAAATAATGTCATATTAGGTATCCGTGAAATAATGATCGAAGAAAACTCATACCGCTAATAAGGCATCAAATGACCGTTTCATTTGATCAAAGAAGGAGAAACTATTCACAAAGTCAATTTCCAAGAAGAGGATATAATCAAAAATGGGAAGAACACAATCCTTGGAAATGGCAAAGACATCATCAACAAGATGATTTTCAAAGAAGAAGAGACCGTCAACAATGGGAAGGACAAAAATTTTGGAGATGGAGTAATTGGAGAGATTACCATCAACATGAAGATTTTCAAAAGGGAAAATATCATCAACAATGGAAAACCCATGGAAACGGCATAATTGGTAAATCGTATCTCCCTAATTAAATATGCATTTTATTAGTCTATTATGCATGTTTTTATTTGTGTCCTACTTGCAAAATGAGTTTTCATGTATTTAAATTTTAAATTAAGGTCTTCAACTTATTTGTATTTTTAAAATTTTTGAAAAAGAAGACCTTATATGATGTCTTTAAAACTCTTGTGCATTTTTGTAGACTAAAGTGTATTATCATCTCTTATGGATTTTTATGGCATGAGCTTACTTGTGATATCTCTTAGCCTACACTTTTATCATTATGATTTGTGCTAGATTTGTTTTTAAGAATTGTGTAGGATTTACATATTTTCACAAATGGCCATTTTGTCAAGAAAGGCATATATTATCGAGGTACGTTTACTTGTGTTACTTTTACTCTTATGTACTCGATATATGTATTGCCATATACCTATGTGCTTGTTTTTTATAATATTTCATACAAATGCCATTAAGAGGATTTTTTGAAAGGCACTATTCAATATTTGATTACACATATTTGCTTTGTCAACTTTTGTTCAAATACTTCTTCTAAAATGAGGTCTCAATTATATGCTATCGGATTTTCAAATTTCAAAAGAGACCTTTTGTAGCTTTCTTAAGCTTATTTGAACTTGCATGATTTATTAGACTCTTGATGATTTTCTAAATGCATAGTATGTGTTTCTTGCTTCATGGTCTATATATATAGTGTCTATTTCTACTATGCTCTTATGCAAGATATTTTGTGATTAATGATTGAGGCATGTTGTTACACTTGGGCTATGTTTTCTTGCTTATATAAGCGATGCCGGTAATGAGTTTGTTAAGTTGTGTAGATGAGAATGAAGTACTCCAAATATTAGTTACCTCAAAATATTTGGATGTAAATGTTCTATTATGAACATCTTAGATCAATTGGATGCCCTATGATGATAGTGATGAAGAAGACAAAAAGGGTATTCCTAACAAACCTCGATGACCAAGGCAATTGGTTGAACTAAGGCGAGTTAGTAGCTCGAAGGTATTTTCAAGAGAAGGTAATTGATTTTGATGTAACATTTGCACTCATAAAGACATTTAGTAGCTATTTGCATTTTACTTGCCCATTCTTGTTTTAAGAAAATTTCTAGCTTTACCAAATGGATGTTAAATCCAATTTTTCTCAATGGTTTTATTCAAAAAGAAGTCTATGTAAAACAACCTCCGGGTTTAAAATTTTTCTAGGCCAAATGATTGTTTTTAAGGCCTTGTATGGTTTAAAACAAGTACTTTCTGTATGGTATAATAGATTTAACTATTTTTGCTAAATGATTTTACAAGAGGTAAAGTTGATACTACTCTCTTTGTTTGTGAAAAGGGCAAGATTGTTTAAACTTGTGCATATTTATGAGAATATTTTTAGTGCTACTAATGAATATTTGTGCAAGATATTTTTCTAAGTTGATACTAAGAACTCGAGATGAGCATGATGGGGAGCTCAATTTATTGCTTGGACTTCAAATTATTCAATGCCAAGAAGATGATTATATTTCAAAAGAACTTTTGAAGGAGTTAGGCATTGAAGAAAAAAGAACTATCTCAACCTCTATGGCTAAAGATTGACAAAAGGTTGAGAAAGGCATGTCGGTTGACAAACAAATTCGAGGTATGTTTTCTTGTATTATTTCTATAGACTTCGACATTCCATATGCATTATGTCTATATGCTCGTCTTCAAAAACTCTCCCAACGAATCTCATTAAAGTGTCGTTAAAAGAAATTTTCAAATATTTGAAAGGTACTTCTTCTTTATGACTTGTTGTATCCAAAGCTTTAAAATGTTCTTATTTTTCGGATAACAAGTCCAGTCAAAATTATTCAAACTATGGTTCGTCATAATCGAACTAAACATATTGAGATTCGATATAATTGTTAAGCAGGATTGCATGTTTTAACAAAAAATTGAGATGTGTTTAATTCCCTCAAGGATAAATCGCATGATTTTTTCAAATCGCCGAGTATTTTACCTCATTTCAAGCTTGATTATGACATAATGTATATTGAATGAGGTCTACGTCCGCATTTTGCACGTTTTAAAACTTAGGAAAGTAAAAATCGGATTTTGGATCAAACTTGAATTTGCAAAACAAAAGAAATGGGGATGCCGGGCAACAGGTCGGCCGGTCGCCCACCGCTCGACCGGTCCGCCCCAGCCCTTGACCGTGCGCCCACCTGTGATTTCTTGGCTTAAATCGTCTCTTCTTTTTACTTAGCCATTTTGGCCCTTTCAACTCTATTTTCGTCCCCTTTGCAAATTTCACACACAATTCACTTCAAATGAGTTTTGATGCATGAATTATATATTTTGGGGACTACCTAGCTCGATTATCATCATTGATGCTCATATTTACCGATTAAATGGTAAGAGTTCTACTTCCTTAATCTCAATCAAGTTGAACCCCTTGAGAACTTTGGGTTTATATGTACTATCTTGATGAAATTAGTATATGTTTGTGATGAGCTTATTGATTGTTGATGAATGATATTTGTTAAATTGTATTTGGTGATGAAAAAAACTTTGGCTTGATTTCATTTACAAGGGCTATATATATCTTCTTCATTTTTGACGCCATGTGTTTGATAAAATGTTTCAATGAAAAAATTCATCACCTACATGATTCTCTCGATTTCAAAAGTCTTATATATTTATAGAGATCATGTTTTGCTTGTCAAATGATCTTTCATAAGCTTCACAAGTCGTATGATTCGACTCTTCCTCCTATTTGGTTTAAAAGCTTCCAATGTTCAAATAGCTCGATCATCGGTTTACTTGCGCACTTTGATAAGAATATATGATGTATTTATCATGCTAACATTCTTTTTGATGATTCTAAAGGGGGAGAAACAGGTTATAAGCTCTTTAGCTCAAAGAAGCTAAGATAAGCTTCACGAAAAGAAGCTATAAGTTGTGGCTATGTAAAGCCATAAGTTGTGGATCATATTATGTCCACCTGATGTATTATGGTTATGTATGATTCTTGGTCCATTGGTTGTAGTATGGATGTATTCATGTTTCTAATGATGTCTCTTTGACAGGGGGAGCTTTTAAGTTATTGATACTTAAGCTCAATATTGAAAAGCTAAGATTTTAGCTTATGTTTAAGTTGCTTCTATATCACAATTGATGTGCATGTTGATAGGGGGAGCATTTGCTATATATGTTTGAATCTCTACTCCCATCCTCGTGTTTATTGCACGGAATATTGTCGCTCACAACGGATAGTTCTCTTTACTTAGGAAAATTGTTTTGTTTCAAAAAATCGGCCTCGTTAAAATTGTTTTGGTTTGTAATCATCAAAAAAGGGGGATTGTTTGATAAAATGGTTTTATCATGATTTTGATGATTTTGATTTTACACCAAAACAATGGTTTTAGGTTGTCCAAATACTCCTAAATGATTTAAAATGATTTTAATATTTTAGGAGTATTTCTTCAAGTTTTATTTTCGACAAAATTGGACAACACATTTAATAATTTTTGTGTCAATGGGCTTACATTAAAACATTGTTTCTAAATGTTGTCCTAATCTTCCCGATTGGTCTAAAATATTTTCACTATTTTTCGAGTATTTCTTGAAGTTTATTTTTGATATAAAATTGGACAACACTTTTGTTTTGAGGTCAACCGTCGCCGTATAGGGCAACCCGTGCACGAAAGTTGAGGAAACGGAAAACTTCATGTTTTGCGAGGAAAATGGTCGGGCAACTTATGCCGATAAAACTGTGCTGCGACCGGTTGACCTTATGAAGCGACTGTACACGGGAGCAAAATCGAAAGCAGAACCTGTCTTTCATTTTTTTTTGATGAGTCACGACCGGTTAGGTTAAGTGCGACCGAGGTACCACGTCGACGGTCGCCTGCGGTAAATGTTGATACGATTTTTTTCAAACTCTATTTAAATGCGACGTCGCCCTTTAGTTGTGACAAAAAAAATGTAACCGCTCTGCAGCTGAGACATCTTTTCCTTAATTTGTGGGATTGATTTCTATGACTCTTTTCTTCAATTGTCTTGCAATTTTTCTGATTCATGTCCCCAAGAGAGCCTTATCATGTACAAGACATCTTCTATAAATAGAGGAAGAATTGAAGCAACACAAAAAAAAGAGAACAACACAACACAACAAGATATTCTCAGAAGCAAACACTTGGTCTTCTATTGTCATTATTCTGTTTGTAAATTGCCTAGCTTATCACTTTCACATCCTTGAAATGTCTAGGCTATTCTTGATTACACTTGCACTTTCGATTATTATCAATTATCGAGTTGTAATCTTGAATTTTGGGTTATCATTCAACACAAGATATCCTTGTGAGTGTTCTTGTGGTAAGAGCACACTTTGGGTGATCTAGGTGTTAGGTGTGAGAAGATTGTGGTATCTTCTTGTTGAGGTGTTGAAGAATTTGATATTCTTCAAGGTTGAAGATTGTGGCAATCTTCTGGGTGGATTGGAGATTGTGGTAATCTTGAGTGAGATTGTGGTAATCTCAAAGGTGGTGTTGAAGAAGAGTGTGGTGCTCTTCAAGGTGTTGTTGTAAGTTGGTGTTTGTATTAATTTGCTGGTAAATTAATAAAATCTTTTTCTTTTTGAAATCCATCCCGGATATACTGGGGTGGTAGAGGATTAGGCCTAGGTGGGTTGAACCTCTTTAAATCGACGTGTGTTGTTTACATTCCGCACCTTTTATTATTGTGTTTGAGCATTTGGTTCGAAAAAGAGGGCTAAATCGAAAAGATGGAATAATCTATTCACCCCTCTAGATTATCGTGGCCGCTTGGACTTACACATATTATAAGGGTGCAGGTGAGCATATACACCAAAGTAGAGTATAGCTCCCCAGCTTGCATACACCCATTGTTGTGCCGGCGTACACTGAATGTGAGAATTTGTACGTGCCGTGTAAAAAACGATGAATTGCATACAACAATCAATGTAAGGCATAATGTCTCATCTCAACAATTTAATTCACAATTAAGCTTCCAAGCCCAAAAACAACATTATAATTGCAGAAATCCACAGTCACTAACACCTAAACAATCGAGCTCATGTATAATTCATCAAGCAATCAACCAAAAACATCCAATTCAACCACCCACAAAGTGTTCGATAAAATGCCCAATAGAAAAAAATCACTCCAATTCATGGCAAAATCATCAAACATGCACCATATAGTAACTCTCAATCCATAATCCTCAAGAACTTCGAAATAAAAAGTGCAATTTATACCTCGATTCTCGAAAATTTGAAAAGAGTTGAAAGTTGAAACACTAGGTGCTCTTCCTCAAATCCTCACTTCAAAGCTTGTTTAAGAGTGTAATTTGTGGGTGAGTAGTGTGGGAAGTGATTAGCAAGGAAATCGAAGGAAGTTTTGAAAATTTTGAGAGGGCTCCGATTTTGTGTTCGTTTGCGAGAGGGAGGGATTTTGTGGAAAACGGCCTCCGCCGTCTTAAATCTGTCTCGTGATGGAGCAGGCTGCCCGTGCTAGGGTCGAAAGCTTCAGTTTGTTCAAACTGGGGCCTTGCAGACGTCATTGTAAGCGCGACGGTTGCCCGCGTCTTGGTCGCGAAATTTCATTCTCAGGGTTTAGTGCCGCTGCGGGCCGTGCGCACGGCGCACGCCCTGCCATGCTAGACTTTGGGCCCATTTCAATTTTCACTTTTTTTTTTTTAGGGAAAGCAAGAAAATCCTAACCTATGAAAAGAAATAAATCCCCAACTTAGAAAAAAAAACAAACCAAGAAAACATGGAAAGAAATAAAATAGCAAACCGTTGGGTTGCCTCCCAAATGTTGGGGCAAATTTAACGTCTGTCTGACGCCTGTTTACTCGATCACGGCTTTAGCAAAGTGAGGCGTGTCACCTCTTTCTTTTGATCTCTATGCCAGGTAATGCTTGATCCTCTTGCCATTTACCATGAACGTATCTCATCTCACCAATAGCTCCACTATTCCTTATAATAGAATTGAAACAGAATAAGAA